>CM047007.1:21210000-21803316 GCA_025698465.1 Gossypium longicalyx
CACAAGTCAAACAATGATAAAACCAATGGTGTTCCTAGTGTTTCTCTTTGAATTTGTGAGGGATTTGGTGTTTAAGATTTGATGAAAACCAAAGGATTAGAGTTTGGAAGATCAAAATAGATTAATAGAGTTTTGGAATTTCAAAGGGCGGCACAAATAGGTGAGAGGAGTATGGAAGTAAGGTGTTTTTTAAAATTTTTGGGATTTTTACCTTTGTGTTACTATTGATTTTAACCCATTCTTTAAAAAAATCCTCATTTTAATATTGAAGGTCTTTTCTACATTATTTTTAAAAATTGATTTTGTAGCACCCCTAGCCCGAATCTGATCGCCGGATTAAGGCTAAGAAGTATTACCGAACTAAACATTTAATTATCTCATTCACATTGTCAATTAACATAAACAGATATCAAGCTGAAATACATACTGATATTGAAATGATACGCCATTTTCATATGGCCAAAATATTTACAATTTCCAAACATCGTTATCAACAGCCTAACCTATACATGCCATATCGAGTCCAAAATATAACTGTACCCAAAAAGTTCGATAGTGTGATGAACTACTGACGATCCCCGAGTCGGTGGCCAAAATCAACAATCTAACAAACAGAGAAATAAAGAACAGAGTAAGCTTTCAAAGCTTAGTAAGTTTTAAGCAATACAAACAATTAAAACTTGTCATTTAAATCGAGCATTTAGTATCACAACACTAATATTCTAATTTCAAATCACTTGGCCGAATATACACAAGTACATCAATTAAAAAGCCTATTGGTCGAATATATATGTATAAAAATATATGAATACACAAAGAAATTTCAGCACATACTTTACTTTACTTTATAGATCATACAATTAATTTAAGTCACATACTTTCATATAATGACAAACATCGACCGAATAGGTCATTCACTTATTCGCAGATATAGTAATCATTCACACACATATATCGTTCTTTGATACCAATAATTCACTTTTTAAAAAAAATCAATTCACATATGAGTACATAATACGTACCTAACTATTATAGTGTATCATACAAAATCAATAGTAGTTTACCTCGAACTTTCGAATTCATAATCTTACTCGAATCATCGGCGTTAAGCCTACTAGGTTTAAAACCTCGAATTCAATCACCAACGCAAAGCTTACGGGACTTTAAGCCCGGATATAGTACCAGTATGAAGCCTGCGAACCTTAAGTCCAGATATAGTACCAGTACGAAGCCTGCGGATCTTAAGTCCGGATACAATTCTAGCACGAAGCCTGCGGGTCTTTAAGCCCGGATACAATTCCAGCACGAAGCCTGCGGGTCTTTAAGCTCGGATATAATTCCAGCATATAGCCTGCGGGTCTTTGAGCCCAGATATAATTCCAGCATATAGCCTGCGGGTCTTTAAGCCCGGATACGCATCAAATATCATGCATATTTAATCATATATTAACACATCTCATTCAACATATCACATTAGTAGTCATTTGCTACATTCTGATATAAGCTCCATATGAACACCATCATTTACATTTCGGTTCAAAAGTTATACATAAATATCACATATCCATTTCACCATTCAAGCTTAACCCATAGTGACCATTCGACTATAAGTCATATACATAAATTATTTATCACACCACTTAGTTCAAGTAGAACCAAAAAGGTCACAATTCATCTAATATACACATATCAAGGCATCATCAATTATATACTAAAGGTGACTACTCAAACTTACCTCGGATATACTCGAACGGTTGCGGAAAGACTACTCAATTACTTTCTCTTTTCCCCTATCCAACTTCGACCCTCTTTGCTCTTGAGCTTAATTAAAACAAATAGATTTGTTTAATTACTTACTCAACTTTATTTCTTAATAGTCACATTTGACAATCATATATAACTTCAATATGTATTACATTTTATAAAATATGCCATGACTCGATTTCATGCTTATTTAATCTATATCTAATTCGCATACACAATCAAAGATTCACATAACTTATCATGCTTCCTTATACATGAATTTAACCATATTCCCGAATGTCTCTATAAGCACAAGGTACATACATAAGGCATATATATATACCTATATATGACTATCACAATTTAATCATTTACTCATATTTATGCACAACCGTGTATACACATGCATATATATAATGCATGCTTTATTATCATATACTTTTATTTATTTTTCAAATTACACTATAGCTCCAAGACATATAGCTAACTCCGAATGTCAACTTATTAAACATTTACCACATTACCAATTGCCATTTATCATCAATGTCGCACACACAAATACATACATACTCATATGCATAAAATCCATTTATGTTTAATCTATAACCCATTCGGCCTTAACTACTTAAATTTAGCCTTCATATTTAATTCCATTTTATGACCAAATGTACCAAATTCATATAGGTTTCACCTATACCAAACAATGACCGAACCATTTAATCATGCTTATGGCCGATTATCATATTAACACGAGACACACAAACATCAATATCCAAGTATGCTAATATATCACATCATCAACTAAATCATACATATAGAAACATAAAATTCATTTGACCTATTATACTTTCATGTGCACATTTTTAACCATATAGCCAACACCTTAATAAACAATTTAAATACATACCACCTACCAATTCACATCTCTAAAATCCCCGATACAATCATTTTTATTATAGCCGAATGCCACAAAACAAGGCATCCAAAATCTCAAATCACCTAATTTATACATTTACAAATTCAAACTTTTTTTTTAAACTTAACATACTTTTATAATTTCAACCGAATGGAGTACTTTTATTAATTCAAAACAAAACATCAAAGTATCATTTCTAAATGAAAAATCCTCTCATGACCGATTGCTCCCATAGCTACCAAAATGAAAACTTGCACATACGTTATTGAGGAACTAAGAAACTATCCTAAAATACACAAGTAATTTCTTTCAAAACACTTCAAACATACTAATGACATCAAAACATCTACTAAGAATTTCAAGCTCCTTAGCCGAATTTCAATCCTCCCAAATAACAAAAATTCAAACCATGAAATAGGTAGAATTCAAACTAACCATCCAAATTATGCATAAATTTCCAAGAGTGGCATTGTACATACCTTATTTTAGCAATCTTCTTAGCCGAAATTTTAACAAGAATTTTCTTCTTCTTCTCTTCTAGCTACGGCAATGGAGGAACAAAAATGAACCAACTTTGGTTTCTCCTCCCACTAACCCATTATTTTATTACCCTTTATTCTTTTATTCATTCATTAATGCATTTAGTTGAAAATAATGTTAATAGAAAATACATATATTATATATTATATAACAATATGACCGGCCACTTCCTACAAATGGATAATTTGACATGCAAGTCCATTCTTTTTTATAACATGCATTAATAGACCATTTTAAATTTAACTTATCACATTTCAAATTGTCTCACATAAGTCCTATTTAATAAATTTCACATACAAATGACAAAAATCAAAGCATGAAATTTTCACACATAAACTTTCACATATAATAAGCACCAAATATAACATCTAATTATTTTTATGACTCGGTTTTGTGGTCCCGAAACCACTTTCCGACTGGGGTCAAATTAGGGCTGTCACAGATTTAACTTTCAAAAAGGTATAGTCAAATATATATTTGGTTTTCCATACTTCAAAATTTACAAGCACATTTTGAGCTAAAATCCTTAAATTACCCTCAAAACTTCTAGGCCCAATTGCGGGATGTGACACTTGTGTACTGGATAGTTGACAATGTGGAGATTATGATGTGTTATTTTGGGATCAAACATTTATTATAGATCACTGAGTATTTACTGTTTATACGGAGACCTTAGTGTGGTGGAGGTATGAATTTTAATATGTTTAAACATTTGATGCCTACGGGCTTTGTACTACGATGCGTTGGTGTGGTGTAGTTTATACTGATATGAGCTATCTTGGTGTGGTGTAGTTCACCCGCATGTCCGAGTTTGTTTTACTATCACTGAGGTCGTTGAAAACCATAATTGTTGATAAAGGTTATCAATGTCCGAACCAATATCTGCATAAGCATCATCCTCAATCAAAGTGAACCCCTGCAGCAACAATCTATATCCGCTACAGACTGTGAAGACACCAATACTCTCCACAAACCAAACTAGATGGTCCACTTGGCCATGTAGCGAAATGGGAACATTAAGAATCATCTTTGCCTCCTCCGCATGAAATACCGACAGGACTAGGTTCTCATTCCAAAAATTTCTATTAAAGTTAATAAGATCAACAATCTATTCTATATTATTCACTCTACTTGCACACACCTTACAAGGAACTTGCATAGAAACCAACAATCATTCTAGACAATAATACAATTCCCAGAACCTGCCTCCCATTGGATCTTGTTCTCTAATAAGCCCCTAGTCGACCAAATACCACGCCAAATGAATGAAAGTTGATTTCCTAACTCAGCTCGTAAAAATTCTTTATTCGTAAAATACTTCGCCTTTAAAACATGAGAAATAAAAGAACTGGAATTACAGGAGAGACGCCATCCTTGCTTAGCCAATAAAGCTATGTTAAATTTTGCTAAATCTTGAAACCCAAACCGCCCACCTCTTTAAGATCACATAATGCGGCCCACGAACACCAATGAATCCCCCCTCTTACCATGAGATTTTTGCCATTAATATTGAATTAGAATGGATTCCAATTCTTTGCAAAATGAACTCGATAACAGAAAACAAGCCATAATGTAAGTGCAAATAGCCTACAAATCAAACTTTAAAAACACCTCCTTACCTCCCTAAGAAAGTGTCGTATACTCAATCTATTGATCTTACTCCGAATCCTACCTTTTAAAGCCTAATAATTTGATTTCTTATTCCAACTTATCATAATAGGAAGGCCGCGAAGTACTTTTCTGGATAAGCCAAATTATGAACCCCAAAAGCTCAAGCTACCAATTGCCTATCAGGCGTAATCACATTAGCACAAACAAATAAGCAATTTCTCAAAATTCACAATTTGTCAAAAACATTGTTCATATTCGTTGATGATTCCCTTAATCACATTGGTCCCTTCAACCAAAGCCTCACCAAGGATGCTATTGTCAACGACAAGAAAAAAAAAAAGGTGTGTTATCTGAAAGACCACCTCGACCAACTCTTGCCCTTCGTAAAGTCCCCTCCTAATGAGCAAGTCACAACATAGTAAGAAGCTCTCACTACAAAGCAAAAACAAAAAGAGGCTTAACCTCCTTATTATGGTGCTCTAGATGGGGTAGTTCTTCCTCTAGCAAACCCATTAAGCACAATTAAATACCAAACCAAAGAAACACATTGCATTACCAAATTGATCCATCAACCTACGAAACCCATTTTAACCAATAAATCTATAACAAAGTGCCACTCAACATGATCATAGATTTTACTCATGTCTAGTTTAAGAGCAAATGACCCTCTTCACCTTATGCACATAGTTTTGTTTTGTTTTTTTGTTTGGTTTTTTTTTTTTTTTGTAATTTTTTTACAATTTTTAACATTTTTCATTATTTTTTATAATTCTTATAAATTTTTAGAATTTTTAAATGATAAGGTCACAATGGTATCATCATCAAATATACTATGAATTATAATTCGTAAGATATCCCAACCAGTATTTTAAATGTCCAAAAAATTGAACAAGTGATCGACACAGAAACATTAAGTCCTTATTTGGATAATAAAAAAATAAAAAAACTTTTAAAGACAAAAGTAGTGTATATATATATATATATATATATATACACTTTAAATGATGCACAAAGCCCTTTACCAAAAAAAAATGATGATGCACTAAGCCAATATTAAAAACTTATCAAACAACTGTAAATCAACTAAGCAACTAAAATGTAATCAAAATTGCATAATATCACAAGCAAAATTAATGCACACCACATGCAACGCATGTAAATGATGAATGATACATAAAAGCACAAACATAAATAATTTTTTGAACTAACATAGTTCAATTTATTAAATAAAGGTAAAACTATTGGAAAAATTTACAATACATTTATTTATAATATTATACAAATTCTTTAATTATGATCTGAAATATATTACTATGATAATACTGAATTATCAAAATAATTTATATAGTTTAATTATGTTTATTATTTTACCTTACATTAATTTAATAAATTAAAATATTTAAACATGTAAAATCATTTGCAATAAATTCGTCGATATAAAAATAAAGTATTAGCCTTTATCATATGTTCACAACATTATGGAATAGGGGATCAAAAAAGGCTAGGAACAACATACAACTTTTCATATTTTCATTTTCAGCATGTAAATTGCTCTAAAGGTCTAAAGAATAAGAATCACAAGTAAATCTGAATGGAAATAGACCAAAACTTTTCAGGAGACGAAATTACTATTACAGTTCAGGAAAACAATTATTATGCTTTGCTTATTGCACACAACACAGCTGAATTCCTGGATTTCCACCTTCCTTTGTTGAAACGAACGCTTGGAAGTGGCATCTAGCCGATGGATATTGGGACTTCAACTCAATTTTAGCAATTCAGATTCTAATTTTTTGAAAAGTCAAGCTGCAACTCATCTATGAAATTATGAAAGCTTCAATGGACTTCAGCAATATTATTGAATCATGATCATGAACATCATAATAAGCAAAGCTTTCACACGGAGCAGAGGCGTTTTTTGTATGTAATAACCCAAGCAACCATCAAAATTCCTCGGTTAGGAGACAAATACTGAAATTTGGAAGGTGGGGCTGATATCTAGCCTCTTGACATCCAACCATAAGTCTTGAATGCCACGATTTGTCATTAAATTTAGGAACCATTAGCATCTGTGAAGGGGAGCAGGATATATGTCCAAAGGTTGATATCGTAAACGATCATTATGAGGCAAAGGTCCCTCCTGTGTATTTTAACAAGTGTTATTAAGTGAAGCCAAGTTTGACTAAAACAAGTGAGTTGTTAGACAAAGGTACAACTGGCAGTTAGGACGAAATGAACAAAAATGCATAAAGAACTTAGCCAAGGCAACTATATCCCTAAATGATAAATCCAGAAAGGGCCAGACAGTTCAATCCACCACATAAGCAGATGTTTTAAGGAATAATGTCCATATAAAACCAGCATTAGACATGCTAAAAACACCCATATCACAATTTTTTTTCCAACACTCGGATCACTAAAATTTTATTTGTCCATACCTTTTCAGATTTGTAATGAATTATAATAGTTGATAAAATGCAAATAAAAATACCTCATCCAAGTTGATCTGGAATGGCTTGACAAAATCCTCAAACATCACTGGAGAGAGTCCCTTAATTTTCTCCTCAACTTCCTACAAGAAGAAACAACTCAATATGGTTAGGAGGGTCATAACAAAAAACCCAAGCCATGTTATAAGAGTTCCGTAGGTGATACAATAGCCAATAATGGATACCGAAACTATAAATTCCACTCGGATGGATGTAATCTCCAAACCTTAATTATGTGAACATGTCATAATTCAGCAATCATGGCCCACTAGACTAGTGCAGAGTGTGTTTGGATAGAATTACCCTTTAGTAGGGCTGGCCAATACCATTTGGTATAAATTGCATAATCTCAGACATTCTGAACAGCATTTTTTTTTATGTATGTTTCCAGAATCATTTTGAGATCTCTTTCTACGTGTAATTTTACATACTCTAATTTGGAAAAGCTAATTCATTTTGAAGAAAGGAAAGTTTTTCTTGCCTAATCTCCATTATTTGAAAGAAAACAGAAGAAGATAAAGCAAAGATCATGTATACGATATGAAAAGTAACTGCTAAACCCAAAGATACATCAACATGTCAAAATTGCAGTAAAAAAGGTGGTTAGTTCCCATTTGGTCTTCTTTTTTTATTAGGAGTACCTGGCCATTTAAATTTAAATGCTACGCTCTCACCAAATCATCAGCAAAAGTTTGGTCCCCATTCTCAACAGGAACCTAATAAGTTTTGAGGAAAGGCCAATTTACTTTCGAAACTGAATTTTTAAAGTTTATCGTGGATGAAATTATGCTTGTGAAAAGCATCAAGACCCTAAAGGGTCAGATATCTAACCAATGTATAGGCCAATTGCTTTGATAACTAAGAATGTAAAACTGATCTCAACAGAGGTTATAAGAAAATACACAGACAATAGTTGCCAAAGTATACGAGGTGGTCGTAATGGAAATTCAAGTATTTATCTCAAGAGGTCTACAGGAAAAAATGCAGTACGATAACCCTCCATCTCATGAGGTGCTTTACTACCAGATCATACTATTAGTTCCATAACATGAATATATATATAGCAATATACTCGCATGCCTTATGTTCCTATCTTATAATCTTACTTCTTTGCTTTCTGCTTCAAATGTTGTACGTTGTTTACATACAAGTAATTTCTGGTATAGAATGTCAACGATACACTTTGAGAATGGGCAACCATGGGATTTTCCATGATCATATGATAGAAAAGCATACATGCAACATGAAGATGTAGCTACTCAACTACATCAGTAAATCAGCAGTTTCCACAAAACTTAAAAAGGCAATAAAAGAGACCAAAAGAAAAGTATAGAGGATCAAGGACAAAAAAGTGAGTTGACTAAAGGCCTCAACTGAATATGATTTACCCTAAGAGTTAAACCCAAGAACATTAAAGAATAATCCAGGACAACACAGCAAAATTGTCCAACTTTAAATCAACCAATATATGGAATAGGTGTATTTTAGCATACCAATCCTGTGATTCTTGACTTTTCCAACAGTTCCTTTGCAATCATATCCAGTATGTGCCTGTTGTCTTTCAAAGCATTTATTGCAAGCTCTTCAGTCTCTTCAATGTACTGCATGAACAACAAGCATCATCATTTCAATTGAAGTTAAAAAGTCAGAAAACTAAACACATCCTTCATATTTATACTTAAAAGGAAAAAATAAAGCATTTCAATGTCTGTTTAACAAACAAAAATCGTACACTCACAGATACCTTAAAGGCATGCACATCTTTTTACTGAGATTTATAGAAGGTGTCGAACATCTATCTTGAAGTGAAACTAATTTGTTGGTAAAACTAAACATTGTCCCTAGTATGGTAACACTTTACATGTTAAGAGTAGGAATTTTTTAAGCCAAAACTCCATCCCACTTCAGATAAATTTCAGACAGTTCATCAGGTAATCAAATGATTTAAGCTCCGCCAGAATTTCATATTCATCCTACGTGAAAATAACAGCAGTGACTATAATTTGCAATCAGACCTCATTGCAGCAGGGGTAGACATTCTTTCTTCATCTTTCTCATATACATACAGATGTGCATGTGTTTAGATTAAAATATGTATGAATAGCTATGGCGTAATTCAAGCCAAATAGCTTGCTCACTGCTTCAAAGCTACTTCATGCCAGTTCTTACATGTAATTACATGAATGCATATATTTAAGTGGGCAATTGCAAGAACAAATGCAGTACTCATTTTGAGGTAGCTGTCACAAGATCATATGTTCTGTGCATGCATTTGACAATACCAATTCATCTTGCAGAAGAGTAATCATTTAGGCTGTAAAGAAGTAAAATCTAAGAGTAAGATAGACGATGTTACCACTTATCAAGCTTGTCAACTAACTAAAGATTTGAAAAAGGGGGAGAGAGATTTAAAGGATATTTCACCATATTTTGTTCTTCACCAATGGGATTCAAATTATAAAGAAACAGATATTTGTTACTACTGTGCAGGTAGTAGCACCTACTACTAATAGACTAATGGTACATTATCACAATAGCAAACAACAGTTATAAAAAGACAGAGCAAGCTAAAATTACCCTTGTCAACTCTCGACTAAACAGCTCAGATACTTCAAGTGTCATATTGGCAGGAATTACATGAGGATCATCCCACTAGCAAAACAAAGGAATAGGGAAAAATAATTAGTTAAAAAGAAATAGGATGTTTCTATTAAAATTTACAACTTGAGAGTTATACCCTATATTTTATTAATTCACCATCTGGGCTATCTGGTCGATCTAACAGCCCCACTCTTTTGGTTAGTTGAGTAAGCCCTAACCTTGCATTTTGTGGACTGATTACCATTTCCCTTGCAATCTGAAGAGACACATTCAGTGAGAAAAAACAAGATTTGAAGGGTACTTTTCATATAAAAAACAAAGACATAGGTCATTGTAAATTTAAGACACCCCGAAGTGCAATTAGTTTAGATACTTACATCCTTAAGAAAAATTATGATGTAAAAATAAGGCACATCTAAAATTATAAATAAAAAAACACTCTTATTAAAGCTTAGCTCATACTGCAGACATGATTTCTTGGAGAAGAAAACTAAAACAAAATTTCCCTCTTAATGCCTGAAAGGTGAGTTGTGACAATGTAAAATGCTATGAGGCTAACCCAGGGTAAGAGCAAAAGTCAGAGACTAAAAGGTTGAACAAGAGTCATAAAAACAATACAAACACAAAACAACCTATCTGTATATGTTCTTACAGAAGTAAGCATCCATGTTCATGAGTCAATTTGATCTATTCCTTAGGGCATTTGTGTGTAGTGCACCAAGTTGTGACTCAAGACATGCTATGCTTATGCAGCTGGAAAAGCTTCTAAAAAGACTACCAAGATAAACTACCAATAAAATCAGTGCTTAATGCCTGAAAGGTGAGTTGTGACAATGTAAAATGCCATGAGGCTAACCCTGGGTAAGAGCAAAAGTCAGAGACTAAAAGGTTGAACAAGAGTCATAAAAACAATACAAACACAAAACAACCTATCTGTATATGTTCTTACAGAAGTAAGCATCCATGTTCATGAGTCAATTTGATCTATTCCTTAGGGCATTTGTGTGTAGTGCACCAAGTTGTGACTCAAGACATGCTATGCTTATGCAGCTGGAAAAGCTTCTAAAAAGACTACCAAGATAAACTACCAATAAAATCAGTGCTTAATGCCTGAAAGGTGAGTTGTGACAATGTAAAATGCCATGAGGCTAACCCTGGGTAAGAGCAAAAGTCAGAGACTAAAAGGTTGAACAAGAGTCATAAAAACAATACAAACACAAAACAACCTATCTGTATATGTTCTTACAGAAGTAAGCATCCATGTTCATGAGTCAATTTGATCTATTCCTTAGGGCATTTGTGTGTAGTGCACCAAGTTGTGACTCAAGACATGCTATGCTTATGCAGCTGGAAAAGCTTCTAAAAAGACTACCAAGATAAACTACCAATAAAATCAGTGCTTAATGCCTGAAAGGTGAGTTGTGACAATGTAAAATGCCATGAGGCTAACCCTGGTAAGAGCAAAAGTCAGAGACTAAAAGGTTGAACAAGAGTCATAAAAACAATACAAACACAAAACAACCTATCTGTATATGTTCTTACAAAAGTAAGCATCCATGTTCATGAGTCAATTTGATCTAGTCCTTAGGGCATTTGTGTGTAGTGCACCAAGTTGTGACTCAAGACATGCTATGCTTATGCAGCTGGAAAAGCTTCTAAAAAGACTACCAAGATAAACTACCAATAAAATCAGTGCTTAAGTTTGAGATAACAAATTCAGAAAAGAACTAGATCATAAAATCTTTGTTTGCTCCATTTCCATAACACTCTCTCATTAATGCAGAGTGGAACAAAGGTAAACCTCGCCCACTAAGTTAGACGTCAGATATCATCAATTTTAACTCCTAGGCAGTGGTATGGCAGCAGGTACCTCAACTAGCTTCTCAACTCAGATTAGTTTGAACCAGTGCAAGAGAAAAGACAGGGAGCCAGATAAATAAATTAAGGATTTTGAAATTCCATTTAACTTCAATAAAACATTTCTTCATCTCTTCTCAAAGCTACCTTTTTTTTCTTATTCCTTCTAACTAAACCAAATCAGTGCAGACACCTGCCTCAAGCTTCCTTAAGGTTCCACACAAAGTACACTATCACTGAGGCAGAAGATACTGGCAAAAGACAAATTATCCTGAACTCATATTCAACAGATTTCAAAAGAAAGCTTTGACTCCAAAATTCATCAAATCAAAAAAAAAAGGAGAGAGAAAGGGGGGTTAGTGGCGAGAACATGCTAACTTGACAAGAGTAATATTTGTAAATTTTCCTCAAAATGAGCAATGCATTTAAACTGTTGGAATTCCTAAGATTAAGGACAGAAAACTTACCTTATTACTAGGAGTTTCCTTGTAAACAGAAACTAATCTCAGTCACTGATTCTTAGAAAGTTACTGTTTTTTAAGGATTGTTTCCTTGTTTGTGTTAATTCCTCTCTTTATAACTGTAAACTAATTAGTAGAATAAGAGAGAATCTTTTCTCTAAGTTTGTACATGGTATCAGAGCTCTAGGATTCATTCAATCCTGCTCATTCGTCTCTAATCTCCCTTCCTAAAAATCCCTACGGTTTAGTCCTCCTCCCATTGGTGATGTCAATGAAACTCTGTCTAAAACTGAGACTTCACAAATAACTCAGAATGTCAATCAGGAAATCACTCAAGGTGAACTTAATTCCTCCCTTATAATCACCAATCATCGACTAGATGGGAAGAACTTCTTGCAATGGTCTCAATCGGTCCTTATGGTGACTCATGGTCGTGGCAAATTAGGGTACATCAATGGAGAAATTCCACGACCAACCACAGCTGACCCGACTTATGCCACTTGGGAACTCAACAACTCAATTGTAATGGCTTGGCTAGTTAATTTGATGGAAGGCCATATAAGCCGCACCTATCTCCTTTTCAAAATTGCAAAAGACGTGGGATGCAGTCAAAGAAAACTACTCGGATCTTGGAAACGCCTCCCAAGTATTTGAGATCAAGCTTAAGTTAAAGGATATCCGACAAGGGACACTCGAAGTAACTCACTACTACAACAATTTGAAAATTTTGTGGTAGGAACTGGATATGTACTACGAGGTAGATTGGGGTGAAGGCTTGGAACACACCAAGTTTATGACTCACCTCAACAATGAACGTCTTTATGAGTTTCTAGCAGGACTAAACTGTGAGTTAGATGAGGTTCGTGGCCGAATTCTGGGCAGATCACCTCTCCCAACCATCGGTGAAGCATTTGTAGAAGTTAGAAGAGAAGAAAAGCGCCGTCTTGTCATGATGGGAGACTCAAAGGAACCTAAACTTGTGACACCTCTTGGCAATCAGCCTACTGAGACCTCTGCCCTCATCTCTAGAGGTCCACAGCCACAAAAACCACGTACTGGAAATGATTCTGGATCTACCAGACCATTGTGTAACCAACACAACCGTGTTGGTCATACAAAGGACAAATGCTTCAAACTCTATGGCTATCCTAAAAAAAAAATAGAAGGATAATAAGACTGCCCTGTTATCCTCCACTGCTGCAGATGATGTTCTCAATGTTTGCCTAACCAAAACCCAACTTGAGACTCTCCATAAGATACTTGGTTCTTCCACTGCTCATGGATCTCTAGCCACCCAAGGTACTGCCCTCAATATTGCCTTTGAATCTAATAATCAATCCTCTTGGATACTCGATTCGGGTGCCTACGATCACATGACAGGTAACTCCACTTTGTTTCACACCTACACCCCTAGTCATGAAAAGTCCCGAATCCGCATAGCTGATGGTTCTTACTCACCTGTGGCTGGAGTAGGAGAAGTACAAATAACAGAGAATTTTTCTATCGATAAGTCCTACATGTCCCAAACTTGTCCTGCAATTTACTTTCAATCAGTAAACTTACTAAGGATGAAAAAGTTCTTGCTGAATTTTCTGCAATTGGTTGTGCGATACAAGAACAGAAATCGTGGAGGATGATTGGCACTGCTAAAGTTGATGATGGACTATATGTTTGGAATAAAGACAGCACACAAGGAGGATTGGCTCTATCCACTTCAAAAGAGGACACAATTATGTTATGGCACCGTAGGTTAGGGCATCCAAACTTTTTGTATTTGAAGAAACATCTTATAAATCGAATGCCATCAAAGGTCCTCAATTTCCAAACACCTCTAAATACCCTTCTAAAGGCCTTTCCTCTATTTCGTGTTCCTAATCTTCCAGCCAAAATATTCGGTTGCAAAGCCTTTGTCCATAACCATCAACCAAATCAATCCAAACTTGATCCTCGAGCCCACACCTGTATCTTCGTTGGATATTCCCCCATACAAAAAGGCTATAAGTGTTACTCACCAAACTTGCGCCGAATGTTTGTCTCTCGGGATGTTACCTTCTTTGAAAATGAATCATACTTTGCAGCATCTCATCTTCAGGGGGAGACTTTCAATGAAGATGAGACCCTTAATACTCTCCTCATTATACCTCATGATCCTACCACTACTATCACAAACAAGCCTAAAAACCAAGGTGCTATGGTAATTCCAGATTTAGATATTGTTTCCCTTGTGCAGCAAGAAGTTAGCACGATCCTTCCCAATAACAATACCACCACCGAAGTGCAACAGCCCCCTGATCAAGAAAAACAGGTTCCCGAAATACAGGTTTACTCTCGACGGAATCGTTATCCTGAAACTGATATAACAGTGCCAATTGCATCCCCAACCGAGGACTGTTCTAAAACAGAAATCTCACCTCCGTCACCATCCATCTATCTTCCAATTGCAGTTCAAAAGGGCACAAGGAGCTGCACTCAACACCCTATTTCTCGATTTGTGTCCTATGGAAATTTATCTAAGTCTTACAAAGCTTTTGTGACTAATGTTGATTCTGTAAAAACTCCAAAAAATATAGAAGAGGCTCTTGAATCAGCTGAGTGGAGACAAGCTGTGATGGAAGAAATGAATGCCCTCAAAAACAATGAAACATGGGAAGTCTCGGATCTACCTAAAGGAAAAAAAACAATAGGATGCAAATGGATCTTCACTACGAAATTTAAACCCGATGGCCGTATTGACCGATACAAGGCTTGACTTGTGGCTAAAGGCTTCACCCAAACTTATGGTCTTGACTATGACGAGACGTTTGCACCGGTTGCCAAGCTAAACACCATTCGAGTCCTCCTATCTCTTGCTGCAAACCTTGATTGGCACTTGACTCAATTGGATGTAAAAAATGCTTTCCTCAACGAGGAATTAAATGAGGAAGTGTACATAGATTTCCCACCCGGGTTTGAAGAAAGCAAGGGCCAAGTGTGTAAGTTGAAGAAGTCATTGTATGGGCTGAAACAATCTCCACGACCGTGGTTCAGCCGATTTGCAAAAGCTATGACCAGCAGAAATTACATTCAAAGGCAGGCAGACTACACCATTTTCTACAAACACTCAGAAAAGGGAAAATGCTACATCCTCATCGTTTATGTGGACGATATAATATTAACAGGAGATGACTTAAGCGAAATTGTGAGGTTGAAAGAATTCCTTGGTACAGAGTTCGAGCTTAAAAACTTGGGGAATCTTAAATACTTTCTTGGTATGGAGGTAGCAAAGTCTCAAACAGGTATTTCCATCTCCCAAAGGAAATATGTTCTTGATCTACTGTCAGAAGTTGGTTTGATGGGCTGCAAACCAGCCGAAACTCCTATGGAATTTAACCTTAAATTGGGAACTGATGAGGATGGAGAAGAAATCGGCAAGGGGAGATATCAACGACTAGTAGGAAGACTCATCTACCTATCTCACACCCGTCCAGACATGGCCTTCAGTGTGAGTGTTATCAGTCAGTACATGCATGCCCCAAGGGAGAAGCACACGAAGTGCGTATATAGAATATTAAGGTATCTCGAAAGGAACTCCTGGTAAAGGCCTGCATTTCAAGAAAACTGCCAACCAGAATGTGGAAGTCTACACTGATGCAGACTGGGCAGGTTCTGTTAGTGATAGACGCTCTACAAGTGGCTATTGTAGTTATGTTTGGGGTAACCTCGTGACGTGGAGAAGCAAAAAATAGTCTGTTGTAGCACGCAGCAGTGTAGAGGCAGAGTATCGAGCACTATCTCATGGTATATGCGAAGGAGTTTGGATACAAAGACTTATGGGGGAACTAAAAGTGCCTTACACCAGGCCTATGAAGATGTACTATGACAACCAGCAAATTGTCAAGATAGCACATAATCCTGTGCATCATGATCGCACCAAACATGTGGAAATAGATCGCCACTTTATAAAAGAAAAAATACACTCAGGAGAAGTGTGCATCACCTACCTACCTACTAGACAACAAGTTGCAGACGTGTTAACTAAAAGTTTGAACAAAAACATGTTTGAGGAACTTATTGGCAAGCTGGGTTTGATAAACATCTACACTCCAGCTTGAGGGGGTGTGTTGGAATTCCTAAGATTAAGGACAGAAAACTTACCTTATTATTAGAAGTTCCCTTGTAAATAGAAACTAATCTCAGTCACTGATTCTTAGGAAGTTACTGTTTTTTAGGGATTGTTTCCTTGTGTTAATTCCTCTCTTTATAACTGTAAACTAATTAGCAGAATAAGAGATAATCTTTTCTCTAAGTTTGTACATAAACTATGCTATCAAAAAGCAAATGCTATAAGGCAATCACCTTTGTTATCTTTTCCAAATCATCCCTTCCACCATCAGTTATGTCATCACCAAACACAACACGTTCAGCACAACGTCCACCATGGGCTACCACCATTTGCATTTTCATGTAACCAAATGTTGTATAACCTTGGTCAACCATGTCTTCACGGGGGTAGAATACAGATATTGCCGTTTCCTATTCATGTTGGAAAGAAGAAGAAGAAGATAAAATAACAAAGGAAGGAAAATAAAAATAAAAAGTACATAACAAACCATCAAATAGAAACCAATTGAGGATAAAACATTTGTACCTTGCCACCAGGCAGGAGCTGAGAAAATGCATGCCAATCAAATCGAGGAAACAAGTGAGCTAAAACTATGTGCCCAGCTTCATGAACAGCCAAAAGTCTCTTCTTTTCAAAAGATACCTATATTATGTCAACCAAAAAAACAAGAAAAATAAGCTAAAACATTCTATAATACAAAACGATCAGCTTCCTTCCATTGTCAAATTTCCAATAATCAACAGGAAATAATTTAAAGGGCAATAGTAGTTATTCCACCAGCTTCTACTACTCCACCAAATGATTACACTAGGAGATTTTCATAAAACTTCAAAATCCTTTTTCAATTTTTTGTTACATGCTTTTAGTGCTAGCCAGTTTCAGGCTTCTAGGAGATCTTTCCCTGAAATTTTATAACCAGTCATCATATCTCTAGATGTAAAAATGCACCCTTGGAACAGAAAATATGAAAATCGAACTTCTTAAAGTCTGTGGCATATTACAACAAAAGGTTGCAAAGTTTGTCTGATAG
Organism: Gossypium longicalyx; assembly: GCA_025698465.1. Lineage (NCBI taxonomy): Eukaryota > Viridiplantae > Streptophyta > Magnoliopsida > Malvales > Malvaceae > Gossypium > Gossypium longicalyx. The sequence goes on from CM047007.1 coordinate 21,227,351, forward strand.
CACTATTTAAGAATAGTAGATTTCAGCACTTACACTTGCTTCACATTTTTGTTGCTCTTCCTCTGTAAGGAGTACACCCATACCTTCAAGCAACTGTTTATCTAACACATCAATAATATCTTGCTGGGAGATCTTAGAATGCCCTTTTCTCACCTGCAATACGATATAAATGTAACAAAAACCCAAGGCCGAAGGAAACAACAAAAAATAACTTCTGCTCAGATTGCACTAGAGGTCACCACAGTAGTCCAAAGGTTTTCAAACAAGCTCCAGCACTAAGAAGCATGGACACAAACACAAAAACAGGAAACTGGCGTGTGCTACCATGTGGTTTGTACATAGAGTGTTGGATTTAGCTACCGTGACCAGGGCTTAATTCCTGGTAGCCTCACACACACACAACAACAAAAACAAAAGAAAGAGGCATGGACACAGCTACATCAATTAGGGCATGAACATGGTACAATATTATGGTTATATACACGTCTATATTATTTAAAATTTCACAGTTTGACAAAAAGAGAAAACAATATACATAATTGAGGGTAAGTCACTATTAACAAATGCTTAAATGTAATTTATTATCATGCATAAATTCTCCATTGGGTTGATCTTCAAATTTATCTAAGCCCAATTACTTTTTTCATCTAAAACCTCCAGCCCAGAAGGCGTGAAATCTTTTGACTAAGAAAGATCACTTGTACCAAAAATTTTAAAAACTTGTGCCTCACAAGTTAAACTCATCTTTTCTTTCATAGCAGCTGTCACAAGCTGCTTTTGAACATCATTGCATCACCTTTCACTCCTTTATTGCATCAACTATGCTGTGTTAAGTTCTACTATGAACCTTAGCTATGAAGATTGATGCATGAGGCAAAGCCAAGGTATGACTAAACAGTCATCACAATCGCACTCTCTTTTCACTAATATGGTGGCAATAATTATTTCTTGCTTCACCAGCATATAGCATGGCCACACTGTGTCTGTCTCATGCTGGAAAACAAAATTATCTTGTTATCTAACAGCTTTGGCATCTTTGGTAGTATATACATGTATCCAGCCATGTTAAACATTTAACCAGATGTGACATGGAAATGTAAATTGAGCCATGTCCATATTTCACAGCTTCATAGAGGGGCTAACCTGAAAACTGGGATTACCAAACTCAACTCCTCCAGTGTCCCAATTTACAATTGACTGATTTAAACAACATTGACAACCTGCTTTCTTTTACCAAATCACAGCTCTATTCCTACAGACTAACGAATATGATCAACTTAGGAGACAAAGCATCTACATATTTCCAGGCAACTACAGAGAGTGTAACATTTTTCCTTTTTGGGGCTAAAGGTTGATAGGATTTGGGATTTATTGGTTTCTACATGATTTATATTTTGGGTTTGTTGAATTGTAAATCATTAAGTCAGACAGCATGTAATTTTAAGGAGGTTAAGAAAAAATTAATTACTCATTTATATTACAAGAAGCATAATAATTTTACAATGGTAGTAACAATCAGTGAGACATTCCTAACAATTAAGCATTTGCAAACATGAAACAGCTATATCCGAAAGAAAGCTGTCGTGAGGGCTAGATACACAACTGAGTGTAGACTAAAAACATACACTTCATTAGAATCATATGTCAAAGCAATTATTTTTGGATTAATGACAAAATGAGTACTTACCGACATTATTGCTGCTTCATTGACAAGATTTCGGATATCTGCCCCGGAAAAACCAACCGTGCGAAATACAAGCTGTAGTGGGATGAGATAAGACAAAAGTTAGCCCAAAACCAAACTAGTCTTTTTAGCATTCAAACTCAAACACTTAGTATGTCTAATTGAAAACTGATAAGCCATATTGTGCACATTACTGCACCAAAAAGGTGGCACTCCATTTTTCTAACGAAGAACTCTGATCTACACTTAAAATTCATATTCCTTCTCTCTCTATTTTTTTTTTTTTCCATTTTCCTGAAATACCATTTTCATTCTAACAGTAACATATTTTCTCTCCTCATTTTTACATTTATTTAAAAATTGCATTACTTCAAATTATTTGTCTATTTAATCCTTTTAAACAGAGTGTGGATTGTGCAACTGTGCAGTCATATACCAATGGGGTCTTAATAATTATGATAATATGAGAAAGCAGCAGACGAAAAATCTTGTTCAATCAAATTACACATCAACCTTTATTTCTTAAAAACAATTACACAAAGACATATTTGTTTGCTTGTCTCTTTCACTAGAGTGAAGCAACACAATCACCCAAATAACTTCACCTATATATATTGGTAAAAAAAGCTGCCTAACTCATAGGAGTTAAAAAATGTTTACATAATACACATTCTTCAATGATTTTTCTCAGTGCAGTAGATGCAGAAGACAATATAAAATCCACCAGAACCTTTCCAACTGAAAGAAAAATAGTGATAATGCTTGAGTTATTGGCAAGCTCAGTAAAGAAAAAGAAAGAGTGATTTTGTAAATTTGCTAACTACTAGAATTGTTTATCCCCTTAAAATAAACTTCAGAAGGCAGCTTCCATTGCCTTCTCACCAAATTTCACAAAGAAATAAAAGCAGGTCAGAGAATATTATAATCAGAACAAAAAAGATACAACATGAAGATTCTAGGTACATCTTGACCAATCTCAGCAGCTTTGAACGCATTATTGAGCATGCCAAGAGTTGTGACTAGTTATGAAGACTGCTATGCTTCAGGAAGGCAGAACAAGGGCTCATTGGTGATGTACAAGGTTAAGAAAATGACATCAAGTGCATAATTGATGGATAATAGAACTTACTAGTGGACTAAGTGGTATGTATTTAACGTCAATTAGCTTTGGACAATGCCTTGTCCTTGTATAGAATTGGGCCCCTTTGCTTAATGCCAGTTAGTTTTAACCTTGTAGGTTGGGTGCTTTAACACATAATCAGACTTTATAAAAGCATCAGATAAGTGTTACATGCAATGATGATGATGATGATGATGATGGTAAGAAAATGCTATTTATTTGTCAACAGCAGATATGTTATCCCTTTAATCCATAGGTGCATGATACATGAAAAAAGAGTTGGATGAACTTGAGCAAATTTAGGAAAACACATGAATAAGAAGTTAAGAACAGATCAACCACTATACTTAGACACATGCTCAAATTACATTAACTTACCTGTTCAAAGTTCACATCTTCAGCTAGCAGCTTTCCTGCACTATGCACACCAAATATTTGCACTCGTTGCTTTGCATCTGGCAAACCAATGTATAGACGGCGATCAATACGTCCAGGGCGAACAAATTCAAGGTCTAATTCATCTGGCCTATTGGTGGCGCAGATGAATATCACTGCTTGTCTGAGTGAAAACCGATCAACACCAGTTTTTTCCTTCCTATATGATGTAGAGTTCAATAAGAAAACTATTTTGCAAGCATGAAAAGGCCTGAAAAAAGTAGCTTAGTCTGCAGAGTCAACAAAACAACAAAATACAGAGCTCCTTTCAAGAACTAAAAATATGACCATTTTAGGATTCAAACTGATTTAACCTTTGACCAGATGCTCTAGTACAGCACCAAGAGAGAGTACTTGTCATTGTTCATTAAGTAAAAAGAAAAAAGTGATGAAAAGTGAAAAATATTAACTAGAAGTCCAAAAATGAACATCAGCTGGACAAACTCTACCAAGTCAGTCCCACCACCCTGAAGGCCCAGAACTCATAACAAATCAACCTCTGTTAAAATGATTAGAATGTTTATTAATCTAAAAAGAAAATGAAAACAAGACACTTAGATGAGATGAGCATGGAAATTTGAATTAAACAATAATGAGTATCACTAAATATTGTTTAAGAATTCAAATCATTCTCCAATAAATTCAAAGGCAAACAAGTAGCTACAAGAGCAAATACTGGCATATGCACTGACAAAAATTAGTACACTTACTCCCCATCAAGCTGAGCAATAAGTGCTTCAAATGTTGCCCTTCTGCGTGGATCTTTTCTTGCATGCCTTCCAGCAATGGCGTCAATTTCATCAACAAACACAAATGCAGGTGCCTGGAACAAAGGATATGCATGTAATTCTGATAAGTGGAAAACAACTAGAGTAAGGAAATCAATAATTATTACAAGGGAATTAGAATGTGAATGCTGGCATATTCGAACTGCTAGTTGAAAATAACAATGCTGTCAGTACTCAGCAAGCAAAATTATGAAAACAGAGAGGATAAATTCCAATGTAGCATTTGGTTTCATTTAACCAATGCCTTCAACTAAAGCCATATCAGAATGCCAACAGAACCTTTGGAAATGAAAGTCCTCATGGTCCTTAAAAGATCAAGAAAAAGTCCTCATGGTCCTTAAAAGATCAAGAAACAATTGGCTGAAATTTTAAAGAGAAAAAAAATAAAGGTAACTTTCTGACATCCATTATTTGTGCTAATAAATCCAGGAGAAGGAACATTATAACCTGTCAGATTACAGTTTCCTAATTAAGGAATATTTGAGTGTATCAGATAGGATTCTATAAATATTTTATCCCTAACTTTAAGGCTGTTTTTAGGGACAGCATCCCTAGAATTAGTCTGTTTCCTAGTATAAAGTTTCCTAAGTTAGGCTCACTATGTGTATAAATATTTATGTAATTTCTTGTGAATAAATAGAATTGAAATAGCCTGTTTTTAACATGGTATCAAAGCATTTTTAGCCCGATTTCTGGGATTTTTTTTTTCTGTCTGGCTATTTTTTTTTTTTTTTACTCCCAATCAACCCTCAAGCCTGTAGAATTTTTCAAAAGAAACATGACTGAAACTGTTAAGACCAGTAACACTGGAGATATCTCAGAAGTCTCTTTGAACAACTCAAACCCAACAAGTGAATTTCAGAACATCCAAGTAGCCTACAAGTTAAATGGAAAGAATTACCTGAAGTGGTCTCAACTGGTTCGCACGTTCTTGAAGGGAAGAGGAAAGCTAAGTCACTTACTCGGAACTGGACCTAAAGAAGGAGATCCTAAGTTTGACGCTTGGGATGAGCAAGACTCTATGGTAATGTCTTGGTTATGGAACTCTATGATGCCAGAAATCAGTGATACATGCATGTTTCTTAACACATCCAAAGAAATATGGGAAGTTGTGAAGCAGACTTATTATAAAGTTCGAGATGCTGCTCAAATCTATGAAATCAAGACTAAGATTTCATCTACCAAGCAAGGAAGTCGATCAATCACAGAGTATTCCATTCTGTTGCAAAGCTTATGGCAAGAGATGGATCATTACCAGTGCATTCAGATGAAGTGCAGTGAAGATGCAGCACTCCTGAAAAGGTTCGTTGAAAAGGATCAAATTTATAATTTTCTTGCTGGACTAAATGTTGAGTTTGATGCAGTAAGAGTTCAAATTCTTGGAAAAGAGAAACTACCATCACTAAATGAGACAATTGTGATTGTTCGTGCTGAGGAAGGAAGAAGAGGAGTTATGGTTGAGAATAGTCAAGTGGATAGTTCAACCTTGGTTACAAAAGCTGTAAATGAGAGGAGATTTGGCCTGGAGCAGCCAACTAGCGAAGATAGTAGACAGACAGAACGTACAAAGCCTATTAACAGGGATTCCGTATGGTGCACCTAGTGTAAAAAACCCCGTCACACTAAAGAAGGATGCTGGAAACACCATGGGAAGCCACAGACAGCAAACAAAAATTTTTCAGAAAAAGGTGGACAACCAAAGGGACAAGGGCGAGCAAATATATCAAGATAGCTGGATGGAAAAAACAATTCTCAAGAATCACCTGTTGAATTCAATAAAGAAGAAATTGAGAAGTTAAAGAATTTGTTGGGATCATTGGAAAAATTTTCTTCAACAGGTACTTGTAGTTTGGTTTTTTCAGGTATATCCTCTTCTCAAAATCCTAAAGTCTTGGATATACTCACCAAAAGTTCTTGGGTCATTGACTCAGGAGCTACAAACCACATGACCCACTCCTCACAAAAATTTGTTTCATATACACCTTGCCCTAGTAGTAGAAAGATAACAGTAGTCGATGGTTCTGTGATCACAGTGACTGGTCAGGGTGATATTGTTATAAACAAAACCCTTACTCTTAAAAATGTCCTTCATGTTCCAAAACTATTTACCAATCTTTTATCCATCCAAAGAATTACCAACGACTCTAACTGTAGTGTGGTTTTCTATCACAATCGATGTCTTTTTCAAGAACAGAATACGAGGAGGATGATTGGACATGCTAAGGAAGTAAATTGCCTATACTATCTTGAAGAATCCAGTGAAGAAGTTAGTGCTCTGAATTCCTCACCATTATCTTTCATATTCGAATCTATTAAAACCAATAAAGACCAAATTTGGCTCCATCACCTTCGCCTTGGTCATCCATCGTTTAGAGTCCTTAAAATTATGTTTCCTTCATTGTTCAAAGGATTAACTATTGAAAAATTCCATTGTGATGTCTGTGAACTTGCAAAACATAAACGTACCTCTTTTCCGGTAAGCAATAAAAGAACATCCGCTCCTTTTACTCTTATTCATAGTGATGTTTGGGGACCATCCACTATTTCAAATATTTCTGGGGCTCGATGGTTTGTATCCTTTATTGATGATTGTACCCGTGTGTCTTGGATATTTCTTTTAAAACAAAAATCTGATGTAAGGTCTGTCTTTCCAACCTTTTACAACATGATCAAAACACAATTTGGAGCTGAAATAAAAAGGTTTAGGTCAGACAATGCCAAGGACTATTTCAATCAATTTCTCTCACCATATTTCCAAGAAAGAGGCATTATACATGAGTCATCTTGTGTTAGCACACCACAACAAAATGGTGTTACCGAAAGAAAGAATGGTCACATTTTAGCTATTACAAGAGCCCTCTTGTTCCAAAAAAATGTCCCTAAACAATACTGGGAGAGGCTGTTTTAACTGCTACTCATATGATAAATAGATTGCCTACAAAAGTCCTTGCATCTCAAATTCTTATGCAAGTTCTAGCAAAATTCTTTCCTGATTTCAATACTTCAAGTAACCTTACTCCCAAAATATTTGGTTGTGTTGCCTTTGTACATGTACATTCTCAAAATAAAGGAAAATTTGATCCACGAGATGTCAAGTGTGTCTTTCTCGGTAATTCTTCCACTCAAAAGGGGTACAAATGCTATCATCCAGCCACAAAAAAAAATTTATGTATCAGCGGATGTTACTTTTGCAGAACAAGAGAATTTCTTTACTCGTCCTTATCTTTAAGGGGAGATCTTATTCACAGAAGATAAGGGCAAAGAATTCTTTCTTCTTGACATTCCAGCTCCTGTCCAGCAACCAAACACTCCCACTCAGTCCTTGCCTACTAACCAACCTGCCCGACTCGAAACTATGGCCTCTATGCAACCTGAAACAGAGCCTAATACACCCAAATCAGAAAGAGGAATTCAGGACACTACTCGTCCTTTACTGGTTTACTCAAGGAAGAAGGCACCGGTGCAAGTTCAATCATCTTCCTCTTCTATACAACCTGAGGTAATTGTTGAACGTACTTTGAATACTAATACTGAAACTACTGAAAATTTAGATGATTTTCCCCGGACTAGAGCCTGTACAAAACATCCCTTGTACTTATTCATGTCTTACAAAAATTTGTCCCATAACCACAAAGCCTTTCTTACTAGCCTAAACTCTATCTCCATTCCCAAAACTGTATCCGAGGCATTAGAAGATGAGAATTGGAAAAATGCCATGAAGGTTGAAATGGAAGCTCTTGAAAAAAATAAGACATGGGACTTGGTGAAATTACCGAGAGGAAAGAAACTAGTAGGATGTCGCTGGGTATATACAGTGAAATATAAGTCAGATGGTTCTTTGGAAAGTTACAAAGCAAGATTGGTTGCTAGAGGGTACACTCAAATGTATGGAATAGACTACCTTGAGACATTTGCCCCTGTTGCAAAGATGAACACTGTGGTGAGAGTGTTGTTGTCACTAGCTGCCAACCGAGGCTGGAAATTACAGCAATTTGACATCAAAAACGCCTTTTTACATGGTGATCTTGAGGAGGAAGTCTATATGGATGTTCCACCAGGATTCGGTCCAAATACAGGACAAGTAGTTTGCAGACTAAAAAAGGCTTTGTACGGACTAAAACAGTCCCCGAGGGCTTGGTTTGGAAGATTTACCAAAGTAATGCTCAAGTTAGGGTATAAACAGAGTCAAGGAGATCACACTCTGTTTGTAAAACACTCATCTTCAGGGGGAGTGACTGCTTTATTAGTCTATGTAGATGACATTATAGTGACTGGTGATGATCTGGAAGGAATGGAGAATTTAAAGAAATGCCTAGTAAAAGAATTTTAAGTCAAACAGCTCGGTAAGTTGAAATATTTCCTTGGTATTGAAGTGGCACACTCTCGGAAGGAATCTTCATATCTCAACAAAAATACATAGTTGATTTGTTGACAGAGATGGGCAAGTTGGGATGTAAACCAGCAAAGACACCCATAGAGGTGAACCACAGACTTGGAGATGCACTATTAGATGCAGCGGTTGATAAAAGTTCATATCAAAGGCTTGTGGGGAAGCTCATTTACTTGTCTCATACCAGACCAGATATTGCATATGCAGTCGGTGTTGTAAGTCAGTTTATGCACAACCCAAAGAATCACATCTTAGAGTTGTATATCAGATTCTACAGTACTTAAAGGGCACGCCAAGCAAAGGAATCCTATTTAAAAAGGGGGAGAATTTAACCCTTGAAGCCTATACTGATGCAAATTATGTAGGGTCTATGGTTGATAGAAGATCAACCTCAGGCTATTGCACTTTCCTAGGAGGCAACCTTGTGACTTGGAGGAGTAAAAAACAGAATGTTGTGGCTAGATCTAGTGCAGAAGCTGAATTTAGGGCGATGGCTCTTGGAATTTGTGAGTTATTATGGCTAAAAATTATTTTGGAAGATTTGAAGATCAAGTGGGAAGGTCCAATGAAGTTGTATTGTGATAATAAGTCTGCTATCAATATTGCACATAATCCAGTTCAACATGATCGTACGAAGCACGTTGAGATTGACAAACATTTTATAAAGGAAAAATTAGATAGTGGCTTAATTTGCACTCCATTTGTGTCCACTGATTGTCAACTAGCAGACATACTTACCAAAGGATTGTCTAGGAAGTTGTTTCAGAAACTAGTAAGCAAGCTGAGAATGGATGATATCCACTTCCCAGCTTGAGGGGAGTGTTAAATTATAGTTTCCTAATTAAGGAATATTTGAGTGTATCAAATAGGATTCTGTAAATATTTTATCCCTAACTTTAAGGCTATTTTTAGGGACAGCATCCCTAGAATTAGTCTGTTTCCTAGTATAAAGTTTCCTAAGTTAGGCTCACTATGTGTATAAATATTTATGTAATTTCTTGTGAATAAATAGAATTGAAATAGCCTGTTTTTAACATAACCTTTAAGGGAGGATGCTCAGTTGACTTTGATCAGTGTCCCTACTTCTTACAACGAAAGCTGTTCTCGTTGGTATTACAGTAGGCCTCTCCTTTCCATTAATAATATTACGATCTTCTATGGCCAAGAGAGAGATGAATATAGAGTGTGATATAGGTATTAAAAGAAGAAAAAGCACACTCAATTGCCAATAACCAGTTCTAACTAATCTTAGGAGATTTTACTGTCTAAATTCTCAAGAATATTTTTTTTAAAAGACCAAATGCTCAAGAAATAATTACTAAGTTTTATGAAGTCTTCTATCTCTTATCCAAGGACTCATAAAAGGCAAAGAACTTTTTATCATTATCCATCAACATTAATCAAGTTTTTGCCGCAATCCAAACTGTCTTTCTTTTAGTAACCGAGACCACTTAAGGTAATTATGACACTAAATTATGAATAAAAGGCAATCATGAATAGAAAGAGATTATGATGCTAAGTCGTGATGCAATCATGGATTACAAAATATTGTGTTATTTAAAATTTTGGTGGTTGGCGCAAATACTAGAAGCAAGCAAAGTAATTGTAGTCCTACAAGGTAGTAGATACAATGTGGGGATTGGCAACTAGTGTATGATAAAATTTAATCATTTTGAGATAATGCAGAGTTCAGATGGTGCAAGCTGTGAAAGATGGCAGAGCAGCGCATGTGTTGAAAACTTTGGAAGTCACTCTCCATGGTTGTTCTCATGAAAAGGTGGTGAATGAAGAGTATTTGGTAGAATGTCATACAGTGCCAAAAAGAATTAACTGTTTTCTCTTGTTTCTAGAACTTTTGGAAGAATAAAAGGCATCTTTTTTCTATTTTCCACATTAACTCGAACTTTTTTTTCTGATTTTAGAAACTAAAAACATCAATTTTTTTAACTTTCTACTTATTTTGGAAGCATAAAAGATATCTTTTTTCCATTTTCCATGTTAACTTTTTCGGATTTTAAAAATTAAAAACATCAATTTTTTAACTTTTTACTTATTGTTAATTAAAAAGAAAAAAGAAAAGGGCAAAATTACAACAAAATCAGACAACCACTTTATTCATTAATTATTCCAATTATGATTTTGCTTCACCACTCTATTTCTTAAAACATTTGAGAAGCTATTCACGGAGTATATTAGGGGTGAAAATCGAAAGAGCTATTTTAGAACTGCACCTGGAATCCAACTGATTTAAGTTTCAAGACAGTTTACAGAAACTTCAATCAAGTCAAACCAAGAAAGCTATAGTATCAATTAGTTTTCATGCTTTCGATGTGTAAAGTAGTTCCAAATCACCAGAGCAACCAGATTCCAACAGCAAAAAATGAGCTCCGAAATGTCAATAAATAAATGAGCCAAAATGGAACCAAAAATTAACAATTTTTTTTAAAATTGAAGAGGGGAGGGGGGATGGAGGAGGAGGCTTACATTTCTCCTTGCTATAGAAAACATCTCATTGATCCTAGCTGCGCCACTTTTTTCACTATCTGTAAACTCTGCACCAGAAGCAAAAACAAAAGGCAACCCACTTTCTTTAGCTAGTGTTCTGGCAAAAAGTGTTTTGCCTGTCCCAGGAGGTCCAGAGAGAAGTACACCCTATCATGACATACCAATGACATGCTTACCTTAGTATCCAATCAATAGTAGAAAACTGAGAAAACATCCATCAAGTATAAAAAGTTTACCCTAACAAACTGAACGCCTTTTTCATAGTATTGCATAGGATTTCCCATGTAAATCATCAGCTCATCAAGAAGATCCCAGACATCACCACCCAATACCACTTCTTTGTACATGGATTTTGTTTCACCAACATCTCCAACTGGCTGAATAAGTACAAAATGAAATCAGAATTTAAGAATGTGAAGAATTTGACAGCAGGAAAAACTAAAGGGAAATTTGAAAATTTTACCAGAATGAAGTTTTCCGCATAAGCCATATCAAATAGTTGGTTATACTTTTTGTAAAGAAAACGCTTAGAAGTGATATGGAGAAGCATTGCAGACTCCCTAATTAACCATAAAATTAATAATCCAGGAACTAGTGCAATCACAACTTTCATAAAATAATGGATCTGTCGCTTCTGAAGGAGGTCTACTTCAACTCCAGAACTTGAGATAATCTCAAATAAGTGAGGATCAAGGGGAATATCAACCTGCCAAAGAGGTATGGCAACAAGAAATTTTATGAAAAGGATATGTATATATAACTCTGTTTCAGAAGCAACAAGAAAGAAACATCGTACTTACGATATATTCTAACGGAAAACCTTCTTTCATTGTTACATACAATCTTTTCAAGTCCTCAGTGAACACGACAGCAGCAACCTGTTTTTAAAAAGAATGCATTATCAAAACTTCCTCCACTGCTATTCTGGTATCCCACAAAAATCATACAGTAATAATTGTTTTAACAACAAATAATTATGTTAGCACCATGCATTTTATCCCCTGAATTTCGTGTCACAATGTACCTACTCCCTTTCTTTTATGTTGGATTCACACTTTCTAAAATTTAGAGGATTTCTATACAACCATCTAAATCCTCACCCCAAAAAGCAAATAAAGAGAATATGCTTATGAAGATGCACGTGCAAGTGCAAGCGCATTGGCAATGCACATGCTTACATATGTACATGACAGATGAGCACACATGTCTGCATACAAATATATGTGTACACAGACACCACATATTCAAAGGTTGCAAGCACCATATTGATAAGCAGCATTCCATTTTCTCAGAAAAGTTGTACATGCTGGTACAATGCATTTCGATATACCATTTCAGTCTTATGACATATATAATGAAATGAATTTCAGACATTTGTTTATATGCATGAAATGAAAACAGGAAAATTAACTCAAGTTACATAATTCAAAATAGTTTGAACAATAGTAATAACAGAGAGAATATAAATGAGATTCTCTTTGATTATAACAATACCAAAATGTAAATCAACACAGTATCATAGCCCACTAAACAATAATCAAAATAAAAAATCTTAAACAAAAGTAATTGAGAAATTTGCCACAAATAAAATCTTCTTGCTTAGTAAAACTGAATATACAGGTGAAGACGTTTTAACTTTTTAGTGGGCAAATGCCCACCCAGTCAAATCACCAAGCACCTAGATGATATAACTGGAAGTGAAAAATGAGGAAGCTCTTAATTTCTAGAATAAGAAAACCATACAGCGCTCATCTTTAAGACAGAACACCAAGCTCGGTTTGGAGTAAACACAAAAGTTATATGTTTTATTATGCATGACCACTGGAATTTATTGACCCATTCTGCCCATGTTTCTGCAGTATCAGTTTTTATGTAGGTCCTCTTTCCCTCCACATGGGCTTTCATTTTGCCAATCTCTCAACAACTCCTTACCTTTCTGAGAGGAAAATTGAAGTAATTTTACTGCTCTACAACACAAATCTCTAACTATATAATTCCTGGTGTTTGCAGCTTTTGCCTTTTGGTGTTATAAGGCAGCTATTCTCAAGTGATTTTATGAGATCTGTAGCATTAGATTTTGAAAATGAAAAACATAATAAAAAACCACAGAAGATTTGCTCTCACTGAAACATAATGCTTTGAAACAAGCCAGTACAAAGAAATAAACTGAGACTGAGAGGTACATAAAACAAATGGAATGTACCAGCATGTACTCTCATCTAGACAACTATGGTATTAATGTGTGTATGAATTTTGAGGGTAACAATATGAAATTCACCAATGAAATGCAAAATAAATTCCAGTTAGTAAGGTATGGAAAACAATAAAAAAATATTCAAGCAATGGAATTCAAGAAGCATGCTAGTTATTTCCCAAAAAGTGCAAGAATAAACAAGACAGGACACCAAATTACCTCAGAGGACTCAAGTTTTTGAAGAAAGTAAGTGTAAGGTAGTTTAGGACGATAGCGCCACCATCTCTTAGATATCCATAGAGCTCTAGTTCCCTGTGTTTCTGTTACCTTTTCAACTACATCCTTGCGAAGGCTATTTTCCACCTCTTTCATGTCAAATTCAACCACATACTTGGCATTTATGGAATCTAATTGCTCAGATAACTTTTCCTTTCTCAGGATCTCTTTCCAAGCTTGAAGCCTGTCACGCCATGTTCCCATGCTATCTGGAACTTCACCTGCCGGAGCAAGCATGAATAAAACAGGGTGTAAATAAACACAAAGGGAAAAATATTCAGTCATTATAGATAGATAAAATTCAAGTCAAATACCCAAAAAACCGACATGACTTTAAGAAAAACACTTGTCATAAATTAACCACAAGTTATATACCTGACATGCAGAAAATACTAAAGCAGGAAGCCAGTTACTACTCATGTACTGGAGACGAACTAAGGTAAAATACTAGAATGAAAAGTTTCCATTGAAAAAAGAGAAGACTCAAAACACAATGCAAGAGAACTTTCTTCTATAGAAGCAAATAAAGCCTTGCATTAATGATTGATGGCTATGTACAAGCATACATATTAACTAACCTGAAATGCCTAACTCTTTTCTCAGCTCCTCCTTTTCTTCTGCATTCAATCGTGCATCACTGTCAATAATTTGTTTCACATTCTCCTTAGAAGACTCTGGATCATCGTCCCACGCATTTTCTCCAACATAAAAACTATCGTGAATAAGCATTCCATTCGGTCCTTCAATGAATTTCTTCAATTTGAGGCCTTTTGGAGTTGTCTTCCTCCATAAACCCTTCTTAAACCTGTAATTACATGAAAGTTAGAGATATAAGAATTAATCGAAAGGCCTCCATGCTGCCAAATCTCTGTGTTGCCTTACCATTTTCAATGTTTGTATCACAAGAAAGAACTCAAATTAACAAAGCTCAGAGACAATAGAACTGGGAAAGAAAAATAGATTATAGGCACACGTGAGTATTTATAGGCCAAATAAATGCTTCATAATAACCAATAGACTAAACATAAGATGCAGGTTACTTGTTACTCAAAAACAGTAGATATAGATAAAATGATTGGGAATAGTATATGTGCAGAAGATATCACTTGCATTCCCTTCAAGAATTTAGTAAATTAAAGAAGAACACATTCTTTTTAACACAACAAATCACTTACTTCCACAATTATGTATGAGTATCTAGACCTTTACTCAAAATGATACTGTGCATTGTCCAAAAATAGATTCATAGACAGATTTTGAACAAAATCTTTATATTATAAAAGATTGATATTTTTGAAAATCCCTACACACACATGAAAGTAACCAACTTACTTCAAAACCAAGAAAATAAATAAACAATAAGCAGAAAAATCTAAAAGGTTTAATATCACGAAAATTATATAGAAGGAGATTAAACTTCCATTAAAACATGAACTTAGATGTTGGTTGAGTAAAAAATCATGCAGCAAAGCACAACTAGATAGTCATGCCTGGTATATTATTAGAATATAAAGAAATTAGTAAACTGCAATTGTAATTGCAAGTAATAAAAGAAATGCATTTACTTTCTAATATTATTAGGAGATGGCTCAGGAATCAAAGCCTCCATATAAGCCTCTGTTAATTGTTTTCTTTCTTGATCTTGTTGAGGAGCTCGCACAACAGCATACAACTTTTGACAAGAAATTATTGCAACAAAAATATAGAGGATCAAAGCAGTTATCCGTTTGAGCTCCCAATTTTTTAAATCCTGAAAAGAGTTAACCAATTATCAGCTTAAAAACAATGAAATGGTCCAGGGAAAAAAAATAGAAAAGCAGAAAGCTACTGTAAAGTGGTACACAATGAACTATATCCTGAAACTCAACTTCCTTGAGCAGTCAATAGGGTAACAATTAAAGGACAAGTATAAAGGCACTCTAGCACTATTCCCAATCACTATTAAAGATTGCTAAAATATTGTTATGTTGGGTTATTTTCAAGGAAATTTTAATTTTTTTAATTCAAAACATAACCTGAAGATGCACTGAAAATCATCGCATTTGTTGCCTATCAACAACATTTGACCTTTTACGATCATGAAAGGGGGAAAAAACTATATTTGCCTTTAACATTATATTCTAACTTATACTATGCGTTCAACAGTTGTTCGGCAGTGAATTTACTATTTACAGAATTCCTAAGTTGGAGAACAATTTTATATAGAAGCAAATGAAGAAAAGAATTCCAAAAAGAAAAGTCAACGGAGGCAAATTTCAAGGCATGGTGGCAAAAAATTCAGAAAGACTCCTTATAAAAGCTTGTAACAGCCTAATGATGCACATTCCTTCTAGGAATATGTTAGCCTTTGGTGCTCTATTTGGTTATCATATATCGAGTCGGTTCAAACAACAGCAATAGACCATTACCGGGCATAGCCAAAACTTTCGAAACTAGACAGAAGAGAAACTGGATTGTAGAGACTAGTCATATATTTCCATGGATAATATTTGTTAACGACATTTGCAGGCTTTGTGATAATGATAATTCAGTAGCTTAAACCATTATGGATTTCAGTAGTTATTTATTAAACTATTTTTAATTTGTAATTCATTAGTTATAATTTTTTTCTAAGAAAATGCAATAGCCAAATAGGAAAAAGAAACAAAGAAACTAACCTTCCAACGATCCCACCGATTCCAGGTAACAAACTCGGGAAGCAACTCAGTCCGTAACCGATTGAATTCACCCTCGCCCTTCCTGAGCCCTTGGTTAACTCGCCCCACCAACTCACCAACCCTCACATTCGCCTCATCCAAATCAAACCCCGTTTCCTTCTTAACCGACTCCCCAAATTTGGACCAGAACTTCTGGGAGCCGAGGCGGAGCCAAGAGAAGGCATTGGAGCCAGACCCACTGGGATTGGCAGACGAAGAAGAAGCTCTAATTTTGAGCCTGCGCCTTGTAGGGAGCTGATAGAAAGTGAGGGTTTGAGGGGTTTTAGAGGAAGAAAAGAGAAGAGGGGTTTGGGCGCAGGGGATTGAAACCTCCATCCAGAGTTGTTCTGATGGGGGGGAGGGGGTTTGAGGGGTTTATCTAAACTAAATGTGAACAGTGGAAAATGGCACTCTCTATTTCTTTTTTGATTGGACCGTTGTCCAGTTCGGTGACACATGACCTGAAGGGGAGTTTTTTTTTTGGTAAACTATAAAAATAATTATTTTTGTTTGGTTGAGATTACATTTTAATTATTTATATTTAAAATGTTATGTTTTATTAATTTAAGTTATAGTTTTGTTACGAAGTGGTCAGTCTACTGTTAAACTTCGTTACTTCCCTAACGGCAGTTCTACGTGGCAGTCTAAATAGATTTTAAATACTAATTTGGATGTCCTACGTGGCAATTTAAATTAAATTTATTTAATTAAAAAAATATTTTCATCTTAACAATTAAACATCTAAGTTGGCATTTAAAACTTATTTGGACTACCACGTAGGCTACCGTTAGGAAAGACCTAAAACGGAGTTTAACGGTAGAGAGACCACTTCGTAATAAAACGATAACGTAAGCGACTAAAACGTAACGTTTCAAACATAAGCGACTAAAATATAATCTGAGACAACCATTTTAAATAATATAGATATGCAATCAACGCTCTCTATAGCAACCTCATTTGTTTGTCTAGATTTTACTTATTATAGAGAGATAATCATTGTAAGCATACCATAAAATTCATATAGTGAATTTTTATCAAATAAAGAAAGCAAGAATTATTTTCAAAAAAGAAAGAGAGTGAGAATCAAATCAACAAAATTAAAAGACATATAACATGTGCATATATTATTGCTTTTATGCATTTTTTTTACATTATTTCACATAATTAATTATAAAGTTCTTAAATCTAACAAGTTCTTAAATCTAACAAGTTCAATTAATTAATATGAGTTATGAATTAAAATTAATTAATTTATAATAAGTGACTAATTTCAAGTAATCAATTCATAAGTTTACGATATTCCAAATTCATAGTAGGATATTTAGTTAAAGAACTTAATAGTTTCTTAAATTAATATTTTTAATTCCACCCATTGAAGATTGTTTTCAGTTAATAAAATATGATTAATATATTTCTTCGCGAGAAATTTAATTATTTTATTGAAATAATATTTTAATTAATGTTATTTTTATTTAATAAATGATAATTATGGATGTTGTTATTATACATGAAAAATTGTTAAAAAGATATATTAATCTTATATATACTCACTTGAGTTGGGAAAATTAGTATAAAGATATATTTAAATAAAAATAATGGAAAATAATATATTTATAATAGAAAAGAAAAGTAAATAATAATGATAATGATAATAATAGTGAAATAACTTGAGATAAAAGGAGTGAAAATGAGAGTAAAAAAAAGAGAGTGAATAAATAAGGAAAATAATAAATGAAAATTAAATTATTAATATGACTGTAATAATATATATTTGTTTTTTTTTCTTTAATTTTGGTTGTAAAATCTTTCAAAATTTCAAAATATTTCAATTAGGTATTCAATTTGTTAAAATATAACAATAGTAATGAAATGATTGTTAACCTTTTTTTTTTTCTTTTCTTGTATTTTTCTACGTTGGATGTAATAAAAAAATTATTATATATTATGAATCTTGTTACATGCATACACAGATTTAAAACATAGATGAATATAGTAAATTGTAGATATTAAAATAAAAAATATATATAAAATATTTAAATAAAGTTTTGATTAAATAGTAAAATTTATTAATTCAATTATTTGTGTGAATTTAAATTTCATCTCATACAAATAATTTTTTTATTGCTTGTTGTTAAAGTAAAAAGATTTTATAAAATAATATTTCTATAATTTACTTAATTGAGTCTCGACTCAATCAAAAAAATTAAATAGAAACATAAATTATTAAAAAAACTTAAGAAAGTCATTACATTAAAATATATATATATATATCAATTAAAAAGGGATTAAATGGCAAACCCTCAACCAAAAATCCGTTATCTTCTTTACTCCCCACCATTAATATCGACCTGTCTTTCATTGGGATCCTTTTGTTTTTTCTTTGTTTGATTTATAAGATTTGTGAAATATTTGGTTTCAGTTTTTTTATATTTGAATTTTTTGGCCGACTGACTTCCTCATCCTCTTAAGTGAGAATGGGTATTACGTTATTGTGGCCTGAAATGTCCATTATAGACAGCATGGAAATTGAGTATATATCTTAGTGGAATGTAGTGAATGATATGATAATGTAATAAAATGCAAATTTTGGAGGTTCATAGAAGTGAAACGTGGTATGTTATTTTAGTGCAAGTTAATTGTGTAATTTAACTTCTCAAAGTTGTATAATGAAATGATTTGTTTGGTTTAAACAATTATGTATATGTCATTTAGTGAGAATTAAGACAATATTGGACTAATATAACATTCTACAATAATAATAGGAATGAATTCCATCATGTATGTCCCAATCCTAAATATAGATATTAACCTATTTCGTTACAAAATTCCCCCAATCATCACTATACACATCAACAAAGTGTTTCCAACATTAGTGTTTAGAAAAAAAGAAAAAAAAAACTTTAGTATTCAAGAAAATCGGTCAATCTTCTATTGTAATGGAATAGGTTTGGCTTGGTTTTAGAAGGTTGCCATTCTTCTTCCCAACAACACTTTGGTGGCGTTGTACCATTTGCTTTCTTCCTCTTCTACTTCAATACTAGGCATTTTTCATCAATGTTGATATTGGGATGTCGACACTTACAGCATGTTTGGTTTGTCGGAATGGTCTTTCTTGTAACACCCCTAACTCGTACCCATCGTTAGAATAGGGTTACGGGGCATTACAGAACCAACGAAATAGTAAACCATTCAATTCATACATCAATGCAAAAATAATCTAATTTCATTTAAATACATTCATAATGTCCCTTAATCGAGCCCTCAAGGCCCTAAAAATACTATAGAAATAGCCCAAGACTAAATCGAAAGTATTTGAAAATTTTAGGAAAAAGTCAAAAAATTTGGACTGCAGGGGTCACACGACTAAGACACATGCCTGTGTCTTAGGCCGGGTGGACATTTGAAATAGGGACATATGATCGTGTCCCAGCCCGTGTCCATGCCTATGTAACTCACTGACTTGGGTCACACGGCCAAGCCACACGCCCATGTGTTAGACCGTGTAACTGCCTAACTTGCATGCCTTGAACCTATAGGGGAGACACGGCTGAGACACACGGTCGTGTCGCATGGCCGTGTAACCCTAAAATGAACTTAAAACACAAGTTTACCATTTCAAGTTTGCTTAGACCATAAGAAACTCAAATACTAACCAAAATACCAATTCAAAATGACATTAATCGAGCAAAAAACACACCAAAACCAACCTAATAAGTGCCTAACCAATATACCCTCATTGGTACCACAAGTGTATACAATTATACATCAAAATAAATATCAATTCAATTCATCAATTCTTTCAAGCAATACCTAATCAAAATACCTATCAAAGGTACCACAATTACAACATTTCATTTATATATACCATTCATACTAGCATAAAAATTATACATCATTCTCATGTAATATGTAAGTTGGTTATTTGCACAAAATATCATTCATAATATTTACATAAGCCAAACAATAACCAAAACCATACAGGAGCCTATACATGTCATATAATCTAAATTAAGCGTTTCAAAAATTACCGAGATGAGCTGGATAATGTGACTTGAGTGCTGATCCGATCGTCCAACCTTCCAAGAATCTACAATGACATTAAACAACACAAGTAAGCTTAATGAAGCTTAGTAAGTTCGACATATTAAATGATAAATCTTACCGAACTAATTATAATAATTCTAACAATAATAACCATCCATGAGAACTCCCTGTCATTCACAATTTCAATCGATAAATTCATCTATGTTCATATCAATATGGAATAAGTAACATATCTTTTAAATTAATTAAACAGATTAACTTACCGAGATTTTCCATTCAAAGAACGACTTACGGGTAAGAGTACATCGTCAGATAAACCGAACACACCAAACAGAAGCTCATAAGTGCTGATCCAACCGAAATACGCCAAATAGAAGCTCATAAGAGCTGGTCCACTCGAAACACGCCAACAGAAGCACATAAGAGCTAATCCACCCGAATCACGCCAAACAGAAAGTATAACACGAGAGTTCGCAACAAATGTTGTGTAATGACCAAATTTTAACTTGGAGTTAGTTATAGTGATGGACCGGGTCAGGAAATAGTAGAAAAATTTTGAAATTTACTAAATAGGGATTTTTAATATTAAATTAGGAAGTATTTAGACCGAATAGGAAATTAGAAAACATTTTCGAGATAAAAAAGATTTAAATAGAAGCTTAGACTAAATTGAAAGAGTATAAAAATTGTTGTGGTGGAAGTAGAAATTCAGAAAGTTAGGAAATACATAGTGGTAGTAGAAAGGAAGGAAGGATTAAAAAGAAATTTAACCAAGTGAAGTATGAGTCATCCTAGGAATTATAAAAGATGAGTTGGGATAAAATGATAAATAACTAAGTAGATATTTTAAGGTATAATGATGCTGGGTAAAAGTGTAAACATGGATGGCTTGAGGACTTATTAGCAAATTGACCATTTAATAAGAAAAAGTGAGATATTTTTAGTGGAAATGTGTAGAAAAGTGGAGAAAAGATAAAAGATATCATCTTTTCCAACATACCAACTGTCACTCACCCCCCCAAAATCTATCCAACTTTTCTTTTATTTCCTTTCATGTCCTTCCTCCTTTGTTAAACCATCCAAGCTCTAAACTTTCATTTTTCTGTGAAATTTCTTTAGTAAAAGCCAAAAAGAAGACTAGTGAGCAACTTTATTGCATGAGTAAACTTCCATAGATGGGTTCAAAGAGAGAAATACAGGAGTTAAGGTTTTGGGTTTTCAAAAAGTTAAGGTAAGGATTATGGAAATTCTCATAACATACATGTTTATTTTCATAATCTAGCAGAAAAGTTATTTGATTTTTTTTTTTAACTTATAAATGTTATATGTTGTTATGAAATTGAAGAAAAAGAGAAGAAGTTTGAGGACAAAAGTGAAAGGAAAGGAAAAGAAGTAGCCAAGGAGTAAAAGAAAAGAAAAACTCATCATCCAAATTTTGGTTGTAAGTACTTCAAGTAGTAATTTTGTTTAAGTTATGTTAATTAGGTAATTATGTTAATTAAGTAGTTAATTACTAAATTAATGATATCATAGTAAGCATTTAGTAGGGGTAAATAATATAAATGTTATGAATGTTGGCTTTGGTGTACCATTATATGATGTATTGTGGTGATAATGAGAAGGACTAACTTGAAAGAAATTAAAATATGTTATGATATTATGAATATGTGGAAAGTGAGTTTAAATAAAGTGAGGTAAAAATTATAGTGTTGTATGTGGTAAAATGAAGAGAATTTACAAGTTTTAGTGTTATTATTGTGATCAAGACTAAATCGTGAAAAATACGAAGTTATATTATTTTTTGTCAAGTGAATGAATAAATTAATGATATCATAGTAAGCATTTAGTAGGGGTAAATAATGTAAATGTTATGAATGTTGGCTTTGGTGTACCATTATATGATGTATTGTGGTGATAATGAGAAGGACTAACTTGAAAGAAATTAAAATATGTTATGATATTATGAATATGTGGAAAGTGAGTTTAAATAAAGTGAGGTAAAAATTATAGTGTTGTATGTGGTAAAATGAAGAGAATTTACAAGTTTTAGTGTTATTATTGTGATCAAGACTAAATCGTGAAAAATACGAAGTTATATTATTTTTTGTCAAGTGAATGAATAAAAAGATTTAATAATAAGAAAATCCCATGTAGACGAGTCCCAAACTATTAGGATACTGATGGCATGCAATTAAGGAAAAATTAGCACTCTTATCGTATTATTTCGTACTTCTGTGCTTATCATTGTAAAATTTGCACTTTGGTGCTTATTGTAATTATTTTACACTTCGGTACTTATCTTTATTTGCACTTTGTGCTTTGTGATATATGATATGCATTAACAATGCATTATTGATTTATTTCCATATATCCTAAGTGTTCAAGTAGTCTACATTGGGCTACAGTGTTGTAATTCAACTATTATTAATTATTGGGTTACGGTAAGTAATGGTAAGTGTGATTTTTAAGAAAAATATATTAAACTTTAGGAACTAATTTTATGAAAATTATGTCTATAAGGTAAATAAAATTTTATTTTATGTTATTATTAATAGTAGATTTTTTAAAAAAAATCTTGAAGTACTTACTAAGTCTTCACAGACTTACCGCGTTAATTCTCTAACGTATAGGTGAAGTAGATTTGATTGGGATAATATTGAGGTCGTGTGCATCCCATCTCATCACCATTCCAAGAGGCAAGGTTGTATGTATGAATTTTGGGGTTAGTATGGCATGTACATAGGTTCTTGGTATAGGTGAATGTTAGATGGACTAAAATGCAAACTTTGGAAACCTTTTTATTTTGGTGATCTAATGATATATTTTGTTAGCTTTTGAAAGAAATTTATAATAGCTTAACATATGCATGCATATATGATGTTATTATATAGATTTTGTGGTGAATTTTAATGAGTTTGAGGGTAATTAAATTGGTTTGGAAGTGTTTGAATGCTTTGAATTAGTGCAGGAGGCTTTTTAGCAATTTTTCCATACTATTTTTGTGTCACCATAACCAAAAGGTATCGATACCTTAACCTAAAAATCAATTTTTTTTTAGAAAAAAAGAGCAGTTTTGGTATCGTTTTTGAGGTAAGTATTGATACCTTCATCAAAACTTGAACTTTTGGAGTTCTAGATGCTATTTTGGTATCGTTTTTGTTTAGCGGTATACATACTTTTCACAAAATATCGATACTCTTTTTTAAGTATCGATATTTTGCCCCTATTTTGAGTAAAAACAATTTTTAAATCATTTCTAAATGCAAACAAACATCCATTAATAACCTCATATATTTATATTAATAATTTTATAGTTAAATAAGTTAAAACACTATGTATGAATGATTGAATTATAGAATGTCTAGCCAAAATCGCTTTGGCTCCAAATGTAATAGTTTTATACTGGGTCCATATAGTCGGACCGGGTATAGGGGTGTTACATGTTGAACCTCCGTTTACTTGGGTAATATACAGATATCTCCTTCCAATACCATCTCCACTCCAAACTCCCGTAATACTCCAAAACACGAATGTACTCTATCCCGTGTTTAATTCAAATTGAGCATCAAATTCAATATTATAACTCAGATAATGATTCATTTCCAACAATGGAACATATATATTGTAACACCCTTAACCTGTGTACGTCACCGGAACAGGGTTACGGAGCATTACTGGAACTTTTAGAACATTTTTCAGATAATTCACGTAAATTACTATTAGTTAATAGAGTTTATTCATATCGTCCCTTAAATGGACCCTCGAGGCCCAATACGAGCATTAGAATCAAGTGGGGACTTAATCGAAAACTCTAAGAATTTTTCTCGAAATTACACAAATTTTCTAAGTTACAGAGCTCACATGCCCATGTGGTCTAAGGGACACACCTATGTGACCCTAGGACACGTCCATGCTATAGGCCGTGTTCGAACTTGTGTAACTCTCTGACTTGTGCCAGACGGCCGGCCACACGCCCGTATTCTAGGCCATATAACACACACGGCTGAGATACACGCTCGTGTGTCTGCCCGTGTGCTCAATTCTGAGCATTCTGTTTCTCTAATTAAAGGTGCAGGGGACACACGACCTAACCACAGGCCTATGTACCAGGCCATGTGTCACACACGATCTCTGCCTATGTGGACAAAATAAAGTCATTTCTAGCTTCATTTCTCACCCAAACCACACCAATGACCTGCACTTAAACTCACATCCAAATACCAACCATCTCAAGTATTCATATTAAGCAAACTCTATCATTTAACATGGCATATTATTACATGCATACATGTTTATAATCTTACCTTGGTATATATTCCATATGTTAGACATAATTTGATCAACCATTTAACATATATTTAGCTACCATAGTGTGACATTACAAGTGTATCAAAAACAACCATTACTAGCCATTCCAATGGCTAGATTACAAACCACATATTTAAGTCATCTATGGGCAAGTTAGCCTATACATGTCATTATACCAAAGTGATCTTACTATATATATACCCAAAATAAGCTAGTGGATAGTGTGATGATGCTCCAATGACCTCCAACCTCCTCGAGCTTCCGAGCACTATAAAACATGGGAAAATAACACAGAGTAAGCATTACATGATTAATAAGTTCGTATAACAGAAACTAAACTTACCAATCCCGTTTATTAAATCTAAGCATACAATATCATGTTTCCCATCTAACTTGGCAAAATTTCCTAAACACATGCATTCAATCAAACATGTTAGTCACAAAATTTTCATATACATCAAGTAAACATAGATGAGCTCAACATGCAATATTCTTTCAAGACATTATCATTTCATCTCATAATTCTATCATCATGCCAAGAGTTTTGTCCGTTGAATCATTGAAATTCCGATGGATACTTAAGTAGTACACTCAAGGTGTACAATTCAATAACCCGTCAATTCTTCTTCAAGAGTACCCCCTTAGGGCATTTAATCAAAGAACACACTCTCGAGCCACATATCGTATTATAAGATTACCAGTCCAGGCTAAATCTTTTATGTAACGTATGCTCAGGAGAGCTGAATTAGGATTACCCGTCTAGGCTAAATCCTAATTGTAACATATGCTCGAGAGGGATTATATCAGGATTACCAGTCCGGGCTAAATCCTTTCTATAATGAGATCAATAGAATTACTCGTCTGAGCTAAATCCCATCAGCAACAAATGCAAGACCTCATTTATTTCGAGAAAGCACATATATTCATCGACATTCAATATTCAAACGAGACTTTACCCTTTTTCCAACATTCCCGAACATGTAATCATTTCACACATTTATAATATTCACATAAACATAAATCATATTGCATACAATCATAACATTCATGTTAACATATTTACATGCTCGATTAAGTTACATGAACTTACCTCGACACTTGTTCGCGTAAATAATTTACTAATCCAAAACCTTCTCTTTTCCTAGATCTAACTTCGAATTTGTATTGTCCGAATCTATATAAATAACATTAATCATCAATTTCACACATTTCTTATTTATTTGGACTCAATTTACATCCTAGGCAAAATTACCATTTTTCCCCTAACTTTTCTATAAATTCCAATTTCGTCCCTACGCTTGGAAAATGAAATTCATGCAATTTATATTCCAAGCGTAACCAAAATTTCAATATAAAATTTACAGCACATATTTTCTATAAATTTTAGAATTTTTCATCAATTTTTACAACTTTACATTTTGGTCCCTAAATCATGTTTTCATCAAAAATCACTTTGTAAAAGTTGTTTATCTATCAATAACCTTTCATTTTCTACCATAAATTTTAAATTTTTAGCATATTCATCCATGACCTAATCTCCATACTTTGATAACTCTTCAAATTGATCCTTCAAATAGATAGATTAAGTTATCCCGGTTTCAAAAATATCAAAATTACTAAAAATGGGATAAGGAAACTTACCCAATGAAGCCATAAAAGTTTCTTCTCTCTCTCATAGGGTTTCCATGTATTTTTGGGGAAGAAGATGAGTAAATAAGATGATATTTTCTTTTTCATCTTTTAATTAATTAAATTATTCAAATTCCAATTTAGTCCTTGCCCTTTTCCTAAATTTCCATGGATGAGTCACCAAAAAATCTACATACTTTTCTTTAATGGTCTAATTACTATATAAGGATCTTAAGTTTTGAATTCCATAGCTATTTAATCCTTCTAGCTACTAGAATTCAACTTTTCCAATTTATGCGATTTGGTCCATCCCGTAATTAAGCACTTAATCGATAAAATTTTCTTATCGGAATTTTCACATAACATTTCTAACATATTACAAACCATGTAATAAAATAAAAATAAATTTTATTTTCGGATCAAATTTGTGGTCCCGAAACCACTGTTCTGATTTCACTGAAATTGGGTTGTTACATATATATTATATCATGTAATACCAATCACCTATGTATATAAATATTAAAATTTAACCGTACGAACTTACCTGGACTGGATTGTAGAAACTGTAGAAGTTCAGGGACTATTCCACTATTTTTTCTTTTCCACGAGTATCTACGAGATATTGATATAAAATTTAAAATTACTCATTTATTAGCATATATTTCATTTCCAATACATTTTACAATTAATACTCTTTTATTTTTTATTTACACAATTATCCCAAACTTTTACAATTTTTGAACTTTTACAATTTTTGCACTTTAGTCCCTTAACCCAAAATTCATCAAATTAACCATTTTTCTCAAGTCAATATTTTATCCAAATATACTAGGCCCTCAAAAAGTCTCTAATAAATATTAAATTCACTATTAAACCCTAAAATTTTAACATTTTCATAATTTAATCCTAAAATCAAAATCTAACAAAAATCACTTTACGAATTCATCAAATAGCATAATCAAAGCTCCAAATACTTGGTATTCATAAAAAAAATTCAATATTCATTAATGGAAACTTCCAAAATTTTTAACAGAATAAAAAATGAAGGTACGTGCTAGTTGGACCTAGTTGCAATGATCTCAAAAACATAAAAATTACAAGAAACAAAATTAAAATGGACTTACATGCAAGCTTCTATGCTCAATCGATTGTAAAGCTTCCAAAAATGGTGAAAATGCCTTAGTTTCTCGGCAAGAAGATAAAAAAGATGATAATTTTGACTTTTGTTTTTATTAAACATTAATTTATTTATTAAATTACCTAATTACCCTTAATTAAAACCTTTTCAAACCACAATATAAAAACCCATTATGGTCCATTAATAATCAAATGGGATAATTATTATTTAAGCCCCTTTTTATTCCATAATTAAGCTATTAAGTCTATGGAATTCAAGATTTACCAAATTTTGCACCTTTTTCAATTTAGTCATTTTCTTTTAATTAACTATCTAAATGTTAATATTTCTAAACCAAATTTTAATATGACTATAATGACTCTATAAATATTCTAAAAATAATATTTATGAGTCGACACGATGGAAATTTGTGGTCCCGAAACCACTGTTTTGTCACCATTAAAAATTGGGTTGTTATAATTCCATTCCATCCCTATTCCACGCGCTACAATATTACATCTGCTTGGTTGAAATTTAACTATCGAATCAATTATTCCATATGGACCCTATTACGTATGAACATTGCATACTCATTTAGAGGGTTGGGCTCTGAATTGCCTATTCAGTTCCTCTCGTAATAGCTCTCTCTTTTTTTAAGACAAAAATCTCCTCCCACCTTCGCTCATCATTCCGGTAACACTAGCAAGAGATCTTCTTAGGTTTTGCATAAAATGCATCAAAAGACTCTCTGTTTTTGGGTTTTGCGTGTGGTAAAAAATGTGAAGAAATCGGTGTCAGAGGTGAAGCTTTCCAAAGAAATGTGCACGTCTCCCACCGTACATCCCGACGATTGTAGGAACGGAGAGGCTCCAATCAAAAATGACATGAACGTCGAGAAAGGCGAGACTTCTTCGACTATTGTCACTGCGGTAGTACCTAAGTTGATAGTTAGTTCTTGTTTTCAGCTATTTTTTATTGGCATATATATATTGTTATTTGAGTTTAATTTCAGTTAATTTGGATTTGCATTTGAGTTTTTAGATATTCTTGATTCTTGAATTTAAAGTGTCGTTTGAGTGATTTTGATTCTTTATTCTTGAAGCGTTCTTTTTGGCTTTTTCTTTTCAACTCATAAGTGTCATTTTGACTGAAATTGGATTTGGTTGTTTTAAAGGTTCAGTGCCAATTGCTTTAGACAAGGGAGGAGTTCATTCTCTACATAGACTATTGGCCAAAAACATAATCCAAATCCTAGGACTTCTACACCTTGGTGGAAGCTTTCATCATAGTCGGCGCTAGTAAGTTCAAACATTTCCAAAGAAAAATTAACTTCTGTAGCAGTTAGTCTTTGTTTAATTGATTGTTGACATATAAAGTATTCTCTCTTATATTATCTTTTCAATCATAATTTTCTCGATATATTTAAGCATTTCGTGTTTGCTAAATTTAGATTTATGAACTACTGGAAATCTTTCTAAGTTTGACTTAAATCAAATTTCACAATTGGATTGAGTAGACACTACAATTTCCAATTAAAGGACCAGGCCATTTCTTTGCAAGATAAAACACACTAAGGTATCACTTCCATTTTACAATTAATATGTTGCTTTTGTTGGATTGTTACAAAATTAAGAATGCTTCTGCAACGAGGAATTTGACACTTGACTCATGTGATCCTGGATTCTATCTCTCTCTACATGCTTTAGCTCTTGGGATTTAGGGTTCAATTTGCTTTCTTCTTCTCTTTTTTTCAATATTTTGTTTGGGAAGCCATTGTTTTTATATTCCTTTTTTTTTTGGAGATAAACTCCTTAATATGTAATTGTAGTATGAGTACTCATAATTTGTCAACATGATCAACAAGAAGGAAGTGGAGTAGCCATTTTAGAAAGTATTGGTGGCGTTTTATAGTGCTTTAAGTTACTCTAGTGATGACGCTTTATGTGTTTATGCTTGTTTTTTTATCTGCTTAATTTAATTTCACTTGATGTAGATATTTTAGTAGCTAATAACTGAGGTTGCATTTAAAGGTTCAGAGGTCCAGAATTTCATAAGAAATTTTTTGCAACTAAAGATGTCAAGAGATTCATCAACTGTTACTGGGGCTACTATTTTGGCATCATTTTCAAGCTTGAGACCAGATTTATCCCACTGGATATCTCCTTCTCAAGGCAGCAATAAGATCTGGTACTATAACACCCCTAACCCGTATCCGTCGCCGGACTAGGGTCACGAGGCATTACTGAACAAAAACAAAATTTCAAACATTCACATATTCATATAAGTCATACTCATAATTATATTAAGCATATGGCTAATTAAATATTAAACATACGCACATACTTTCATTATATACCCAAACCGTCATTCGAATTAAAAATCAAAGTACATGTATATACATGCACTTAATAAAAATAAAAATAAAAAAATACATATAATGATCATGGTGTACTATTACATAAAATTACTAATCAAATGGTCATTTATCAATGTCTCACTTACAAGTATTATTAAACAATATAATCTCAATAATTCACCATTAATAAACTTATAACTAATTATAGTACTTATACATTTTTCCATGCAAACCGAACTAAACTAATCTTTGCATATACGAATTATAGGCATGCCTCATATCATGCATTTCTAATATACATAAAATATGCTAGCACTGAGCTCACGTTTATAAATGAACAAACTTTCATCAAAAATTAAAATCATCAAACCATATTTATTTATATTTATACATATCAAAACCGAGTGACCTACCACAGCCAATTCTACCTATTATCATCTTCTTTTCAATTTTAATTCATTATAAACAAATATATATTCGCATATGAAAACATGTACAAACATCTTATAAATTACATTTTCTAAGCTCATTATTCAAATATATTTTACCTAAACCAAAAACCTAAACCGAACAAATAATTATATCATGAAATTTATATATATATATATATGGTGATCATTACATCAATCCACTTTCAAATTTACTAACATCAATTAACCATTTTAATTCATGCCACATATATCACATACTTCATTCACATATAATTTATAACACATCAACTAAAAGTAAGCTCAAACCATAACCAAGTATGAACGAATCTATCATGAAAATTAAGCCATTTTCGCATGGCTAAAGTTATACATATTCAAGGTCAAACAAAATATATATTAGCCTATACATGCCATAAGTTCGAAAATACACTTTTAAAAGTACCGAAGGTTGGCGATAGTGTGGATAACTTTTCTAACGATCCCCGAGCTCGTAACTTACAACAAAATCTATAAAACAGAGTAACAAAGACACACACAGAGTAAGCTAACTTAGCTTAATAAGTCATAAGCAAATTTATCATTAAAATAATAATCAAACATTAAAAATAAACCAAATTATAACATTAATGTTGTACATTATCTCGATCATATCATCTCTTTTATTTATTTCTAACTTATACTTTTACACAAAAGGGTTACCTTGGCCGAATGCCAACAATTCACATTTAACATAATCTTATTCAACTTTTCATTCTCAAAATAACATTATCTCAAATATATTTACATTCAAATATATATATACTCATGAATCAAACTCAACTTTATAAGCCAACATCACTCATTTGGTCGATTATAGAGAATCAAAGATAATATCACAATTATGCATACCTATATGGCCAAATATGCAAGATCAAATTTAACATCACCTAAGTACTTACTCATATGGCCGAATATACAAATTCAAATATAATATCACTTTTGTGCATACCTTCATGGTCGAATATTTAAGATCCAATATAACATCACATATGTACATACCTATGTGGCTGAATAAATACAATATCATTTATCTCAATTTTACTTGCTCAATTTCCACATCAACTCGTAATCTTATAAGCATAGGCTTGAAAATAAATCATCGGTATAAAACCTGCTAGGCATAAGCCTGAATCACACACCGGCACAAGGCCTGCTAGACTCAAGGTCTGATATTATTCACCTAAGCAATAACTCGCTAGGCATAAAGCCCGATTACATTCACCAGCATAAAGCTTGCTAGGCTGAAAGCCTGAATATCACTTTATAATGCTATCTCGTATACAATTCATATAATAAAAACTCCATATATTCCATATAGATCATACAAACTTTTAAATGATATAACTCTGTCGAATTAAACTCAAATACAATATTTTTATGCTCAAACACATTCGACTAGCTCTTTTATGAATCAATAGATTCCAAACAGCATATTAAACTAAGTTATATAAAAAAATAAATGATGTTTAATTGCTTAAAGACTTACCTCGGACGATGAAAACCTGCATGCGGATCGGCTAGTCAACAACTTTACTTTTTCCCCGATCTAAATCCGATTTTCTCTTTTCTTGATCTAAATTAATATAAATTAAACTTATCAAATCAAATATTCAACCAAATTCATCCAAAAACACACAAATGGGCAAATTTAAATTTTACCCCTGGTATTTCACATTTTTCACAATTTAGTCCCTATTACATAAAACACAAAATATGCAAAATCTCACAACAACATTGTTAGGCCGAATATTCCTTATTCTCATACTAGTCCATTTATTTCATTTATTTCACATTTTAGTCCCTCAATTTATTATTTTCACAATTTAGTCCTAATTACTCAAAATCATTAAAAACTCCAATACAAAACATGTTAATCTAAAACATATTTTTAATATTTCATCATCAAACATCTCAAAACACAAATATTCATCAATGGCATAACTTAAAACATTCATCAAAATCAGAAATTCTAGCATGGGTCTTGTAGATAACTTAACAACGATATCAAAAACGTAAAAATTATTAAAAACCGAGCTAATTACATACCTTGATTGAGCTTAAATAGTTGCCGAATCCTTAAAGCTTTCTTTTCTTTCTTATTTTCTTTAGTTTCGGCAATAATAAAGAACATGCATGGTTGTTTCTAATTTACGTTATAATATATACATATTATTACTTATATTATAACTTTAATATTATTATAATATTATTTCCATCCACTAACTAGTGACCGAATGTGTCCATGACAATTTCAATGTTATAATTGCATTATAAGTACTCCACATTAAAAGAACAAAGCAATTAGGCACTTTAACAATTAGCATGCAAGACTTTACATTTTATGCGATTAAGCCCTTTTTATTAAATCGGCCACTCAAACAACAAAATTAAAACACGAAAGTTTTTCATATATAAATTCACACATGGTAAACATAGAAAATAATTTTAAAATATTTTTCTAACTCGGATTCATGGTCCCGAAACCACCGTTCCGATTAGGGTCTAAATTAGGCTGTTACAGGTACATCCCAGATGTGCCTAGTTAGTTTGTTGTTCATGATGCCACAGATGTTGATCTTGACGGCTTGGATGGAAATTCAGCTGTTAACATAGGGATCGATAAAGCTTTAGAGGTTGGAGCAATCACCAAAAATCTTCCTCTGAGCTTCAAATGTTTTGGCAACCATTTCTTAGCTTTATGTTGTTAAATTCTTTTCTTTTCTTGAATCCGAGTGAAGGGGGTTTGAAAAATAATTTGAGATGTAGGTTATTTTGCAATTGACATTTTCAAATATGTACAGGGCTATCAAGAAAGCCTACCAGTTCTACTCATAAATATAACCTTATCTTTCTATTTATGATTTCCTGGGTGCCTGTGCTTAAGAAAGGTAATTTGAAAATAAAATTTGTTTATTTTTGGACTAGATTGAAGCCGCGGTAACACATATTTCTTACTGATGTTGATCTAGTTATTTTATAAAAGTTTACTTTCAGTGGAAAGTCTTTTTTCTAGTAACGAAGGAAACTATGTTTAAGATTTCTATATTAGGATGGAACATTAATATCAAATATGTTAACTATTTTAATATAATTTAATATAAAAAATAAAAAATATTTTAATATAATTCAATATAAAATATTGTTTCCAAATTTTAGAAAATATAAAATAAAATAAAAGATTTTAATATAATTTATTATAAAACATTAAATTAAATTAATATAAAATATTTAATAATAATCTTATTAACATTTAATAATAGTCATATTAAAATTTAATAACAATAATAATTTATCTAAAAAAAATTCTGCTAATGGTAGTTTGATTATTTACTGAAATAGCACAAATTCCTGAGCCTAAGTCAGTATGTATGTATCAACCTACAGATACATCATACAAACAAGAATTTCTACCTTTGCAATAATTTGCCCAACAGGGGTATACACATACTTCTAAAATTCCTTCCAAACTACAAACTGATGAATCAGGAAAACTTACAAAAGTTAGTGCTGCAGAAGCTACTCTGAACTGGCAAATTGAAAATGCCATAGCACAGAATAGGGCTATTAAAAAACTAGATTCAAAAGACTCCCATCTGGATACAAAAGTTTCAACATTAGAAGAAAAGCTAGATGATAACTCCAAGATGGTGAAAGACTTAATAGTTCTCTTGCAAAGACGCCTAAAAGAAGTTGCTAGAGAAATAACTGCTCCAGGACAAGACTTATTTTCCCATATTGCACAAAGGGATAAAGAAATTCAAAAGCTGAAAGATCAAATTAAAACTTTGAAGGAAACATGACAAATTCCTCCTCTAGAAATGTGTCCTAAAGATTTTGATGCAAAATTTTTATTATTTACTTCAATCAGGCAGAGCAGTCCTCCACCAGAAGGAACTTTCATTAAGTTTCCTACAGTTCCTGAAAAGAAAAAACCAAGTCTACATGAACTTCATATGCAAATAAAGAAGAAAATGGAGAAAGAAAAGAAAGAAGCTGAAGAAGTAGAAACAGCTAAAACAAAGAAAATTTAGGAGGAAAAATATTCCCAATATGAGTCCAAATAATTAGGAAAAAGACTTATAATTGAAGATTCACCACCATCTTCTCTTCCCTCAAAGCAAACTTCTAAATCCTTGATGATTCAACACTAAAAGAATCATTTGTCATCCTTTTTAAAAGATTGTCAAAAAAATCTGGTACCAAGAATTTCAGCCATCCAACTATCAGAAGAAGAAAACAATTCTCAAATAGAGATATCATCTACTGAAATATCAACAGACTCTTCTTCAAATTCCTCTTCAGAAGATGAGTCAGAAGAAAATTTTCAAAGAATTGCTCAAACTCAACCAAATGTTGAAGTTACTTCTGATGATGAACCAATGGCAGATGCAACCCAACAGGGAGAATCATCATCCCAAGTCCCAAAAACTACAAAAGATTCATCCATTGGTCGATGACTTTTACACTTGATGGCATTCCACCAGAAATGTGGCTAGCTAGAATTTAAGAATTTCACTCTTGGTTTGACACCAGAAAGCTTACTGAAGAAAGCAACTACAACATTCTCTTGGAATTTGTTTCCAGATTTACAGGAATGTTAAGAGATTGGTGGAATTCAATTGATCAAAATTCACAAATGCAGTTCTTGGTTCTTCAAGACTTGAATACTTTTATCTGAATCATACATCAACATTTTGTTGGCAATCCAGATGATTTGCTCAATCTAAAGCGGTGAGAATTTTTTAAAAGAAAATGTTGTTCTTATAACAAGAGAGACCTGTCAAGGCATTTCAAAATTATGACTAAATTGTTTTGCTTATTAGGACTCAATAGTAATCTCAAACCAACAATCCTTGCCTCAATTTTAGATCCTCTACAAGTTGCACTGAATCAAGCTCTCTAAAGACAAAACAAAGACATTCTGAGTCTCACAGCTGGAGAAATTCAACATGAAGTTTTTATTGCTCTTGAAGATATTTGCAACAGGAGAATTTTTTAAAGATTATCTTTATGGAGATAAAAGGATTGACAAAGCTTGTGATGATTCTTATTTGAAGTTCAAATGCCCAAAAGATTGATCCTGTGTATGCAGAACCAAAAAGAAAAGGCATTTCAAAATATCTATCTTCAAACGCAACAAATCCTCTAGAATCTCAAGAAAATGGAAACCAAAGTGGAGATATTTGAGAAAGAAAAATCTCCTCAAGGTATAAACTCATCTAGATGCTACATTTGTAATAAAAATGGGCATTGTACAAAAAACCGTCCCAACAACAAAAAAGGTGCAAAGATGATCCAACAAATTCAAAATAAGGCTGTAATTCAAATAAAAAGAGATGATGATCTTGAATCTTTTTTCTCGATAAATGATAAACCAACAGAAAAGACCCTGTGTGCTATTCCAACTTATTTTTCAGACAGTAAATCTGATTTTTCAGACTCATCCATTTATATGATGACTGTTATGCAAGCACAACAAACCCAGTACCAATCAGCTGTTGCAAAGGATATTGTACCAGTGCCCCAAATTCCAATGAAGATCTATTTAGACAAATATAGTAAACCTATTACTGTTATCGTATTTCTTGATACTAGAGCTACTACTGCAATCATGAACCCAGATGCTCTTCCATCAGAATGGTAGAGATCTCATACAACATTCTTCAACTCAGCAGCAAATTATCCATTTGCAACATACTTGAAAAGTAAGCCCATTACTATCCAATTTTTCCCTGGATGTTTTGTTCAAACAATTGCTCTTGGATCCAAGCTTCCAGGAAAAGATATTGTCATTGGATTTGATCTTTATTCTAAAGCCTAACGCTCTTGAGAATCCTTCCAGGTGGGCTTAGATATAAAAATCAATTCCAACCATTTGTGCCAGTACCTAAATTGTTCACCTTCTAATTAGACAAGATATACCAAATAGACTAAAAACTCAATGACCTTGCTTGTGTAAATTCCCATACTGAATTTCTCTTCAAATGCTCAAACCCTTTTGTGGAAAAATTCTAATTTATTCATTTCTTTACCATTTAAGAAGAATGAAGACATAAATCTCACAAAAGCCAACCATCAAGGAATGAATCTCGAACATCTCAACCTTGTAGAAAAAGAATGTGAAGATCTTCAAAACCAAGGATTAATAGAACCTTCAGAATCACAATGGGCATGTGAGGCATTTTATGTCAGCAAAAGGTCTGAACAGATAATGAGAAAACTCAGATTAGTAGTAAACTATGAACCCCTTAATCTTTTTCTTCAAGATTATAAATTTCCATTGCCAAAAAAGAAGGAATTATTTTCCAGCCTAGTCGAAGCTAAAGTCTATTCTAAATTTGATCTCAAAGTTGGATTTTGGCAATTGGGAGTTATTCTAGAAGATAGGCCAAAAATAGGGTTTTGCATTCTAAACAGACACTACCAATGGAAGGTAATACCTTTTGGACTAACAACAGCACTATCCAAATTTCAAAAGGCCATGACCAGGATTTTTTAGCCAATCATGAATAGTGCCTTGGTTTATATATTAATGATATTCTCTTGTACAGCCCAAATGAAGAAGTTCATTCCAAGTTTCTTGATCAGTTCGGTCAGCTCGTATTCCAATATGGAATAATGATTTCTGAAAAAAATACACATCAACAAGTCAAAAATAAAATATTTTGGAATGAATCTCAAAGAAGGAAAGTATTCTCTACGGCCACACATTGCTGAAATTTTTTTTGAGTTTTCTGATGAAGATTTAACTAAGAAGCAAGTCCAACAATTTTTGGGTTTTGTTAATTATCTTAGAGATTTCATTCCTAAAATCTCTAAATACATTAACCCTTTCACCAAGATGTTGAAGAAAAATCCACCTCCATAGAGCATGACTCAGACTAAAGTAGTTCAGATACTGAAAGAAAAGTTACAACACCTGCCAGCATTACAGATCCCCTCTAATGGAAAAAGAATCCTTCAAACAGATGCAAGTGATAAATATTGGGGAGTCATCTTATTTGAAGAACTTAAAGGGAAAAAACACATATGTGGATTCAAAAGTGGAAAATTTACTGATGCAGAACTTCATTACCACTCCACATTCAAAGAAATCATTGAAGTAAAAAAAGGTATTTCAAAATTTGAATTTCATTTAATTGGATACCATTTCTTGGTCAAGATGGACATGTCTTCTTTCCCACAAATGCTCAAGTTCAAACAAAAAATTGTTCCACATCCTCAGCTCTTGAGATGGGTTAAATGGTTTTCTAAGCATTCCTTTGATGTTAAATACATTAAAGAAAGACCAATATTTTGGCAGATCTTTTAACCAGACCAACAAAAGAAATTATGGCATTTAGAACTTTTTAACCCAGGCCCATAATGATGTACAGACCAGTAACCCCATCCTCTTCAAAATCCTTTATACAAGCTTTTCCCATTTCACCTAACCTAAATCCAAATTTTCCTCCAAAAGTTATGAGGTTAGTTGAAGAAAAAACTTTCCATCAAAAAACCAAAGACATAATGTTTGAATATCAACTCCAAATTTTTAGAAATTTTGGAGGTTTTGTTCTTAAACCATCTGGTGTTCATCCTGATTATCCTTTTATTCATCCTATCAGATGGATTTGTTTCACTGAAGTCCCAAAAGAATTAAAATGGTTCTTATGGTATTTTACTCATCTTTATCATATAGCCATTCGATTCTCTGTCTCAAACCTTAAATATTTCCTGCGTAATGCAATTCATGGAAATATCCAGCCAGAATATCAAAATCTTTTCACATTCTTAAGCTAGTTTCATCCTCTTGATCAGTGGTTGAATATGGTTACAAACGAACAAATGAGAACTCCTGGATATGAAGCTGTGACCATTTTCTATAAACCACAATATTTTGTACAGTGTGGACGAGCTACACAATTAGGTTCTTTCCCAGCTGATTGGATTCATAGAATCTGTCCAGATGAAGTCACATATTCTGATAATGAATACAAAAGCCTAAAGAAATATCTTTGCCAGCTTAATCGAACAATCCCATTTGAAATCTGGCCTTCTTTAAATATTAATACTCCCTGGGATACTGTGCCAGATGACCCTTATTATAGACAAATTCTTCAAGCACTTCAAGAATATAAAGCTGATATTCCAAACCCCACTGAATGGTCCCAAAAGTATCCTATTTAGTGCAGCCAAGTTGAAATTGAAAGGATAATACTTCATAATAGCTCAATCTAAGAAGATAAGTATGAAGATGAGGAGACATGTAAAGACAACTACAGTGAAAGCTTTATGGATATTGCACAGCTTCCTCATTTCAATGTCAACAGTTAAAGTACCTTGAAGGATTTTCACTTTTACTTTAGTACTTTTCCTTTATAAGCCATGAGTGTATACTATTAGGAATCTTTACTTTTTTAAAGATATAAGTGTCTACTGTAATGTATTCTTAGTTTGTACTGCAGCTATGTTTGTCGGTTTCTATCTCCTCTATCTATAAAAGGAGATATATTTCACATTGTAAGGCAACGAGGTTCCATCTAATAAAATTTTCAGTGTGTTTTATACTATGGCTTTCTAAAGCCTTTCTTTTCTTTTCTGGGTCTAAGCAAGGATAAAGAGATTTATAAATTTTAAAAATAAATTTTGAAAGTATGCTCTGTGCTTGCCATTTGTTGGATTATGCATAATAAAACTCAAGCTTAGATTTATACTATGGCTTTCTAAAGCCTTTCTTTTCTTTTCTGGGTCTAAGCAAGGATAAAAAAGATTTATAAATTTTAAAAATAAATTTTGAAAGTATGCTCTGTGCTTGTCATTTGTTGGATCATGCATAATAAAACTCAAGCTTAGATTCAAAATACTAATTTGTTTTGATTAAAAAATATTTTGAATTAAAATTTTATAGCTAAAATGCACAACTTATTAAATGGCAATGGGGAAGTCGTGTGTTATGGCATAGCATTCCTGCTATTTAATCATGGCTCTTAACTACCTTCTTGCGTCAACACAATTTGTGACATTACCCCTATTCATAATAGCCTCAAGAAAATCACACTCCACCGCTTATATATTGCCCGAGTTTCAAAGCAAAACCGCTACAATATTATAGTGGGTCACGAGTTCCGATTAATCAAATGAGTAAAAGCGGGCAGCCATCGCAATTTTACAGCACTTGTATTTCAGAGTCTTCACCGTCTACTCTTCAGTAGCTTAATTCCGATTGGTCTTTTTACACGGCTGCCTTGCGGTCTGGTTTAATTCTCTGTTAATTTTTCTCTTCATTTCTCGGATCTTTTGCCTATTTTCATTTTTTCCTCTCTGTTTCTTATCAAATGAAAATAGGCATTGATACTAGATCCAGTAAGTGTTATGGATGCCCAGATTTCGATCAACAACGCGCTCATGTAAGAATTCAAGTTTCCTCAATTAATACTTGTAATCTTTGTTTATTTCTGTGACTGTCCAGTTAGATTTCTTCATCAAATAGTTTAATTTTGGAAAAATTATATGCAGATTTCATTTTTTTTATCTATCCATTTTATTCGGTAAAAGACCTGCAAATTCTTTGAAGAAAAGAGGGGGAAAAAAGAATTCCTTATAAACTAAACGAGAATAATCTGGAAGTTTACTTTTTTTTTTCTTTTGAAAAAAATAGTCATCATGCATTTATTTTTCATCTCTTCTTCAAATTCAAAGAAAAGTTTGCTTTCTGTTGCGTATGAACTTCTTAAAATTTTTTGAAGACATTCAAATTTGAGAGAAGAGATGGGTTTGAACTCAACCTAAATACCGACTTATAAACTCTTACTTGTAGTTGTTGGGGGTATGTTTTAAATTTAGAAAAAAAAATATTTAAGTTTGACCGGTGAGATATCTTGTTTCCTTGAGCAAAGCATTTTTTATTTCGCGCGCGAGCCATGCCAGCTCTGAATTTAATCGTTGGGTGATCGCGCGATTAAGGAATGAAGGCCGCCGGTGTGTGGACATGGTTAGGAAAGCTGGGTGAATTTTAATAATGCACAGCCGACTTACTCCTCCTATAAATACTAAATAGGTTCCTCATGTCTTTGGCCGTCCTTTGCAAAAACTACATGATGTGTCCCTTTTTGTCGTCCCGTTTTCGGTATTCAATGGAGCCGTCAAAACGACATTTCATTTTGCGTAAAAAGCCAAAGGTATGTACTAGGGAACTCTCTAAACTCTTTTTTACAGTTGTGTTTCGCCTTCATTATATTTTCCAGCTTGTTCTAACCACATCATCAACAGTCAAAGGTTGTAACATGTAATTTAAAGCAAACATGAAATAGTTGTCTTGGCTAAAATTGATAAGATCCTTAACTTTAGATTTAGAATGAATTTACGTATATATTTTAAGGAATGTGATGTAAAATTGATATATTAACTTCATGTAGCAAATTATCTATGCAAAATCCATGACATATAGGTAGATTTATGTAAAAGTAGAATTCTTTAAAGACAAAATTTCCCTGAATGATTGATATTACATTAAGAAGTATTTTATGCCATGCAATTTTTTTCTACTAAAAACAAAACTTAGGGTTTCCAACTTAAAGTCTTTTTAAAAATTTATTGTGAACTTTAGTTTCATTATTTTTTGGTAATGTATTTGCTTTAAAATTATGATACAAAATTTAGTAATTAGAGATTGATATTCGTTTTGTTACTTAAATTTGCTCTAAATTTTGAATTATGTTGGGAATTAGAGGAAGATTAAGTCAACAAAATACATGAAGAGTTTTGAAAGGTTGAAAATAGATATGAAAAAGATCAGCAAAGAGCAGCAAAGCATCAAAGAAGGGCAAGGTCAAGTTGAAGCAAAATTCAATGCTATCGAACAAGAATGCAAGCAGCTTCATGACGAAATTGATCTAATGATCCGATCCAGTGCCAACACTCAAATCCGACTCGGCCTGATGTTCAGTATCCTCAAGGCAAGACAACAAGCCGATTTCGGCACTGCTGCTCAATTAACTGGAGTACTCCGGTAATGTTTTTGTTTTGTTTTTTTTTTTTTCATGGATAACTTTTAATTAATGCAATTTTGCTAAAATTAATTTTAACTTTTTTCCAGTGAAATTGTGGGCAGAGATAATTAGTACAAAAGTGAAGAATCTGGAGTCCGTACTGATGTGCAGGGCAAACATGTGGTTACTTAATGGACTAAATGTGAGGCGTTAAATGTAGGAAGTCATGTTGATTAGATTTCAAGCTTTTTTTCTTGTATCATTTTTAAGCTATGGAGTTGAATAAAAATATTAGACTTGGAGGGTTGTTCGAGTATGGTCAACACAAATTCTGGCTTTGTATAATAAGTGTAAAAGATCAAAGTGTGAGTTTTATTTATTGAATAGAAATTACAGCTTAAGGTGTCGAAACTATTTTTAAATCGGGTTTTGGAAAATGGGAATCGACTTTAAAAACGAAAACAGGAGTCGCCACCAATCTTTTTAGGTGTGATTGAATCACCTTTAAAACATTTTGTTTTAAAATCATTAGTTTTGGTCTGCGAAATAAAAGAATGGGTTCGGGAGTATAATAACATATAAGTAAATAATTATA
The DNA here is from genome assembly GCA_025698465.1 of Gossypium longicalyx. Taxonomy (NCBI): domain Eukaryota; kingdom Viridiplantae; phylum Streptophyta; class Magnoliopsida; order Malvales; family Malvaceae; genus Gossypium; species Gossypium longicalyx. Next base: position 21,268,928 of record CM047007.1, read on the forward strand.
AAATATATATGTATATTTATATTAAAATAAAATAATACATGTATATAAAAAGGGTCTCATCGGGAGATTTTCCCTTGACCCTAAACGGCGTCGTTTTAATCCAGGACTTAAACCATTTATTATAAGGACTAAATTAAAACCGAAGCAAAATATTAGAGCTAAATCATAAATAAAATAAAATAAAATTTTAAACACAAAAAGGTGGAAGGACCAATTGGGTAATTAACCCAATCCTCAAAAAACACGCGGATCCTACCTGGGTAATCAGGTCAACGCGCGGATCTTGGGGACATAAAACGTCATCGTTTTAAGCTTATCAGACTAAACTAAACGATGTCGTTTCTGTAGGGTTATATAAACCAAAACCTAAGCCTAAAGCTCATTTTTACACCGGTCTCAAAAAAAAAATTTGTAAATCCTCTGAAGAGGACTGCGGGTTAGTCTGGCCTCCGGTTCCTGACTGTAGTGCAGTACCTGCACACGTGCCTCACGCACCTCACGCGCCGTCGTATACGGTGATCTAAAGGTTAGAAACCCTCGTCCTTCCACAGGTAAACCCTTTTCCTTTAAGTCATTACTATTTTTAAAAAAAAACGATTTATATATTCACAAAAAAGGAAAATAAATTAAAGTATATGAAAAAAAATCACCTTCTGAAATATTATTGCAAAGGTTTGGTGTACAATGATTTCCTGATGTGTTTCTCTCTATCTATTTTGTGTATTCTCTCTGTTTCTATCTATGTGCGTTTTTCTCTACGTCTCTCTGTTTTTTTTTTTTTTTTTACAAGTGAAAGGGAAGACTTTATAGCCTTAACCCTTTACATATTCTGGGAAAGAAATCTAAGATTTCTTTCCATTTTCGTGTCCTCTGTATCTTTGACTGATATGCTATAGTTTTCTTGCCCTTTTCTGCTCTGCTTTTTCGCGTATCTGCTGTTTATTTCCTTTTCTGCAGGTGACTCGCAAAAATTTCGGTGGCTAGAGTTGCTGTCATGAATTCGAATCTCGGCAGATACCCATTTGTGCACTGATGACCACGAGATAATCTCTTTTGCGGAGATCTCAGCGTCAATGGAGGAACCAAGGTCGGAGATGAGGCCTAAGATCACGGTGCTGGACGGTCGTGAGAGGGACAAGCTACTGGACAACGCATTGATGGTGCGTCAGTGTACATTGATGGTCTCGATTTCGGGAGTTCAACAGATGCTCCCCAAGGCTTCTGAAAGCTGCTGCAGCGCTGTAGTCTTCAAGAAACCCTAGGGTTTCCTGTTTCTCTAAAGTCACTTAGGCTTTTTGGGTCGTTTTAGATTTAGGCTTCGGATGTAAATGGGTATAGGGCAATAGTAGGCTTTATGGGTATTTGGGCTACTGGGTTTTAATCTCTTTTGTGCTCTTGTATATGGACTGTTAAATAAACATTTATTCATTTATTTCATTTGGTCTTAAAGCCCGGTTAAATTTGGGCTATTACAGCTGCCCCTCTTTGCTCATTGCTATGTAACAGGAATTGAGCAAAGACTCAGAAAGACCAAATTTGACCGGTCTTATTAAATCATGGTCTTTAATCTGCTTCTTACAAACTTATAACCGTCATGTTGATATCTTCAATCTGCTCTCCGCTAAACACAGAGACGCCAAATCTGCTTCTTCGATTTGTTCTCTGACAATACAGAGATGTCAAATCATCTTAGATTTGTTTCATCGTAAGCACGTGAAAGCCAAATCAGCTATGTCTTCGATTTGTTCCTTGTAAGCACAAGGATGTCAAACCATCTTGGATCTTGCTTCAGTGAAATCATCTGAAGGTGAGATCTGCTATGTATCTGCTCCCCGTTGAAGCGGAGATGTCAGACTTTGATTTGCTCTCTGACAATACAGAGATGCCAAATCATCTTAGATTTGCTTCAACGTAAACAACGTAAACACATGAAAGCCAAATCAGCTATGTCTTCGATTTGTTCCTTGTAAGCATAAGGATGCCAAACCATCTTGGATCTTGCTCCAGTGAAATCATCTGAAGGTAAGATCTGCTATGTATCTGCTCTCCGTCGAAATGGAGATGCCAGACTTCGATTTGCTCTCTGACAATACAGAGATGCCAAATCATCTTAGATTTGCTTCAACGTAAACACGTAAAAGCCAAATCAGCTATGTCTTCGATTTGTTCCTTGTAAACACAGGGATGCCAAACCATCTTGGATCTTACTTCAGTATAAACATCTGAAGGTTAGATCTGCTATGTTGCGGCCTATTACCCTACTGCTTAGGGGATTTAGGAACGTCGTCTTTGATAACCTATAGAATGATTATGCCTGATGATTAGGATGCTATGATTGAAGTGAGTCGAATGTTCCTAATTAAACATGTTATGATGCAGAATGTTGTGAACATGACCCCTATCCTAGACGTCACCACTCATTTCTTCATTTGTCCTTTCAAAGCATTATTCTTGCTCAGCCTGTAGGCCTGTACCCTTCCTCCAATGCTATGATCCACTGAGGATATCTGTAAAACAATCTTTCCTTAAAATTTAATCGTTGGTTTTTACCATTTTCCTTTTGGACTGGAAGAAAAAAATTCCTCGAGTTCCTTCATCCCTTACTTATGTGAGTTTCTCAAACAATTGTCATGTTTTAGTTTCTTGTATTATCTAGAAATTTCTAGAGTAATGCGCAAAACTTCATTTGTGAACATATTTAGTTCATCTATCATTATTTCAATGCAACATACTTAAAGAATAATGGAAGATGAATTTAATCATGAGAATAATTAGATTTGAATGAATTATCAAAAAGATACAAAGGAAATTAATTTGAAAGCCTATATTTAAGAAGAAATAGAATTTAAAGATAGCAAACAGGATAAAAGTTATGTGCCCAAGATATTGCCGCTTGAGTGTCTATACACCAGCTCCATGAAGTCTTTCTTGAGTTCAACATGTGTTTAAAAGATTTAAAGTACTTTGTTGATGCCCCAATGTGTAACGTGCTTCGCTCTTTATTGGATCAAATATAACAATATCACTGTGTACTTTTCAAAAATTGTGCTGCCCTTTCGGGTTTTCAACTCAAAACCCCTTTGGTCACAAAGTGCCCTTTGCGGGTTTCCACATTGGCCTCTCCGTTTTTTTTGTTTTTTTTTTAAATCTCAAGGCGCCCTTTACGGGTTTCACCTTGGATTCTCTTCTCCTTTAGACAAAGTATTTTTTAACTGAGTCTGAGTTCACTGGGTTGGGTAAACTTTTCTCATCCATTTCCGTTAAGATCAATGCATCGCCAGAGAAAGCTTTCTTCACGACATACGGCCCCTCCCAATTCGGCATCCATTTCCCCCTAAAGTTTTTTTGAATAGGAATGATCTTTTTCAGTACAAGGTCTCCCTCGTAGAACTCTCTTGGTCGAACTTTCTTGTCATAAGCTCGCATCACTCGCTTCTGATACATCTGACCATGTCGAATGGCTCTTAGCCTCTTTTCCTCATCAAGTTCAACTGGTCATATCGGGATTGAACCCATCCAGCTTCATCTAACCTTATCTCCGTCAAAATTCGAAGAGAAGATATTTCTACTTCAATAGGTAACACTGCTTCCATCCCATAAACTAACGAGAATGGGGTTGCCCCAGTAGAGGTTCTGACAGATGTTCGATAGGCCAGGAGTGCAAATGGTAAATTCTCATACCAATCTCTATAAGTCTCAGTCATCTTCCCCACTATTTTCTTAATGTTCTTGGTGGCGGCCTCCACTGCCCCATTCATTTTTGGACGATAGGGAGAAGAATTGTGATACTTGATCTTGAACTGGTCGCAAACTTCTGCTATCATTTTGTTGTTCAAGTTCAATGCATTGTCAAATATGATCTTCTCAAGCATTCTATATCGACAAATGATCTCCTTATTCAAGAATCGACTCACAGCTGACTTAGTAACATTTGCATAAGAAGCGGCCTCTACCCATTTTGTAAAGTAGTCAATTACCACGAAGATAAACCGATGTCCATTTGAAGCTTTCGGTGATATTGGTCCGATGACATCCATGCCCGACATGGAGAAGGGCCATGGAGAAGTCATAACATGCAAAGGTGAAGGTGGTACATGGATTTTGTCCCCATAAATCTGACACTTATGACATTTCTTGGTATAGTTGATACAATCCCCTTCCATAGTGGCCCAATAATAGCCAAACCTCATGATTTTCCTTGCCATCGTGAACCCATTTGCATGCGTCCCACATACACCTTCATGAACTTCTTCTAAAATTAGCTTAGCTTTCACAGCATCGACACATCTCAAAAGCACTTGGTCTTTCCTTCTTTTGTACAGGATATCCCCGTCCAAGACATAGTCGCAAGCTAACCTTTTCAAAGTTCGTTTGTCATTTTCATTGGCCTGTTCAGGGTACTTACGATCTCTCACATATCGTAATATATCCTGATATCAATGGTTATCATCTTTTTCTTCCTTCTCAATGTTACAACAATGAGTTGGAGCCTCGTAGACACTCATTTGAATTGGTCTCATCTTTTCTTCTTTATTCGCCTTAATTATTGAAGCCAAGGTTGCTAAAGCATCTGCCATCTGATTTTCGTCTCGTGGGAGTAATGAAGGTGATGTCATCGAACCCCTCAAGTAACCCCAAAACTACCTTTCGATAATTGATCAATTTAGGGTCCCTTGTCTCCCATTCACCTCTAAGCTGATAAATTACCAACGCAAAATCTCCATATACTTCTAGGGTTTTTATACCTCGCTCTATGGCTGCTTGAAGTCCCATAATGCATGCCTCATACTCAGCCATATTATTCATGCAATCAAAGTCCAACTTGTACGTGAACGGGTAATGATCACCATTCGGGGATACCAAGACTGCCCCAATTCCATTTCCGACTGTATTAGAAGCCCCATCAAAATTTAGCTTCCAAGAAGAATCTTCAGTTGTTGCTATAAACATTAACTCCTCATTTGGAAAATCAAATTTTAATGGCTCATAATCTTCTAGAGCCCTATTGGCCAATAAGTCTGCTACCGCACTTCCTTTTATAGCCTTCTAACTTATGTAGACTATATCAAACTCTGAACGCAAAATTTTTCATCTCGCCATTCTCCCATTTAGAGCCGTTGACTTCATCATGTATTTCGATGGATCAGGCTTTGAGATAAGCCAAGTGGTATGGTATAGCATGTACAGTCTTAATCTCCTAGTCGTCCAAATCAGCGCACAGCACAACTTTTCAATTGGTGAATATCTCATCTCACAGTCAGTGAATTTCTTACTGAAATAATAAATTGCCTTATCCTTTTTCCCTGACTCGTCATGCTAACCAAGCACACATCCCATAGAATTACTGAACACTGATAAGTACAGTAATAACGGTTTATCTGGGCTAGGTGGAGATAATACTGGAGCATTCAACAAATACTGCTTGACCTTTTCAAAAGCATTCTGGCATTCCTCATCCCAAGTACCTTGATTGTGCTTTCTGAGGAGGCGAAAGATAAGATCACGTTCCTCGGTTAGTTGTGAAATGAACCGGGCGATGTAATTTAACCTTTCTAGGAATCCTCGAACTTCCTTCTGAGTACGCAGTGGAGGTAACTCTCGTATGGCTCTAACCTTGTCTGAGTCGACTTCAATTCCCTTTTCACTGACTACGAAGCCTAATAACTTTCCCGATCTGGTTCCGAAGGTACACTTCGCCGGATTGAGCCTCAACTGAAACTTTCTAAACCTCAAGAATAGTCTTCTCAAGACTTTAATATGCTCTTTCTCCATTTGAGACTTAGCAATCATGTCATCAACATATACTTCAATGTCCCTATGCATCATGTCATGGAACAAGTTCACCATGGCCCGCTGGTAGGTTGCCCCTGCGTTCTTCAGTCCAAACAGCATTACTTTGTAGTAGAAGGTGCCCCACAAGGTTATGAAGGTAGTTTTATCCATGTCCTCTGGATGCATCTTTATCTGGTTGTACCCCAAGAAACTATCCATAAAGGAAAACAACGAATGTCCCGCCGTGTTGTCTACTAAAGTGTCGATGTGCGGCAAAGGAAAGTTGTCTTTTGGGCTAGCTTTATTCAAATCTCTGTAATCAACGCACATTCGTACCTTCCCGTCCTTCTTAGGGACCGTCACAATATTAGCTACCCATTTGGAGTGCTTGAACTCTTGTAAGAATCCTGCATCGAACTACTTCTTAACCTCATCTTTTATTTTCAGAACAATGTCTAGCCGCATTCTCCGCAACTTTTGTTGGACTGGTTTGCAATCCTGTCTTATCGGAAGACGATGTACTATAATGTCAGTTCTCAATCCGGGCATATCCTGATATGACCATGCGAAGATATCCTTGAACTCTCGAAGCAACTCAACCAGACCATGCCTTGTGTCCTCGGTAATCAGTGTTCCGATTTTCACCTCCTTCCCTTCCTCTAGGGATACATTTCTATTGCCTCTTTCTCATGCGGCATAATTCGTTTTTCCTCCTGTTTTACCATTCTTAACAGATCAGGAGACACATAACAATCTTGAACATCGTCAAAATCCTGAGATTCCTCTAAACACATGTCTTGCTCGCAAGAGAAATCGGGAGTTGCGATGACGATTGCTCATATCATTGATATCTAGGGACCCGTGGGGGTATGAAAGAATATACAAAGAATGAATGAATCTAAGAATGGTTATTTATGTGCTATGAATGAAAGAATGAGAATTGCAAAAGTTTAACGAAATATTGATTGATAAAAAAAACCATATTCGTTCAAATTGATAATAAAATTATGTTTTATTAAAATAATAATAGATGATCATAAGCCTTTTTCACAAACTTAATCTTACTACTCCTAGGCCCTAGAGTAACAGACATGTTTCGAGAATTACTCTAAAAAATTCCTAAAGACTACGGGAAGGTCCTCCGCAGTCCAATTGTTCAGAGAGCTTCCCGATTCGTAAGGGCGAATGCCCTTAAGGCTTCCCTGCTCTAATCCCTCATTGTGTACAACATTAATCTGTTGACATTCTTCTACCAGTAACCCTCCTGACTTAAAGGATTTAGATATAGGTGGGAATGTCATCGGTTCCCACTCTACTTCTCCTCCGTTCAAACGCGCCTTTCTTCTCGCTTGGCACTTCTCAATCTCTTGCCTCTTGTGCTTATGGTCTGGCCTGAAGCCCAAACCAAAATGATCTTTCTTCTCAATCAGTTTTAGGATTTGAATCCCTCCTTGCAACTGTCTTCCTAGTCCTTTTCTTGGCAATGCCCATTTCCCCATCATCATTTGCAGGGCCATCCTTGTGGCTCTAGACATTTTGGGTATCGGCACCTTACTTCCTTCCAAAATGAATGTTGTATTAATAATTTCTAAAGAGCAAAAAGAACACTCAATAGCCTCTTCATTTGCCTTGACATAAGGGACCTTGCTAGAGACTGCTGCTATAATGTCCTCCTCCGCGTTGATGGTTATTAACCATCCATCTGTCACTAACTTTAATTTTTGGTGCAACGAGGAAGGCACCGCTCCTACCGAGTGTATCCATGGCCTCCTCAATAAACAATTATAAGAGGGCTTGATATCCATCACTAAGAAATCAACTTCATATGTATTTGGCCCAATTTTCAAAGGGATGTCGATTCGTCCCATCACTTTCCTTTCAGTTCCATCAAAGGCTCTTACCATGTTGTGACACGTTTTCATATGCGAACTGTCAATGGGTAATCTGTTCAACGTGGATAATGGAAGGACGTTCAAAGTAGATCCGTTACCAACGAGTACACTTGGCAGCGTATATCCTTTGCACCGAGTAGTGATGTGCAAGGCTTTGGTTGACCCTATGCCCCCAAGCGGAATTTCATCATCATTGAAGTAGATGAAATTGTCAGCACTGATGTTATTTACCAACCGGTCCAACTTGTTAACGGATATGTCGTGGGTGACATATGTTTCGTTAAGTACCTTCAACAATGCATCCCGATGCACCTCAAAACTCAGAAGTAAGGCTAATACTGATATACGCGCCGACTGCCTACGCAACTGATCAACCACACTGTACTCGCTATGCTTAAAGAATTTTAGAAACTCCTTAGCCTCCTCTTCCTTTACCAGTTCTTTGACAGGCCCTTCAACCTCTTTCTTCTTCTCAATGTCAACATCCTTTGTTTTCGTGAGCTCCACTCTGATGCCCCCATCATAACGCTTCCCACTTCGCATATGGAAACCTTCATTTTGCTCGCTCCTAGACGCATTGGATATGCTCTCCCTCTCAGGTACTGTTACACTGCAGTCATAGCTTCATAGCACCCTCTTGTTATCCTTGTAAGGGAAAGGAGTGGGTTTATGGATGACGACCTTGGGCCCGGTTTGCACCCCTACTTCATTAATCCCCGGCAAGGAAATAATAATTCTTGGTCGGCTAATTCCTTGTCGTTCATTTTCCAGCATACATATTTGTATTTTGCAAGAACTACCCTCAAAGATCTGCAGCTCTTTGTTAACCATAAAGCCTTGCACCATGGCCTTGAACTCTTCACAATTTTGGATCATATGACCCACCTCTCCATGGAATTCACAATAGTTCCCCATTCTTTCTCTACCTTCTCCAGAGGTTAATATACCTCTCTACATCATCTCCTCCCATATTACTTTCATGGGTGTCTTCACCTCAGCAATATCTTCCTTGATTTTTCCTTCCCTTGTTTCATCGATGGCATTCACTCCTTGATTACCATGATCTGGTAACGAATTTTCAGTATTAGAGGTACTGTCGAATTTCACAACCCCCATTTTGATAAGCCTCTCCACGACCTTCTTGAATCCAGTGCAGTTTTCAATTGAATGCCCCGGTATTCCCGCGTGATATTCGCATTTAGCATTTGCATCATACCATTTGGGGTATGGTGGCTGTAGTGGTTTCAAGTAAAATAGAGTAATGGCATGTGCATCGTATAAGCTTTGATAAAAGCTCACGATACGTCACAGGGATAGGCGTGAATTGCATCCTCTCCGAATTCTGTCTTGTATCCGATTCCTGTCTTTGAGTACTTTGTTGCTCTGCTTTGGGTTGACCAACCGTGATTGTCCTCGAGTTGAGGTTATTCATATTATTCACCTCATTGTCCTTTCTCCTTGGGGCCGATCTTTTAGCCACTTCCCCCTCAATTTTATCGCCCCTTACGGCGTTCTCAATCATCTCTCCTGCCATAACTATATCTGTGAAACTTTTCATGGTGCTTCCAATCATATGAGTAATGAATGGTGCCTTCAGAGTGTTGATAAATAACATGATGGTTTTCTTTTCCAACAGTGATGGTTGTACTTGCATTGCCACCTCCCTTCATCGTTGTGCATATTGCCTAAAACTTTCATTAGGCTTTTTCTCCATGTTTTGAAGTGTGATCTTGTCTGGCGTCATATCAGTCACATGATTGTACTGTTGCATAAAGGCTTGCGCCAGATCTCTCCATGAACCGATTTTTGCACAGCTCAACTGATTGTACCATCTAGCCGCTGCTCCTACTAAGCTGTCCTGAAAATAATGGATCAATAATTGATCATTGTTCACATATCCGGTCATTCTCTTACAAAATATTGTTATGTGTGCCTCTGGGAAAGTAGTCCCGTTGTACTTTTCAAACTCCGGCATTTTAAATTTGTGAGGAAGCACCAAATCTGGGACCAAACTTAAGTCTTTAGCATCAATCCCATGATGACTGCCAGCGCCCTCCAAAGCTCTAATCTCCTCCAACTGTTTCACGGATTCGGTTGCCATTCTTTCTTTCTCCATCAGATCCAGATCAGGAGTGATAGGGTTGATCAAGCTATCGCCCAAATTATTTCCTAACCCAGCTGGGAAATTCACGGGGATTCCAGCATCAACTGACCCATGTTGAGGCCTCACAGTGACAGATGGCCTTCTAGGAGGTGCCTCGGTTTGCAGTGTCACATGAGGCGGATTAAAACTCAGAGGAGGACCCTCATTCTCCTCTTCAGTGATTGCCATGGGAGCTTTTCCTTTATCAGTGGCCCTCAGCAGTTGGGCCATTTCAACCATCATACTTTTCTGAGCCTCTAGCATTTGTTCCCTCATGTCATTTTGCATTTTGGCCAACTGCTCTTGCAATTGGTCCTGCATATCCTTTTGCAATTGCTCAAACCTTTGATCCATTCTCTTAGTTTTAGTGTGAGTGGCGTAAGGATGTGTGACTTCCAGATTTTTTTTTCTACCTTCTGAAGTAAACTTTAACTAATTAGGGTCTTTCTATAACTTTGAATGCAAACGATGCAATGAAATGCTATGAGATGCAAATGCATGAATGCAAAAAGGATATCGATTCTGGTTCAACTTCATTTAGAAAACTTTATTTAGAAAAAAAATATCTTTACATATAAGAGGATTACAAATACGCTTTCGCCTTAAGGCCCAAAGTTTTAACTCTATCTAATAAAAAGGCTAACTCTCGTCCTATATCCGACGACGATGAATACATCAGACTCAATACATCAGCTCGAATTGCCAGGTCTTGCACATATTCAGCAACCTCTCGAATCTAGACTATGACTTCACAAATGACGTGATCCCTTTCTCTGACCTGTCCTCTAGACTGATGAAGCTCTCCTTTCAGATAATCTTCTTGCGCCTCTAGCTGCTCAACCCAAAGTTCACCGTCATGCAATGCCACTTCCAAATCCTCAACCTTACTTTTTAGCTCCTTTATCTCGACGGTAGAATTATGGTTTTGGTGCCAACGTAGGAATCTTCCAAGCTCAGTTACCTTAGTCTTCAAACCTTTATTCTCTTCCTCTAATGCCAAATTCTGCACCTGCATCTCTTGGAACTTCCTCTCTTAATACTCGGCTCTAGCATTTTCCTCTTGGACCTCTTTCTGCAACTGATCTGAAGATCCTCCTACTCTCGCTTTCCTCAAGGATACTTGTGCCTTTTTGTAATGCTCCTTTAGATTATCTCGATCTTCCTCTTTTCTTTCCTCTCTTTTTCAACCTTCATCTTTTGAACGTCGACGTCTAAGCTCAAATACATCTTTTCTTCTTCGAGCTTTGCTACCCTCTTCTCGAACTCTAGGTTCTTTCTCTCGAACTCTTACTTCATAATTTCTAACTCTGAGGGCATTACTTGCAAATATTCCTCTATCGGTCGAGCTCCTTCCACGCTTGGCTTAGGGATGTTATCATTAACCCTTCTGCCTCTCCATTCGATGTATTCTAGTGTCGTAGCTGGGCTAATAGCTACCCCTTTCAACCGACAAGTCTTTTTCCAAGCACTAGAAATTTCGCTAACCTTCCTCTTGTAATCGGCTCCTCTGTATACAAATTCACTTTGAGCCAACCCATGAGTCGCTGGCACGAACTGCCTCAATCCATGCTGCCTTAGCACGAGCAAAGGGGCATAACCAATGGCACCCCAAATTCCCAACAGAGGGACCCAATCAAAACTGCCGCGTCGGTAGAGAATCTCAGCAAGAATTATCCACAGAGCCCTCCACTCGACATCTTTCGACTGAAGGTTCCGAAGTAACGTTATCCAATTCTCTTCTGGAACATCAATTCTCCTAGTTGAAGCTACTATGTCCTTCAACGGTGAATAATCCTCAAAGAAGACCCGACAAACCACCCTATCTATTAATCGGAAATGACTGTAGAACCAAGCCAAAAGTAACTGAGCACACCCTATAAACCTGCCAGCACCAGCCCTCCTACATGCACCCAAAGACCTGAATGTCTCTGCCAAAATTGCAGGGACGGAAGTGACCTTTTTACTAAGTCGATGAAAAAGATCCGTGGTTGCCTCGTCCACATATCCCAAAGCCCTAGGGAAAACCATCAATCCATACAAACTTAAGGTAAAAACATCTACCTTCTTTGTCTCATCGGGGTGTGTCAAAATCAGATCTTTCAAAGTATCCCACGAAATGCACTTGTACTCACCCTTCTCTTTGATTCTGGCCGTGATCCACTGTTCGCTCATCCCCGTAATAGTCATTAATTTCTTTCAAAAGGTAGGGACACAAGCAGCTCGAGAATAGATCCTATCACTCTGAAACCTAGGACAACGAAGTAAGGCAGTGTACTTCTCCACGGTAGGTACCAAGTCTACTTCCCCAAAAGTGAAACAACTATACGCCGGGTTCCAAAACTGAGCAAGGGCTCAGAATAAGTGCTCGTTCACCTGAACATCAAGCAAGTAAGGTAAGTCTCCGTAATTACCGTAGAATGACTGTTTAGTCTCATTGCCCCACTAATCCCAAATCTTCTTAAGCTCCCGCAGATTATTTTATGTAACACTGATACGAGTGTAGTCTGATAGCTCCGACATATATCCCACAGCTATACTATCCCCTTTTTCTAGTTGAATTTGCTCAGACCATCTATGGACGTTGGCGTTGCCCTCCACTCTATCAAGAAGTTCGTTCTCTATGATAAAACTTCCTAACTTAGAAACTGACCGTGAATCGATACCTTTGTAAATGCAAATGACATGCAAACAAAAGAAAAGAAATAGTCAGTATCACATGATATCAATAAATCTCAACGATATTTTATAAAGGTAATATTTAAAGTTCAACTCTAACTAAGTTGGGCTCTTATGGTTTTTCGATATGAGGTTGGTTCTAAAATTTGAGATACCTGAACCAGTAGATTTCTTGATTCTCACCCATTATAGGCTCCTTCGAATCGAGTTCAGTTCAGGGGAATACATTTCCCTATGGCTATACAGAGATGAAAATCTCACGAAACCATAAGTACGGATGTATCTCGAAAGTGATCCACTATCCTGCACGGAGGCGAAAACCTCACAAAGGCATAGTTTCTCACTCCCACTTAAGGGTGTAACCACAACGGTCATGCAAATGCAATGCGTATCAGAATATATAACATATGCAATAATACAAACACATGTAATGCAAAGAGGATTGAATTTCAAAACTTTTCAAATTTTTGACATTAAGACAAAAGGTACTCAATTATACGGCTTGACTCTCTTATTGGTCCCCAGTGGAGTCGCCAAGCTGTCGAAACCATTTTTAAATCGGGTTTTGGAAAATGAGAATCGACTTTAAAAATGAAAACGGGAGTCGCCACCAATCTTTTTAGGTGTGATTGGATCACCTTTAAAACATTTTGTTTTAAAATCATTAGTTTTGGTCTACGAAATAAAAGAATGGGTTCGGGAGTCGGTTACGCACGAGGAAGGATTAGCACCCTCGTGACGCCCAAAAATTGGTACCTAATTAATTATCAAATATCTTTAAAGTCGGAAATTTAAAAGTTTTAAGATACAATCCTCTTTAAAATATCTTGATTTTGAAAATGAGATTCACTTGTATCAAAACATTGACACTAAGTTAACCTTTTGGAAATCCCTATCTCGAAACGGCAAATCGCCCTATCCAATAAGTTAGGACACAACGCTTTGAAATCCAAGACAGTTGCTCGTATTTTGAAAATCTTAAAAACTCAGAAGGGTGCTTGACTATTCGAACTCAACGAGAAAAGTTGCAACCCAATAAGTTAGGGCACTACTTTTCTCGAAGCTTCCAAACACCAAGCATTGCCTTTTTTATTTTTGAAAACTTTGAAGTCTCTTTTTAAAACCGATGCATAAAGGAGCATACTAACATAACATACGAGATAACATGTTATAATATTAGGTAAGTAAAAGCACAATAGCATGGATATCATACATTTACTAGCATGTATATATATAAAAAAAAACATGGCAATTTTTAAAATATGCATAAAACATAATATCTAAGAAGCATAGGTAAAAACACATAAACATGCAATTCAACACATATCTGAACATATTAATAAATAAAATTATGCATGATATATAGTTTGATATATATATATATATATATAAAGTAATATAGTATCAATATACACATTCATAAAATATAATATCAAATAATAATTATAAAATAACATTCAATACTCAATGATTTGTATAATAACATATAAAAGGAATAATATAAATATAAAATAAAGTAAGCAATCATTAACAATATATATATATATATATAATACAAATAAAATATGATATTTAATAATAAAAACAGTATTTAAAATACAATATATAGTATATAATAACAAAAATTATAAAAAATAATAAAAAATATATTGGTTTTGAAAAATAATGTATAAAATACCAAATATGTCAAAGAATTTATATTTATAATAAAATAATAAGTAAGTAATGATGAAATATACGTATTATACAAATTATAATATTATAATATCTTCAAAGTATATAATAATAGAATATAAGTAAAATAATTGTTAACATTTGACTAAGAATAAGTATATAATACAAGTTAAAACTTTTAATGATAATAATATATAGATAAAAATTTATAATGGTATAAAAAAATGACATAATATAAAATAACTATAATTTATAATATGAAAGTGTATATATGTACAAATAATATATAATATGTATAAATAATTTACAATACAAGTAAAAAAATGTAGAATAATAATAATTGATGTAAAATAATATATAATGAATAATAATATGAAATAATATATTGTTAAAATGTAAAATAATAGAATAGTATAAAGATATGTGAACATTATGTGATAAAAATATACTATAATAAATAATAAATAATAAATAATGATATATATTAAAATGTATAACAATAGAAAATCATGAAGTAGTATAATAGCATATAAGTAAATAATTATAAAATATATATGTATATTTATATTAAAATAAAATAATACATGTATATAAAAAGGGTTATAAATAAATTAAAATGGGTAAAAGGGTCTAAAATTAAATATGAACAAAAATCAGTGGCTAATTTAAATAAAAAAACTAAGATCGGGCCTAATTGAAACGGCCATTGAAATCCTAAGGACTCATCGGGAAATTTTCCCTTGACCCTAAACGGCGTCGTTTTAATCCAGGACTTAAAACATTTATCATAAGGACTAAATTAAAACTGAAGCAAAATATTAGAGCTAAATCATAAATAAAAAAAATAAAATTTTAAACACAAAAAGGTGGAAGGACCAATTGGGTAATTAACCCAATCCTCAAAAAACACGCAGATCCTACCCGAGTAATCGGGTCAACGCGCGGATCCTAGGGACATAAAACGTCATCGTTTTAAGCTTATCAGACTAAACTAAACGATGTCGTTTCTGTAGGGTTATATAAACCAAAACCTAAGCCTAAAGCTCATTTTTACACCGGTCTCAAAATTTTTTTTTGTAAATCCTCTGAAGAGGACTGGGGGTTAGTCTGGCCTCCGGTTCCTGACTGTGGTGCAGTACCTACACACGCGCCTCACGCGCCGTCGTATACTGTGGTCTAAGGGTTAAAAACCCTCGTCCTTCCACAGGTAAACCCTTTTCCTTTAAATCATTACTATTTTTTTTTTAAAACGATTTATATATTCATAAAAAAGGAAAATAAATTAAAGTATATGAAAAAAAATCACCTTCTGAAATATTATTGCAAAGGTTTGGTGTACAATGATTTCCTGATGTGTTTCTCTCTATCTATTTTGTGTATTCTCTCTGTTTCTATCTATGTACGTTTTTCTCTACGTCTCTCTGTCTTCTTCTTCTTTTACAAGTGAAAGGGAAGGTTTTACAGCCTTAACCCTTTACATATTCTGGATTTCTTTCCATTTTCGTGTCCTCTGTATCTTTGACTGATATGCTATAATTTTCTTGCCCTTTCCTGCTCTGCTTTTTCGCGTATCTGTTGTTTGTTTCCTTTTCTGCAGGTGACTCGCAAAAATTTCGGTGGCTAGATTTGCTGTCATGAATTCGAATCTCGGCAGATACCCATTTGTGCACTGATGACCACGAGATAATCTCTTTTGCGGAGATCTCGGTGTCAACGGAGGTACCAAGGTCAGAGATGAGGCCTGAGATCACGGTGCTGGACGGTCGTGAGAGGGACAAGCTACTGGACAACGCATTGATGGTGCGTCAGTGAACATTGATGGTCTCGATTTCGGGAGTTGAACAGATGCTCCCCAAGGCTTTCGAAAGCTGCTGCGGCGTTGTAGTCTTCAGGAAACCCTAGGGTTTCCTGTTTCTCTAAAGTCACTTGGGCTTTTTGGGTCGTTTTAGATTTGGACTTCGGATGTAAATGGGTATAGGGCAATAGTAGGCTTTATGGGTATTTGGGCTACTGGTGTAACGACGTAAAATTTTTTAACTTTGGGGTCGCTAATTGTGGCGATTTAACGAAAACTTGAAAACTGAAGTTTGATTTTTTTGAAAAAAAATAAAGAGTCGCCACCGATCTTTTTTCTAGGTGTGATCGGGCACCAAAGAATTTTATTATTATATTTTTTAACAAAAGAAGGCTGAGTTTAGGTCTACGTTAAAATCAGAGTAAAATAGGGTCCGGGAGTCGGTTACGCGCGAGGAAGGTATTAGCACCCTCACGACGCCCAAAATTGGTATCTTGTTAAACGCGCATTGTCTTGATTTTCAAAATACGAGTTCAATATAAAATTCAGTCGTGACATGATTAAAAGAAGACGAGAATTTTCAAATTTTTATTTTTGAGAAGGACATACCGATTTAACACGAGTCTATCGATGTTCACCCAACATAGCGATGAAATTGATGACTTAATGTTAAGCCAATATGTTGCCTCGATTGTTGAAATTAATTGGAAAACAAAACTATGATTTTCGAAGTAATACAAAGCAATGTTGATAAAAATAAATAAATGAAAGAATGTATTGAAGCAAATAATAAATGTGATAATAATTTAAAAAAACGATAAAATGTATGCGATATTAAACGTAATAATAGTATCAAACATGAAATAAAAACAATGAATATATATGAACATATAATAATAACAAATGAAGTGACGTAAACATAATATTAAAAATACTAATAGTGCTATATATATATATATATATATGTATTAAAGTATGTGTAGTGATAGGAGTGAAAAGTGTATACATAAATATGTGTAGTGATAGGAGTGAAAAGTGTATACATAGTAATGCTAAAATACATACGTAATATATACCTACATAATATATAAAAATGAACGTATACAAGATACATTATAAATACTAATAACATAAAAAAAATCATATACGTTAACAATACTACACAAGTATATACATATATTTTAAAATAAATACATAGTAATATTAGAATAAAATAATAAGTATAAATATAAGGATATGTGAAAATAATACTATTTATAAAAAATATATATATGCGTATAATAAAATACATATACTAATATTAATGATAAATATACTAGGAATAAAAAATAAATAAAATAATAGTATATATATGAGGCGGTATTTTAAAAGAGATATAGATATGTAATATTATTCAAAAGATATGGAAAATAAAAATACAAATAATGTGGTATTAGAGGTATATACATAGTATTAAAAATATGTACATAGCATAATATAAAAAAAATACATACATAATATAGTTATTAAAAAATATACATGAGATAATATGTAAACAATATAACATGGCATGAGAAATATATACATGACATATATAAAGATATAATATTAAAAGGATACATATACGTAATATATATATTAAAAAATGTATATATAATATAGTATTAAAAATATCTACATAGGATAATATGAAAATATATGAATAATGTGATATCAAAACATATACATAATATAAATAAAAGAGTATAATATTAAAAATATATAGATATACATAATATATATAGAATACATATGATGTACATATATTAGAAATGACAACAATATAAAATGGGTTTGCTAATACATTATATATATATATATATATATATATATATATACGTGCATGAGTATGAAAAACAAGGATAATGGAAATACTTAATGTATAATATTTGAAATACATATATAACATAAACATATATATATATATATATAAGGTAGTATTGAAATATATATACAATACATACACGTTAAAAATAATAATAATAAAAACATTTGATAATATTTCATAAATATATATATACTAAAAATATACGTAATAATATATAAAGTATAATATAAAAGAACGTATGTAAAACATATAAAACGAAAACATATATGTTAAATAATATTAAAATATTTACATAATGCATTTAAATATTAAAAACAAAGTGGCTAAAATACTAAGCATAATACATATATGAACATGCAAATAATTAAAAATATATAATGATTTATAATAATAATAATAATAATAATAATAATAATAATAATAATAATAATATAAAATAAAGAAGTAAAAAAAAATACGAAAAAGACGAAAATTAAATAAAAAGTAAAGTTGTGGGGTCAATTTAAAATAAAATTAAAGTTTCGGGGCCAAATATGAAATAAAAATAAAATGGAGGGCCCATTTGCAAAGCGCGAATAACGTGGGGGACTGAAATGGGCAATAATCCCTTCCCCCAAAACGCACACATCACGTGGGACTTAATTGGAATCCAAGCTTAATCCTCGGGGCCAATTTAAAACTAAAAAAGACTTAATTGTAAGATCCCAGAAAAGCGGAAGGGCCGAACGTGCAATTTGCCCTTCCGCGTTTAAAAACACGCGGATCCTTATCCGACCCGCATCAAAACGGCGTCGTTTTATTAAGTAAGAAGGCAGGGACCAAAACGCACCGTTTTGGTCCCTATATAAGACAAAAAATTTTTTTTTGTTCATTTTGCAGCAGGGAAAGAAAAAAAAGAAAGGGGGAGGGAGAGAAAAGGGAGAGAGGAGGGAGGAAAAGGGGGGCCGGAGCAATTTCCGGTGGGACTCGACTGTGAGTCAGTCACCGTGGCCCGCCACCGAGCTCACTACATGCGGCAGCAGCAGCGTACCGTACACCTGGTGGGCTTGGAAAAACGAAAGGTCAAATTTTTTTTTTACTTTTTACTTTTTATTTATTTTTATATGTTTATTAAATAAGTATTATAACTAAAAAAATAGACTAAAAATAACTAAAAATAGGCTAAAGAAGAAAATCTAAAAAAACGATTACCTTAGTTTCTGTTTTTTGACTGTTTTGCTTGGATTCTTTGATCCGGACTCTACTGCTTTGTTTTGAAATTATATCTGTATATTTTGTTTGTTTTTTCTTATTGCCGAAATCTCCAAAAAAAGAAGAAAAAAAGAAGAACCCCCATTATAGCTTTTGATTTGGGTTTTTATACCCATTTACAATCATCTTTTCTTTTTACTTTCTGTCTTGTCTTCTTTCTTTTGCAGGCACAAATGGCAGTGGAGCGGAGCAAGTGGCGCCAGGGGATGGTGCCGTGGCAGAGAGTTGGTGGCCCTTGTTGGCGGCGCACGTGGACAAGTGGGGAGGGATAGGTGGCTAGGGTTAGTGAGATTAGAGTTTTAGGTTATTGGGCTGGGGTTAATGGGCTAGTGTTGGGCTAAGGGTTTTGTATTGGGTTAAATGGGTTAGGTTCTAGTGGGCCAACTGGGTTTGGGTTAGGGGTTTGGGTCTGAGGGTTTTAGATTATAGATGGGTTTAATTTGTATTGTTGGGTTTAATGTAAATGGGTCTAAATTGGGCCCAAAATTGGCCTATACAACTGGGTTTTAATCTCTTTTGGGCTCTTGTATATGGACTATTAAATAAACATTTATTCATTTATTTCATTTAGTCTTAAAGCCCGGTTAAATTTAGGCTATTACATAAGGCATAAGAAATGATACGGGGTGACGGTATAGTATAGCACCAAAACCACTCGTTGCTCATCATCTCTATGAGGACATCAAAAGTCGGATATTAAAATCTAAAAACTCTATGAGAATTAAATCCCAGGCATTTTTTCGAAACTGAACTACACAAATTGAATAATTATAAAAATAATTCAAGAGTAAAATTATATACAAGAATGATTTGAAATCTACAGTGTTTGTCAGTGCTGTCTGACATACTAGCGTCACCGCCACTCATCATTAGCCAATCATTGT
This sequence comes from Gossypium longicalyx, assembly GCA_025698465.1. Classification (NCBI taxonomy): domain Eukaryota; kingdom Viridiplantae; phylum Streptophyta; class Magnoliopsida; order Malvales; family Malvaceae; genus Gossypium; species Gossypium longicalyx. Next base: position 21,288,861 of record CM047007.1, read on the forward strand.
CTTTTTTTTTTAAAATAATTTTTTGGGTGTCGTCATTATGTCCAGCAGTACTAATATGTATTTTTAAAAATACTCATATTTTTTATGAGTATTCATGGTGAAAAAAAAAGAAAAAAGAAAAAAGAAAAAAAAAGTAATTCTTTTATTTTGGTGCTACCACTATATTAAGTAGCATTACTTTTTTTTATCCACCGTTGTATTAAACAATACCATTACCAAAGTTAAGAAAAATGAATTTTTGATGTCGCCGATGCATTAAGTGGCATCAGTGACCCTTTTTACAAAATTTATTTTACGTGGTTGGAAAAAAAAGCAAGGAAATGCGGGCTAAAAAAAGAGAAGCTCCAATGACAAGATGCAAGAAAAAGAAGCAGAAGAAAACAAAATGGAAAATATATATATATATATATATATATATATACCTAAAAAAGTTTTCTGCAAGAGTAGAGAAATGAAGTGAAGACACTCTTAAGAAAATATATTGAGAAAGAAAACTGAAAAATTTAAAAAAGTTTTGGATACTAGTTAAGGTAAAAAAGAAAGTAAATGGATTGATAAAAGTTGTCAACATTTTACATATTTTCAGGATTCAAAAAAGTAATAATTAACATAATTAATGCAATTAAGTCTAGAAAATCTGGAACCAAAAAACATTAATTAATTTCTTCTACTACACCACTTAACGTAAATAAATTGTATTAATTATGTTAATTATTACTTCTTCTTCTTCTTTTTTCTTTTTAAATCTTGAAAGGCCTTTACCTCTCCCTCTCCCTCTCCCTCTCTCATTTTTCATTTTCATTTCAGAAAAGGGTTTACCAGAAAAAGTTTTCAACAATCCTCTCCCTTTTTCATTCAAACTTACTTTTAATCATTCATTAATAAACTTAAGAAAATTTTCGAAGTAAAAAAAAAAAAAAAAAAATGGGTCTCTTTGTCTTCCAATTATGTCTTCCTCTTCTCTCTTTCAAGCTATTTTTTTTTTTTTTAAACTTCCTCAAGCTGTACCTTCAATCTTCATAACTCATCATTTTTATAACTAAAAAATGCATTCAATCAAATCCTAAAGTTACTAAAGAAACCAAATCTAACCTCCTTTCATCTTCAATGGAAGACCTCATTTTCCTCTTTTGACTTTCCTTTCTTTCTTTACCATTAATTCTTGCGTCGTTCATTTGCTCTTTTACCTTGAAAATTTGGAAGAAGAAAACATTTTCTTTTAATACTCTTGCAAGTAAGTATTCCATGTATATATTTATTTTCCATTTTGTTTTCTTCTGCCACTGGGGCTTTTAATTTTAGCTTGGATTTTTTTCTATTTGTGTTTTGGTTCTTACAATGTTCTTTTTTCTTCTCTTTCGTTATATTTAAGATTTGCTTTTTTTAATTATAAAAAAATAAAATTTTTTAAACGGCTCATCGGTACTATTTGACACACTGATAACACAAAAAAAAATTATTTTTTAAAAATTTGACAATAGTGTCGCTTGATATGGCGAAAAGACTAATTTTTTTTTTTTTTATTTTCAAACAAGGGTGTCGCTTAACATGACGATATTAGGCGACACCGTGATACTTGTGAGAAATACTACTATTTTGAAAAATATATAAAGGTGACATTAGATATGAAAACTTTTATTTTATTTTATTCTATTTTTAAAAGTTGATAGTTGACTAACGATGAAATCAACACCGACAAAGATCATAAATTTCAGTTATTCTTATACATGATTTTACTCTTAGATTATTTTCATAATAACTTAATTTGGAAAAAGGACGTTAAATCCTAATGCAAATAATAAAAATGAAAGCAAAGCATGAACTTTTACTAGCTAAATGAGGGTAAAAGAGAGTAATAGAGTGAGCTTAAACAATTGAATTGAGCCTAATAGGGGGTAACTGAATAAGCTTAAACAATTGAATTTTTATCTCAAATCCAGCTTTGATTATTTGGACTATGATTTGTGGATATTATTCAAATTTAAATTATAAAATTATTATCTGTTGCAGATTTAGAGTATGTATATAAAGATCTTAGATATTATTCATATGAATTTGCATGATTTTTTTGGATAACATATTTCAATTCACTAAATTTGATTTTATATATGAATAAAAAAGAATTCTACTAGATTTTAATTTGAATTTTGATGGATTTGGATATCTCAAAAATGATTGCAAATTTTGAAAAAAAAATTTCTATATGAAGAATGATAGTATTTAATTTGAATAGTAATACTTAGATAGCAGATTTGAATTAATTTGAGTAATTTAAAGGGTTAAATCATTTTTTTTTTGTTTAAGTCATGAATTGACATTGTCCCCATATTGAGACATGAATTTTAATCTTCAAACCTCAATATGAAAATAATTGCCTAATTCATGTTCTAGTGTAAAAACAATTGTAGCCTAATGTAAACAAAACAAAACAAAAAAAAAAATCAAATCCTAACATAAAAAAATTCCCAAATTCAAACCTAAATAGTAATTTAACCCTAATTTAAAGGATGCATCTGACCATTCCTACCATCTTTAAATGTGAAATTCTATCAGAATTAAACTGTGCTTTAGAATTTAGAGTTGAGTTGAAACTCAAACTTGTTCTAACCAGTTCAACTATCTTGTTTGTTACCTTCAGGATTTAAAGTAGGATATAAAATGAATTTTTATGGACTAAATTTATTTAAAAACCATTTTCTTTTTCAAAATTAAAAGTATTATATATTCACTTGTTTGAGTTAAGATTATAAGTCAATCAGTTATCAATTTTAATGTAAAAATTATGAAAATATCATTTTTTATTTAAAATATATTATATTATTAGGAAATACTTTTTGCCTTTTTATACTTTTAATAAAACCAAGAAAAAATTGAGTTTAAAAATTGAACTTATGCCACTAACATCTATAAAACTTCAACTTTACTACTTCAATAAAAAAATTGTTATTTCTTTTACGTTTTAATATTATTACACAATATTTCACCCACATCATTTGTATTTTTTTACTAACTTTAAACCCTTGTTTAAGTTGATGCCACGAGTCAACTAAATACCAACTCATCAGTTGAAAATTATTAAAGTATCAACTTTTTTACAAAGTAATAAATATCATAACATAAAAAAACTATTTTTTCCACAAAAATAATTTTTTATGCATTTGTAAATGTAAAACCGCTCAACTTAATTCATTAATAAAATAAGCAAGAATCAAAATACTGGATTCATCTCATATATCAAAGTATTTTGCAATAAAGACTTTCGCTTTTTATTTTCAATATTTCGAGTTGATACATTAGATACAGATAGATCATATATTGTAAATTTTCTCTACTTTTCTTTTCTCAATCAACCCCTCCCTTTTTATCCATTCTTTTGTGCTCCTTAAGAACTAAATAACTAAACAAGTGGATTTCTTTCTTATAACATATTGATAAACGTTATGATAACTTTTCTGTCTTTTTTTGTCACTCATTTTTTATCAACATAATTTTTTTCATAATTTTTTTTTCAATTATTGTTGGACTCTAGACTATATATAGTTTAGATAACCCGTGAAAATTTTCAACATATTTAATTGCGATCTTGATATAGACAGGACGCTCATTTGTCTCAAAATCTGAATAGAACAATCTTAATTATTTGAAGTGGTCCTTTAGAGCAGTTTTTGAGCGTATTTTTTTTATTATCTTTTTATATTAAATAAATTTAAAAGAGTAGTTGTTGATTGAGTTTTAGCTTAATTGGCATAATCATTGTTGTTAATGCAGGCGGACGTAGGTTCGAGTATTTTAAATAAAAAAATAGTCTTCCCAACCCCTTGACTCTGCTTGTGGAGTCTAAAAACTTCATTAACAATATATCAAATAATTTTCCTTTTATAAATATATGTTATATATAAATGTTTTTCACCCACAATGTGGGTGCGCAATAATCTAGTTATATATATTAAGTGCTTGATTGGGTTGGCGTCACGAGTCAACCGAACAACAACTCAATTGGGCAATAATTATCATTCTAGAAATGTTGTTTTGGAATAAATTTTTAGATATATTAATTTGAACAAATAATATTTTAACTCCTTTTGTTATGATACTTACTATTACCGACTTATAACTCGAATGGATCCAAGTCGGATTCTACATAATTCACACATTGAGCTCCAATATCGAGCTCGCACATTGGGATCGTGTATTGAGCTTGCATGACGTTAAGTGTTGTTACACATTGAACCGTGCGATGTGGGTTCGCACGTCACTACATAGGTGTATCCACATTGTATAAATATGTATTAAATCTAGAGTAGGATATGTGTTAGCATGCATGAACTTACTTAGAATATCACATCAATAAACAATAACTATATTATATAAATATACAACCTTACCATGTAAAGAAAATAGAGAAAAACACCCAACACCTTTAATTTAACACTTATTTTTTCTCCTAATGAAGAATAAGAATTGTTGATAACTTTAATCTGAAATAGGTGTGAACTGAAAATTAAAATACAAATGATCACTTCATTATGATTTAGTCAAATACAATTTATTTAACACCATTTACTTAAAAGATGAGTGCATTAATTAAGTTACAACTTACAATCTCAAGACAAATAATTTTATATCCCTTATCTTAAACCTGGTTTGGGTAATTTGAAACCATAATTTATTGTTTAAAAACTATTTTATATATAGGAAGATTACTTACTGGGTTTGTTGATAGATACTTTGAAAAAGAATATTTTATATCAATATTTTTATATTTTATGATAAAATAAATATTCTTAATAAAATAATAATTAGCAAATAAATTTAAGAAAATAAATTCTCATCCAATTCTATCCGATAGAATATTTTTTTTTTGCTAAGTAAATTTTAGGGAGTAAAAAGGGTTTAAAATAATATTAGATTTATGGCAAAAAAATAAAAACACATAAAATTAATATTTTGATTATAATGATAAAATTAATTATTTATTATGCATAATGTTTCTTCAATCAAAATTTTGTTGATAAAAACAATCTCATATAAATATATAAGAAAATCATAAGAAGACCCTTGTAAAAATATAAACAAGAGATTACAAATACCAAACACAATCTCATGCGGGAGAAATATGGATGGATGCAGAGAATCAAAGGTTTCCTACACGTATTGAATCAGCCAACAATCATTCCCTTCTGGGAAAATCTTTGGATGGATCTACCTTACCTAATAAATTCCCATAAAATAATAATTCTGGTTTTTGGTGAAAGTTTCTTGCAGGGTATATATAATTCAAGAGTCAAATTAAGGACATTTTGGGCGAGTATAACTATAAACTATGAAATTCATTTTAGGAGCTTAATTAATTACCTTATCCTGTAGTGCAGAAAATGGGGAAGAAAGTGGATGGAAACAACATCTGGTCAATCACATTTAGGGCTTTCATGCGATATATACAAATACCTCTCTCCCCGTGAACCAATATTCTGCATATAATTGCCTTTTTTTTATATATACATTACTAGTAATTTTTTTCTCTCGTTTCTCTTTTTGCAGGTTTCTGTTTGGCAAACAAAAAGGCTTAAATGGATAACACAAGGGCAGCTTTTGGACCGGCAGCGGTGGATGTAATAAACATCCAAGATAACGGCGGATCAAGCTCCAACTCCAAGTACATGTGGGGAGGATTTGGAGTAGGAGTAGTTTTGGTGGCTATAATATTCATGTTATTCAAGAGCCTAAAATCGTGTTTTTTTTTGCAACTTTTCTTTCAAGGGCAGTTGCCAGGTCACCTCCTCCAAGACTTGTAATAATGGGTGAAATGCCTGCAATAACTTCATACTTGTGCTTTTATAAATGATTTTTACTTTTGGAGAAGCGGTAATATTTGAGGTTGGCCAGTTTATCTTCTTCTCGTCGAAATTATTTTTTTGCAATTGCGTCGGCTTTGGTTTGAAAATGAAGATTAAAAATGGGAATTGTCATCGATTTTTTTTATGAATTGTGATCGGATCACCTCGTGAAATTTGATCGTTTTAATTAAATGTTTTGATTCACTAAAACGACGATTTTGGTCTGTGAAATTTGAGAAAATGGGTTCGAGAGTCGATTATATGCGAGGAAGGATTAGCACCCTCGTCACGCCCAAAATTAGTACCTAATTGATTAATTAATATCTTAATGTCGAAAGTTGAAAATTTTTAAAATACAATCATTTTTTTTATTAATGTTAATTTTAAAAACACTCGAATTAAATTGGAATGCGTATCAAAGGCCCACTCGTCCCGCGATTACAATACGCCACATCCCGTAAATTAAGATACGACATTTAAACCATCGGGAATAAGTTTGCCTTTAAAAATTTTTATTGAGATTCCGTGTATTTTGAGATTCAAAAGGATATTTGGCTATTTAAGTTTAACGAGAAAATCGAAACCCCGTAAGTTAGGGTACAATTTCTCGAATTTCTCAAAATGCGAAATATTGCCTTATTTTGAAAAAAATTCTTTTTTTTTGAATAATAGCGAGTACACTATTTAACAATGTGCATTTATTTTGTTTGGAGTAAAATGAAGCGATCTATATTGAATAAAAACGTTGGAGCTTAATTCACGACGCGATGACATGAAACGAAAATATAATAAAGAGCATGAAACAATAATACATGAATACAATATTATACAAGTGAATGACAATGATATGAAAATACGAATAACGAATTATAGTACACACAATGGCAATAATCACACAAGGTGCATCATTTAAATACCAACATTAATAATCGAAGAAAAATAAAATAAATAATATAAAACAATTAAAAATAAATAATAAGATAATTTTAAATAAATAATACATGAAAAAAGAAACTGATTTACAATAGAAACTATAAAAGAGATTTAAAGTAAGTAGTATAAAACGATTTAAAACGCTTAATATACAAAACAATTTAAAATAAAATAATTTAAAGCAATTTAAAATAAATAATTTATAAAATGATTTAAGATAACATATAAAAAGTTGAAAATAAATAATATGTAAAAAAAAATTAAAATACGTGATATAAAAAAAAATACAAAACAGCTTTAAAATAAATAATGTAGAAAAAAATAAAATAAAATAAATAATCTGTGAATCGTTTAAACCTAGTAATATATATATATATATAATTTTAAAATAGATAATATATATACAAAAGTTTTTTTAAAAATAAATAATATATGAAAAAAATTAAAATAAATCATATGTAAAAAATAATTTAAAATAAATAATACATATAAGAAATTTAAAGTAAATAATGTATAAAAAGAATTTAAAACCAACATTATATAAAAAAAATTAAGATAAATAATATGTAAAAAAGTTTAAAACAAACGATAAAAAAATTTAAAACAGACAATAGATATACCAAAACAGTCTAATATAAATAATGTCTAAAAAATTTAAAATAAATAAAATAGTTTAAAATAAACAATATATAAAATATTAGAATGAATAAATAAATATCAAATAAAAAAAAGGTTAAAATCCAACATATTAGGGACTAAATCAGAATAGAAATGAAACTAAAAGTAAAAAAAAAATAAAACAAACAGATCAAATAATAAAATAAAACCAAGGATTAAAATCAAATGCGCGAAAAGATATGGGGACTAAATAAGCAATTGACCCCTTTTCCAGGACACGTGTCATTTTTCAAAGCATCAATAGGTCTAGGACTTAATCGAAAACCAAATAAAACCAGGTGGGTAGATTTATAAAAAACGAAAATAATAAAAAGGGTTTGATTGAAAAACGCCGCAATAGTAGGGGACCATCCGTGCAAATAGCCCATTCACCGTAGAAACACGCGAATCCTGAGGGCCAATGGGTCGGGTCACGGATCAGAGGCCAAAACAATATACCTAAACTTTAAAACGACGTCGTTTTATGTTCATTATTTAAACCTAAAATTTTTAAAAAAAAATCATTTTTAGCCTTTAGTTTTAAAAAAAAAAAACTGAGAGAACTTTGGAATTCTCTCATCCTCTACACTTTGTCTCCCCATACATCCGGCCAATAGGCTTCCTCGGCGATCCACTGCGTCGCCCTTGTGGCCAGTAGCCGGCGTCGCGCGAAGTGGACTTTTTTAGGCGACGAGGAGACTGACGGAGGTAAGTACCCGCCTCTTTTTATATTTTTTTCGCATAAAAAAATGAGAAAATAAAAATAAAGATAACAGAAACTTAAGAACAAAAAAGAAAAGAAAAAGGTAATCACCTTTGAAAATTTTTCGGTTTTTTTGATTGATTTTTTTTTCTGAAAAAAGGAAGAAGAAATAGAATGGCCATTTGTGGCATTTTATAAACTAGTTACAACTGTTGATTTCTTATTTTTTTGTCGGTTTCTCTATTTTTTGCTTCTGTCTTGCATGTGGATCTTTGTTTTGCAGGTGTCAGAGAAGTGTCAGGCACATGGAGGAGGTGGCGTTCGAGGAGGCAGTGCGAGGTGGCCTAGGGGTAGACCGACCTAGGTGCGGTGCAGCTAAGGTTTCCCTTAGCTGAAAGTGTTTTAGTTTTTGGGCTAGGGTTTAGTCTGTTGGGCTAGATTGGGTTTGTGAATTGGGTAGGATTTGAGTTTGTATTTGAATTTTTGGATTTAGTTTTAATTTGGGTTTTGAATTATTTAATGAACTGTAAAAAATATTTGGACTTTTATTTATTTGTTTGGTTTTTATTTTATAACTGGGCCAGGCTAAAATTGGCCTATTACATTATTGATTATATGGTAATGGAAAAATAATTTATTATTATCATGTGATTTCAAGTATGTTTTGGTTTTTTGATGAATTAATCATGTTTATTCTTGAATAATTAGGAGTGGCAATGATGTATTTTATATGTGTATTATGGTCTTTTATATGCTACTTTTGGTTGGTTTGAACTGTTTAATTTGGAAAATGTAGGCTAGGCCCTAATAATAACTGTATTATAGGATCATACCTAACTCAACTTCTAAACTTAAATCTGGTGAACTAAGATTAGATTATCATTAAGATAATTCTAACAATGACTACCTTATTAGTCACCACTCCTTTATTTAAAAAAAATCTAAGATTAAATAATCGATAAATCCTAAATTTATCATGCCACTTTATGAAAGAATTTAAAGAATAATATTTTTTTATCACATCAACACTAAAAGTAGCAACATCACCTATTAATATGGAAATAAAATTTATATAACGGGTTTTTATATAGATCCCAAGTCTCATTTCTCTTATTTTGACAATACATTTCTAGTTTGTTCCTAGACAATATGAGATTACTTACTTTTTTAACTAATAACATAAGATTAAATGCTATACTTAATTTTTAAAAATTTAAAATTCTTATACAAATATTATCGTTATAAAAAAAGAAAGACAAACTTACACATATAGTAACCATAATATTTTATATATAGATATTAAAATTTTAACTTTCATTATCTCTATTTAGAACTCTAAATTAAATAAAAATAAATTTAATCTATATTAAATCTATTAAATCCATCGTTTTATATAAAAGTTTTTCTATATAATTTAGATGTAAAATATGCTAAAATATAAAATAAACTAGAAAACAAAAATGGAGTCAGTGATATTAATAATATTATATTACTATATTAATATAGAATATACTAATAGAATCAATATAACATATAACATAATATAATATAAAAGAAATATAAGTAAGATATAATAAATATTTAATATATAGATAAATAATAAATATATATAATATAAAAAAATTATAATATAATGAATTTTTATATTTATAATTATAATAATTTTAACATCTATATATAAAATATTATGTGTTACTATATGTGTAAGTTTGTCTTTTTTTTTATTGGACCTTTTTTTTAAACTATAATATTTGTATAAGAGTTTATAATGTTTTATTTTGTTAGAGTTTAATGCTATACAAAATTTTGTCTTTAATTTTTAAAAATTAAGTGTAGCTTTAATCTTAGGTTGTTAGTTGAAAGAGTAAGCAATCCCACATTGTCTAGGAATAAGTTGCAAATGGATTATGAGTTTATATATACCCATATTTCACATCCTACATCACTTAAGAAAATAATAGAAATGAGATTTGAAGTTTATATAAAGACCTATTTTGTAAATTTTATTTTCATATTAATAAGTGACACCAGAAAATAAAATAAAAATATTAGTGTTGCCATTTTTAATACTGAAGTGGTAAAAAAATATTTATGGAAGTATTTTTCTACAAGGTGGAAGCATTTTTTTAATTTCACTTGAAAATGTGTTTATTAGCATTTTCGTAAAATTAATCTATTCTTTTCTTCTAAAAAAATAGGCTAATCTGATAAATTTGGTTTTTTTTTTTTTTTTTTGACATTTATTGTTGAAAATCTAAGTCTAGCTTGTAGGAACATTTTGTTTTGTTATATTCTTTGTATTTTCAGTTAATTGTGAGAGTGATGTTTTTGTTAGTGAGTGAGGGAGTTTGAGTACTTGAAAACCACTGTGTAATTATTCTTGGATTTAAATAATTTGTTGAATTAAAAAATTATTCACAGTATTCAATTCTTTGAATAAAGGAATTATCATTTGAATTTCCTTACTAATCTTTATCTACTTCTTATTTATTTAACTTACTTTATCAAATCAGTTTTAATGAAAATGATGACTAAAATATTAATTTTTAATGTTATTAGTATGACAATTTACATTGTAATCCTTATGCATATCCTGCTAACATATAATCATTTATCTTATATATTATGTTAACAAATAATCTAAAAATTATAAAAATTAAAAAATAAAAATAAAATTTTCATACAAAAAATTAGCAAATAAAAATCAGGTTTTTTCTGCAACTTTTCTTGCAAGGGCAGTTGATTGTCATGATTAAAAAAAATAAATAAAAATTTCATAAAATTAAAAAAAATTAGCATGAAGTACACGTGGATTGTCATTCATGCTGCCGTGTTTAAAAATTTAACATTTTTATTAATGTTCTCGTTAAAAATCATTTTGACTACTTTTCAAAAGATTAATAGTTAAATTTAACTCTTTTTAAAAGATTGAACGCCAAATTTAACTAAAAAAAAGAGAATAAGAACCAAATTGATAAAAAAAATATAAACGTTAAGAGCTAAATTTGATATTATACTTATTAAATATTTTATGATATTAGTAGAAGTAACCTAATCATGTATGTATCTTAATGCTTTCAATTTTATCAAATAAAAATGAAAAATATTAATATTGTTATAAAATAAAGAGAGATAGGGAGAATAAAGAACAAAGAAAATATGAAAGTAACAGAGAATGCAATTTATTGATCAAAAGGGGTGATTACAATGCTTCATCAGAGTCTCTATTTATAGGCATAAGAAGTATAAAAGAGGTAGAGATCTAATTTTAATAACTATTAGAATTTAAAGTACATTAAAACTTTATCTTGATCATGATGGACATCCACTTAATAAGATATTCATAACACTCCTCATTGAATGTCCATTGGTAGATAATGTATCTCATTAAAAACTTATTAGGAAAAACCTTGTGGGATAAAAACCTAATGAAGGAAAAAGAGTACACAATCTATAATACACATAATATGTTGCCTCATTAAAAAGCTTACCAGGAAAACCCAATGGGACAAAACCTCAGTTAAGGGAAAAAGAGTACAACGCGTATTTATTCCCCCTCATGAAAACATCACATATTTTTATCATATTCTACATATTCAATCTTGAATACTAGTTTTTCAAATGACTATTTGAATGTATTTGCTAAGCATTTATATTATCATTCTTTTAAAAGTCATGAGTGAGGGAAATTTGAGGAAATATATTTTGATCTCTTCAAGAGATTCAACAATAATCATAATAAACTTTAATCATGATTCTTATATAAAAAACACAAATAGGTATTTTGGATCATTTTATAATCCTCCTTCAACTACTCAAATTTACCACATATATTCAAATTATTTCAATTCATATAAATGAATAATTTCCCAAGAATTTCAATATGCTTCTAGCATTCTAAATCCTTCAATGATTTTAATATAAACTTTACTATATAGTCATTTATAAAGGTTGTAACAACAACCATTAGACGCAAGTTAAATCTTTTATGAATTGTCAATTTAATAATATATCTAAAGGTTTTTGCATCCACCACAAAAGAATATTATATCTTTTCATAATCAATACCAGGACTAAGCGAAAAACTTCATATTTTTATTCTGCTTTTGCAAAACTATTTCAATTGCACCCTCACTGGCTTTATACCTTTTAGATATTTGGACTATTGGTCCAAAAACTCCTCGAATTTAGTTGTACTTGAGTTGCGTCTTTCTATTTTGGTCAATTTATTCCATATCTAAATTTCTCGATAGATTTATTCAAGATCCTTCTTTTATTTCATTATTTCAATAATAATATTGCATGCAAAATCATTGTCGACCACTTTTATTATTCGGTTCCACATTTTCTCAAATTGACATAACTTATCGAGATATTTTATTTTCATTATTTTAAAATTCAGTTTCAAGTACCTGAATCTCTTCTGAAGTTTTACTTATGAGTTATGTCTTGGGTCTCTTCTGGAGCACCCGCGTCCATTAGATGACCATCTAGAATAATTTTCATCTTTGGAACCGATCAATCTATTATTTATTCTAACTGATTGTCTTACTGAGACTTTGATTCAAATTAAAATATTAGATGGTATATAGAACTTGGTTATTCTCATTAAGGTTGTAAATACATCTAACAGTTAACTTGTAATGAGTTATCCTTATTGAACTTCTGGTTCAAATTACTCTCCCCCTAACTCATTACAAGTTATTATTTCTCTCCCCCTAATGTCGGGAAAACTGACAACTCATGTCATAACTAAATATCGAATTAATAACTCAAAAATATTATAATGAGACTCATATAAATATATATTCCCAACTTTTATTATGAACCACCTTTGTGCGTTGTGGTGGAGCAGTTGGAACATATATCGTACATCTAAAAATTTTAAGATGGGAAATATTTGGCTCTTGACCAAAAATAAATTGTAATGGGGAGTATTTATAATTTATTGGCTTGATGCATAATCTCATGTTGAAATAGAAAGTTTTGTCCTCATAAGTAATGATTCAGCTATTAGTTGTAGGCATTTGATAAACAATTCAGCTAAATCATTTTGTGTGTGAACATGAGCTACAAGATATTCAACTTTTATCCCAATTGACATGCAATATTCATTGAAAAATTGGGATGTAAACTCACCAACATTAGCAAGATGAATTGTTTTAATTGCATAATCTGAAATTAATCATTTAAACAAGCAATCTTGCAAACGACAGGTTGCAAATTGATAACACATATGTGATTATTTTGTAGATGCATCTACCAAAATCATATAATATCAAAACCATCCACATGGTGGATGAATGAGCCCATATTCATTTAAAAAATGTATGACATTAAATCTCAACTTTAGCTAGTGAATTTCTAAGAATTAATTTTCATTGAGAACAAACAACAAATGAGAATTCTTTAAATTAAAGAATCTTCTAGTTTTTTTTAACTAATGTCCATATGAATTCTCAATTAATTTTCGCATCATATATGATCCAGGATGGTCTAACTGGTCACGCCAAGTAGTAAATGCATTTGTATCAGTAAACTTCTGATTTACTTTAACATGCATTTCAATTGTACTAGCAATGTCAATATAAATTGTGGCAAATTGATACTTTTACTATTTTTTTTCTTTGTATCCACATATAAGTAATATTGTGACATTTACTACTGGAAATGTCTAAATCAATGTGGAGTCTATAATGCCACTAAGTCAATAAATATAATTTCTAAATAATTATATGCAGTATTCGCTTTAGGGAATATGCCAAAATCTTCAAATGCCCAAAAAACTATTAATATCAAACTTTGAGAGTGAATCTTATTTTCTAGGTGTACAATAGGTACATAACCAATGACTTTTCATACATAAGTTTCTCTTGCAAGTTCTCATCAATAATATTTTTCGACGTAATTTTAATTGAGAACTTATTCTGAATACTGTAGAGTATACTCAGTTTTAAAAAAAAACTTGCAACTTCATGTGCATCCAACCATAACGAACTTTAGATAGAATTATCATATTCTATTACTCATAAGTAGATCTTTCACAATCAAATATTTTGCTTTCAATCCCTTTAATAAGGATGATGACAAAAGAATATCACAAAGATTATAAATTAATAACCCAATCCCCTTTTTTTATTCATATGAAATATAATATTTTCCTCATTCACAATCTCCATATGAGATCCATTATGAATATCTTTTAAAACCAATGGATTAACCATCACAAGGTATTAATATATTAGCTCTTCTGGAGCTTTCAACTAATTTTGTACTACCAAATATTAGAATAATATTGGTTTGTTTCAGTACCAAATAAGACAAATATTTTCTATATGTAATGATAGAATTCATTACTACATTTTCATATCATTCCTCAAAGAATATTAACAGAAATAAAATATTTGGGTATACGCAACATATGTGGCCAATAATCTTTCATATCACATTGATAACATAAGTTATTTTTACCATTTGAAAAGTTATCTCGAGAACTCTCATTGTTCTCTTATTTATTATTATGTTCCCACTTTTAGTGGTCTATTAGTATATATTTTATTTTCTTTATGTTTACATACACTTCGGGGAATGCAACAAATCTAGTAGGATGGACTTATAAACATCCCAATAGATTCTTTATTTCATAATCAGCATCGTAAACATGCGTGGATTTTAAATTAAAATCCATCTATTCATGTTGTCATGATTAGTCTCTAATTATAATAAATATGATATAATAAATAAGTCATAGTAAAATATACCTGAAGATCTTTAACATCATCGTCATCACTAGAAGGTATAAGATAGTTCGAAATATTCTTAATTTCATATAGATAATGGCATCAAATCTTTCACCATCCTTAAGAACAAGAAGTAAAATAAGTTAATCAAAACAATGATAACATATAATGAAAGAAGAATGAAAAATAATAATCAGATAATAATCAGATATGAAACATTAAATAAAAGAAACTTCATGTAAAAACTTTGCATCTTACCGTCAAAGAAATTGAAAATCATGGAGGATAAATTTGACCATCGATAAAAGGAACTATCACTTTGAGCAAGATCGTGCTGATAACATGTTATAAAATAAAGAGAGATGGGGAGAATAAAGAATAAAGAAAATATGAAAGTAACAGAGAATGTAATTTATTGATCAAAATGGGTGATTATAATGCTTTATCAGAGTCTCTATTTATAGACATAAGAAGTATAAAACAAGTATAAAAGAAGTATAAAAGAAGTAGAGATCTAATTCTAATAACTATTAGAATTTAAAGTACATTAAAACTTTAATTATCTTGATCATGATGGACATCCACTTAATAAGATATTCATAACAAATATAAAATAAACAAATAATTATTGTTCTTTTAATGCTTAAGGGTAAAAAACACATCCAAAACTTTGGCAAAAAAATTAATTATGCCCTTTGATGAAAAACACACATATTTAATTTCTTAAATTCTCAAATTGTATTAATTAAATCTTTGATCAACACTTTCTATATTTAACCGTTATATCATTGACGTAGCTACTAATAAAATATATAAAAATGTTAAAAAATTTAATAAAATAAAAAAATTATTAAAAATCATTTAAAATATCTAGAAATGAATTTGGACATATGGTTGTTCAGATCCATTTTAAATGATTTTTCTAAATTATATGAAGTTTGAAAAAATATTAAAATATTTTTTTATCAACGCTTTAATTTTAATGGTACCTTTCAAACTATATAAAAAATAATTTAGAAAATAAATATATATTTTAAGATTTCATTAATTATACTAGTAAAGTTTAAAAAAGGTATAATGCCAAAAATAGCTTCTAACGTTTGAGTGATTAATCACTTTAGCCCTCACTACAACAAAACATTCCTAAGATGACACTTTTGGGCCGACACTTTCCTAAGTGTCGAGATAGACTTGCTGACCTATGTTTTGGCTAACTCTTTCTATAAGGGTCGAAATATGCATGCCTAGGGCAACACTTTAATAAGAGTCAGTTTTGTCCAACACTATGCCGAATTTTGTTGTACCTTTTTCAATTATATAAAAGTGCTACCATATGAAAAGCCTAAGACGACTCTTTTTGGACTACGTGACCCTTTTTTTGTGTCATTTAAATTTGTACCTTTAAGCAATTTTTTTAGGTGTTGATAAAATTTAATCATATCTCGACTTTTAGGAAGAGTTGGGAAAATATTAATCTATCCCCAACTTTTATTTTTTGTTGGCAAATATTTTATCTAACCTAACCTTTTTTGTGTTGCCTTTGTCTGCTCATTATTTATCCCAACATTTTTTTCATACCTGTATTATTTTTTATCATTTTGTCCAAAATTTGTCTGTGCATATATTTTTACACATCATTAAATTAATTTTCCAAAAAAGTCATTTTATATTATTTTAAATTAGTTATTGTTTAAGGACCTATAGGGGTAATATCCCTAAAATTTGTTGTTTTCTTTCTATTAAGAATTCAAGCCTTTAGCGTAGCTTTGTTGTCCATTTTTCATTTTTATAGACTTCATGAAAGCCAAAATCAAGGTCAACCCACTTTTTAATTCACTAAAATCAATAATGTATTAGCTTTTCGTTTAACACCCAAATCCCCCATCGTCATCTGCAACTTCGAAGACCTTTCCTTTTGTCTTTTGTTCTTCTTTACAATTTTTTTTATAGTGAACTGCTTTAAAAATTGTGAAAGAAGTGTCAGAGCAATTGGTTTACCTTTACGGTGACTTGGATTTAACCATTATTGAAGTTCGACAGTTGCCTAATTTTCCCCGAGATCGTAAAATCATGACCAAAAAATTTCCCCCCAAAATTTAATGATGTCCCCTTAGCAAAGAGGATCCCTTTGTGTAATTAAAGAAGGAGAAGCCTTTACATTGAAAATTTTGTGTTATGGAGGTAAAAATAATTTGCTTAAACTCTTTATATTTGAGTTATTTGTTTATGTCAATGGTTTGCGAGAATTTTCATTTAGTTATAACGAACTTGACTTTGTGCTACTCGTCAAATGTGATATATGTGCATCCCTTTTCTTATCATGTAGACAACCTTATTATTGGTTTTTGTGGATCTTGTAACACCCCTAACTCGTATCCGTCACCGGAATAGGGTTTCAGAGTATTACCAAAACTTTCAGAACATTTTACAAATAATTCATGAAAAATCACTATTCATTTATTGAGATCATTTAAAACGTCCTTCAATTGGACCCTTGAGGCCCAATACGAACATTAAAATCGAGTCGGGACTTAATCGGGAACTCTAAGAATTTTTCACGAAATTACAAAATTTTTCCAAAGTGCAGGGCTCACATACCCCTGTGGTCTAAGGGACACGCACGTGTGACCCTGGGACACACTTGTGCTAGAGGCTGTGTTCGACCTCGTGTAACTCTTTGATTTGCACAGACGACCAAGCCACACACCCGTGTATTAGGCCGTATGGTTAATTAATTCAATTCAAAATTAGGTACAGGTTTCACACGGCTATGACACACGCCCGTGTCTCTGCCCGTGTGCTCAATTCTAAGCATTCTGTTTCCCAAAATTTGGGTGTAGGGGACGCATAGCCTAACCACATGCCCATGTTACCAGGCCGTGTGTTACACACGGTCTAGACACACACCCGTGTGTCTGCCTGTATGGATAAAATGAAGCCATTTCTAACTTCAATTATCACCCAAAATTTCACCCAATACCTACACTTGAAACACACATCCAATACCAACCAATCCAAGCATTCAAATTAGACAATTCCATCATTTATCATGGCATACCATTACATGTATATGTGTTTATAAACTTACCTTGGATTAACTTAGGCAATAACATCATTAGACCGCATATACTTAACATATCACGTATGAATATATCATCATAACTTACTTAATCATACCTAGAAAAAGCCATTACTAGCCATTCCAATGGCTAGGTTACAAAACATCATTTATAAGGTACTATTGGTCAAGTTGTCCTATACATGGCCATTATACCAAAATGATTCTATTACATATACCTAAAATAGCTAGCTGATAGTGTGATGATGCTCCAATGATCTTCCAACCTTCACGAGCTTTCGAGCACTATAAAACAGGGGAAAAATAAACGGAGTAAGCATTACATGCTTAGTAAGTTCGTATAACGGAAACTAAACTTACCAATCCTGTTTATTAAATCTAAGCATATAATAACAAGTTTTCCATCCATTTGGCTAAATTGCCTAAACACATGCATCAAATCAAACATGTTAATGACAAAGTTTACATGTACATCAAGTAAGGATAGATGAGCTCATCAAGCATTACTCTTTCAAGACATTATCATTTCATCTCATATTTCTCATGCCATGTCAAGAGTTTTATATTCGTTGAATCATTGAAATTTTGATGAATACTCAAGTGGTACACTCGAGGTGTACAATTCAATAATCCGTCAATTCTTATTCAAGGGTACCCTTTAGGGAACTTAACTAAGGAACACACTCTTGAGTCACATGTTGTATAACAGGATTACCATTCCAGGCTAAATCCTTTATATAACGTATGCTCAGAGGAGCTCGATTAGGATTACCAGTCTAGGCTAAACCGTAATCATAACGTATGCTCGAGAGGTATTATATCAGGATTACCTATTCGAACTAAATCCTTTATATAACAAGGTCAATAGGATTACTCGTCTGAGCTAAACCCCATCCATAACAAATACAGGACCTTATTAGTTTTGGGAAAGCGTATATAATCATTGGAATTCAACATTTAATCAAGACTTAATCCCTTTATCACCATTTCAAGCATGCATTAAGTTTCTCATTATAACTTTCAAGTAATGTACATTAATATAAGTCATATTCCATACAATACAACATTCAATTTAAACATATTATATACTCGATTATGTTACACGAACTTACCTCAACACTTGTTCGGGTATAAAGTCTACTAATTCGAAACCTTTTCTTTTCCTCGATCTAACCTCGAATTAGTGTTGTCCGCATCAATATAAATGCATTTAACCATAAATTTCACACATTTCATATTTAAATGGACTCAATTTACATTTTAGGCAAAATTACCATTTTGCCCCTAACTTTTCTATAAATTTTGATTTTGTCCCTAGGCCCGAAAAATGAAACTTGTGCAAATTATTCCCTATTCCAAGCCTAGACAAAGCCCCATTACAAATTTTACAGCACATGTATTCATAAAATTTTAGAATTTTTTCATCAAATTTTACAACTTTTCATTTTAGTCCCTAATTCATGTTTTCATCAAAAATCACTTTGTAAAAGTTGTCTATCTATCAATAATCTTTCATTTTCTACCATAAATTTATAATTACCAGCATATACATCCATGAAACATTTTTCATACCTTGATAAAATTTCAAATTAATCTCTCAAATAGATAGATTAGACTATCCTATTTTCAAAAATATCAAAATTACTAAAAATGGGAAAATGAAACTTACCCAATTAGGCCTTGAAAGTTTCTTTTATCTCTCCTAGGGTTTCCATGTGCTTTTAGTTTGAAGATGATGAAAATAAGATGGTATATTTTCTTTTCATCTTTTAATTAATTAGGTATTTTACTATTTCAATTTAGTCCTTGCCTTTTTTCTATATTTTCATGGATGAGTCACCAAGAAAAAATTTACATACTTTTCTTAATGGTCTAATTACCATATAAGGACCTCTAGTTTTGAATTCCATAGCTATTTAATCCTTATAGCTATTAGAATTAAACTTTCGCATTTTATGCGATTTAGTCCTTCTCGTAATTAGACACTAAATCAATAAAATTTTCGTATCAAAATTTTCACACGACTTGCCTATTATAATACAGACCATATAATGAAATAAAAATAAACCTTATTTTTGGATCAGATTTGTGGTCCCGAAATCACTGTTTCGATTTTACTGAAAAATGGGCTGTTACAGATCTCTATTGGATGAGGTCTTAGTTTGAATTTGGGCATTTGTCTTACATGTGCTCGATGAAATGTCTAAATGGTATTTGCATTAATAGGTGGTGGATAAAACTTGGATGGATGCTTCGAGATTTAGCACCAATCACTTGGCTGGAATAGAAATATTTCTATCATTTGCAATTGGAAAATCACTCTTTAACGGAAAAATATATTGTTCTTGCCATCGTTGCAATAATAGGATATTGCATGAACCACATATTTTGAGTGAGCATCTTCGTCTTCAAGGTATAATAAAATAATACAAGCATTGGATTTTTCATAGAGAATCCATTGAAAGGACATTGGTGCAAACCAACCAAACGGTGAGAACTTATCCATCAATTAGTACGTTGTCACAACACAGCGAAGTTGATATAAGAGATCTCATAATGGATGTTCTAGGTATCAACATCCCAGTTCTTAATGAGAGTTTTGATGGAATTTCAAGTGAGTTTTAGAATAATAGTCGGGAGTATGATGCTAATGAGGCCTAAAAGACTATGGAGAGAGCAACTACTCTTCTAGATGATTGCAATATCCCACTCTATCCTTGTTGCATCAAGTTCTCATGAGTCTCATTCCTATTTCGGCTTTACCACTTCAAAGCACTTTTTGAATGGTCAACAAAATCTTTGACATGCTTATTGGAGTTTTTAAATAAGGCATTTCCAGATGGAAACATAATCCCGACTACATACTATGAAGTGAAGAAAAAGATTTTTGCACGAAATCTTAGGTATGTGAAGATTGATGCATGCTCGAATGATTGTATGTTATACTGGGGCAACGCTAGTAAAAATGTCAGTTATGATGTCTGTAAAAGCTCAAGGTAGTAGTCTTCTGAAGAGTTGGATGTAGGTAAATAGGTTAATAGTACTTGCCACTGTCTTGAGCCCAATAAGTATTACGGTACTTTCCCTTAATTCCCAGACTTTAAAGATTGTTTCAATCGTCCAAGACATCACAATCCATGATAAGAGGTATATTGAGACATCCAACCGATGGTTTTGCTTGGGATACGTTTGATAAGAGGTTTCTTAATTTTGTAGTTGATCCTTGCAATGTTAGGTTAGGTTTGGCTAGCGGTGTATTTAATTCATTCCAAAAAATGAGTACAAGTCACAATACATAGCCCGTACTTCTTATTCCTTATAATTTATAACCTTGAGCATGTATAAAGCAATCATCGATGATATTATCAATGGTTATCCTTGGTGATAAAGGACCCGACAACGACATTGATGTCTACATGCTGCCTTTAATTGATGAGTTCAAGTAACTGTGGACAAGAGTTGATGATTTTGATGAATTAACTTTCGAATCTTTCACTTTACAAGCTTGTCTTCTCTGGACGATCAATCATTTCCCAACTTACGCTAATCTTTTAAGTGGAGTACAAAAGGTCGTGTTGCTTGCTTGGTATGTGTTGAAAAATTCAATCCCGATGGGTATGCTATCGTTGGAAGTTCTGTTATATGGGTTATCATCGATGGTTATCAGCTGAACACCCATTATGAAAACAAAATCTTAATTTTTTTTATGACATTATAGAGTGTGGGGTAGCTCTTATACCACGACTCGGGGAAGATATCTTACGGGAAGTTAAAGGTATCAATTTCATTTATGGAAAAGCCTGAAAGAGAGAGAGAAGAACTTGATGAAGGGTCGATTGAACCCGATGTAGACGAGGGGTATAATTTGTTTAACGACTTTGAAGAATTGGCAATAGAGGGAGATAAATCAAATCTTATAAATCAAGACGAGACTTTATGGAATAAGAGGAGCATATTTTTCGACTTGCCTTATCGGTGTTACAATTTACTTCAACATAACTTGGATGTCATGAAAATCGAGAAGAACATATGCGACAATGTTGTTGGCACCCTTCTTAATCTCTTACGCAGGGTAAAGACAATATTAAGGTGCGCAAGAGCCTG
Organism: Gossypium longicalyx; assembly: GCA_025698465.1. Classification (NCBI taxonomy): domain Eukaryota; kingdom Viridiplantae; phylum Streptophyta; class Magnoliopsida; order Malvales; family Malvaceae; genus Gossypium; species Gossypium longicalyx. The sequence goes on from CM047007.1 coordinate 21,310,914, forward strand.
TAAGATATTGACATCCGAATTTTTCTTCATCCAAAAATAAGAAACGGGAAAGAGTACCTACCACAAGTGTGTTACACTCTTGCATAAAAGGAAAGAGATATTTTCTTCTCCATTGTGAATAACTTGTAGGTACTCGATGGTTATGCATCAAACATATCTCGATGCATGAATTTGAAAGAGCACAAGTTGAACAACCTCAAAAGTCATGAAGGTCATATTATCATGCAAGACTTGCTTCCTATATGCTTAAGAGAAGTTGTAGAAAAGAATGTGCTAAGTGTTATTACAAATCTGTTGGATTTCTTTAAGAAATTATGTGCAAAAAGGCTTGATCCACAAAAAGTTGATCAACTTCAAATGCAAGTGGTGTTAACGCTTTATGAAATGGAGAAAATATTTCCTCCAAGTTTCTTTATAGTCATGATTCATTTGATTATTCATTTGTCGATGGAGGCTAAGTTGGTGGACCTGTTCAATATAGGTGGATGTACTCGATCGAAAGGTATATGAAATATATCACTAATATTTCCCAATATTTTATCTTTATTATTTTAACATAGTATATAATAAGTATGTAAATATATATGTATGTGATGCAGGTATCTTATGGGATTGAAAGCTTTGGTGCAGAATAGAGCTTATCCAGAAGGTTCCATTACTGAAGGGTACACAGTTTCAGAATGTCTTACATTTTGCTCCTGTTATTTTTCTGATGTGGAGACTATATTTTCCAGTCCCCTTGGGAATTATGGGAATATTAAAAAATGATACATTTTCTCTGCTAGAGGACATCCAATTGACACTATGAAAATGAAGATCTTAGACATGCGACCTCTTGCACAAGCAAACTGCTATGATCTATTGCATAGCGATAAGTTATCACCATACTGTCAGTGAGTTTCCTAAGGAAAATCTTGTCATTTAGTTATTTTTCTTAACCAATAGACGAATAAAGTAATATTTATTAATTTGTAAGCATTTTGACAACATTTTCGCAAAATACTGAATATGTTATAGGGGATTTTTGGAGTCTCAACGAGCTGTTTATGATGGCATTCAGATGAGTAAATGTACAGAGGACAAATGATTGGTTGAAATGTTCTCGAAATGGCTTGCGAACTAGGTAAATTATCATGGTTAAAATAAATTATCTTATTATTTATATAGTAAGGGCATATTGTAGAAAATTTTTCATAAAACAAGTGCTAACCAATTCCTACTATATAGTCAAATTCCAAAGATGGAAGCCGAACAAGTTGATGTTGATGTAATTGCTCTTACTCAAGGATCACATCAGGTGATTTCCTTTTATGATGGGCTTATAATTAATGGTTTTAGAGTCTATACTCAAAAGCGTAAGCAACATCGTAAGGCTCAGAATAGTGGCGTGATGGTTTTTGCTAATGGAAGAAACTATTATAACAATTACATTAAAATTATTGAGCTAAACTATTATGAAAGGTTTTGGGTTATCATGCTTAGATGTGATTGGGTGAATATTAAATCTCCAAGGGGTATGAAGAAGGATGCAAATGGCTTTATTATGGTGAAATTTTCTAAGCTTATCCATAGAGGGAGCCGTGATTTGGATGATCTATACATACTAGCTTTTCAAGCAAAACAAGTATTTTATGTCGAGAATGACAAGAGTGAAGAATGGCTCTATATTATCAGAATAAAGCCAATAGATTTGTACAATCTAGGCGTTGAAACCCATGTAAAAGATGATGAATATATATATATATATATATATATTTGTAGTGTGATCATCATATTATAACTTAGAAATTTTAGTTTCAACATCTCTTTATTTATATTTGTATTTAACTGAAAGCTATAGTTTTGTCAATATATGTCTAGGAAGTGGTGTTTTATAGGCGGTGTGTGTGTATATGTACATCAATATGGTAAAAGATGATTCCACTTTTTTCCATTGTTTGATCTTTACCTGTAAGTTCATATATAAGACTTGAATCTAGCTCGGTTGTTAAAAGCCTGACTATATATTGACAAAATCAAGACTTATATCAATTCTCTCTAAACTTTTATCTATTTAACAGATTACTTTATGAATATTGCAACTTTAATTTCTGTAAAATATGATAAATTATTTCTGCATTGTTGTTGCAAGTATTATATTTGACCCATTCTAAAACTCACAAAAACCTTGTGTATATAAAAGAATCAACTGTTAAACCAAACAAGATATTGATGGAAAATTAAAAGATAAACACATGCAAGAATATTGTATGTATAAAGCAGGTCAGTTTACATGAAAGAATGAATTGCATTCACGTTAGCTTGTTTAGATGTAAATTACAAAAATCTACTATGTTTATATTTCTTTGTAGCCATAACAGGTCCTTAAGATCTTCTTTTTGAAGAAGAATAAAACTCCTCTCTAGAAAAACCTGATTAGCGTGCAATATTTAAGAAAGAGAAAACTCTAATTGAAAAGCTTCCTCTGAAATAAAATAAGTTAACAGAAGTGGTTTTCCTAAGAGATGAACCAGCTCTTTGCGACAATACCTGTACATATATAGCATGCTACTATTAGTACAAAAACTGTACTTTTTTATTAACATATTCTGATAAATTTCTGAGGCTGAGGGCCTTTCTACAGTAAAATTATACTAACTTGCTTTGAACAATCAATATAAACAATTTCAAGCAAAAACAACATCATAGTTCAAAGTAACTTTAATAGCTTTCAGTAACTCTTCATCTAAAAGGAAAAAAGCATGACACAAACACCATGCATCTTATACAGATTTAATGCCTTCGGTTATGTTTATAGTTTAATGCCCTCATCATATACATATTTTATTATGTTCATCTCAAAACCATAGGCCAACATGACATAAAAAACACTAACCCAATTGTATGATCCTGCAAAATGTAATTAGCTTATTAATTTCCATAAAAACTCACACAAATAAAAAATAATCAGTTGTTAATATTAAAACCTTTAGAGGTTTATTGGTATAAGTAGAAAGGAAATAAACTAAAATACGATGCCAACAGTGTCACTAAATCCAACAACTAACTACACTTTAACTCAAACTAGATGCATCAAATAAAATCCTAATGTTCAGACGTCTTTGCTTCTAAGCTTCCAATGAACATACATACAAATTCAAATTATTAAAAACAACTTCACTAAATACAAGAATTTATATTTCATACATTAAAAAAAGGGGTCACATTTTCTATTAAGCTAAAGTTTTCACATTTTACATGGCTTCAATTTGAGTATTCAATAAAATGTAAAACATTTAAAAGAAAAGAATAAACTAGCAAAAACTGACACACAATTTCACCTAAATAATCGATTCTTTAATATTAAGTAGTAAATTACTAGGAAAAAAGTACAACATAAAATGAACTAAACCTAGAAAAAAAAAGTAAATATTTGGAAAATGAACGTACTAGCAGAAGACTTAATTGTGTGGATCTTAAGAAGCAAAACAAGAACACTAAACAAATGGGTCATATGCCTTGCTAATCTGGATAGATTCATTTTTGCTTATTGTTATAAATTTTCAAAAATATGAAATAAAATAAAATAAGAGAATGCAATTTGATTTTTTTTTTTAGTGTGAGGATTAGTCGGGAAAGTTTCTTTCTGCAAAGAAAAAGAAATAGAAAATCTTTGCAGCAAAAAAAATAAAATAAAAACCCAATGGCAAAAAAGAAATAAAATAAACTATATATACTTATCAGTCCAACCCTAAAACTTGGCTTAAAGAAAAAAACCCAAAATAAAAAGCAATAATGAGAAAATAAAAAACCAACCCTGCTTCAAATTTATTGTCCACTTAGGTTTTCCCGGCAACAAAGCTTAAAAGCAAGTAAAAAATTCATCTTTCCCGATTCTAATATTTTGTTCTTTTCCTCCTCAAAACCCAAGAACTTTTCGGTGCTTTGCTAGTTTCCTCTGGTGCTTCCTCGTTAACCTTTATCCATTAGCACTTTGTTTTTTTTTTCTAGGAAAATGGCTAGAAAAGCACAAACATTAAGAGGTGTACGAATTTCCTCAAAGGGTTTTTTCACGGGTTCGAACACCTTTGGAAGTTGGTGAATTTTGTTCTGCGCTCATTGGTAAATATTGTTAACAACTATTGTTTTATTATATAATAGGTTGAAAAGGAAGGCCGTGAACCCTCGCGTTTAAAGCAGTTTAGATTCCAACATTTGCAAAAATATGGGAGTGACAAATTAAGTAGTAAGGTTGCAGAACAAGTTTATATAAGAAACAATGTATTATTTATTTTATTTTATTTTATTTTGACCTCAGTTTACTATTTTTCAAAATAGATTTTTCTAATCAAAGAGAACTATAGGATGAAGCATGTAAGAGGGTTAAACACTCTATGCCAACACCTGGGAGTTTATTTGTGCCTCAAGATAATGTTGCCTTGGAAAACGAGGTGTATACACAAGTGTTCAACCCTGACAAGTATGAAAAAGTGTTAGGATATGGATGTGTGATGACCAAACATAGGTTGTTTGGCTATGGTTCAGTCACCCGAGGAAGCTAATCCATATTAGCCATCAGTACATTGATTGAAGAGATGAGCACTAAACATGCTGAGCAAATACAAACAATTCAAGCCGAACAAGCAGTTTGGGAGAAGGCTCTACTCGAGGAAGCAGAATCTCGATTCTGTATGGAGGCCACAGAGCTAGAAGCTCGTTTGATAGATAAGGTAGAAGAAAGGTTTATGAATTGATTGAAATTCGAGAGGCAAAGTTCATGGATATGATGGATGCTCATGAGAAGAAGTACAAGGCTCTCCTCAACTAGTGTTTGACAAAGGGAATTTTAAATAAGTACAAGACATTTCATAATTAGGTGACTATTTTATAACTAGATTGTCAATAAATTTGTTGATGATTTAATAGACATTGATTGTTGTTATTTGGCTATTTGTTTGTATTGTAATTGAATGTTAGTTTCTTATTTGATGTCTTCATTGTTTGCTCAACCAATAATTAATGGATGTACTGATGAAAATTGTTGATTTAGCTTCAATTGGTGGTTCTTTGGATATTACTAAAATATTCTGCCCACGTGTTCATGTTGTTTCTCATCTAACTCATATAAATAGAAAATGTACATTACTATTTTTGCAGTTGAATTTCAAACTAAAGGACTTGATGATAAGACCTCCAGTTTAGATGATAATGAATGAGGCCTGCTGCATATTATATGTTATAGTAGTTGATGAACGCAATTGGCCCAGAATTTTTTGATGTTTTGCAACTCATTTACTAAATGCAGTTACCAAGTGATGTAATGTATAACAAGCTAAGAACATGTTGCTAATGTGTTTACTGCTTTTATTAGGATTTTGTATATGAACTAATAACTACATTATTCAGTGGTAATTTCTTATTAATACGACTAATTTATGTTAATTAACTATTCAATTAATATTGTCTCAAACTTGTCCAAACCCAACAAAAACAAAGTTTCTCATATTTCGCCAAAATAGGCTATTCAAAAGTCGGGAAAAATATTGTAAAAAACATGGGACCTGAGCCAACTATGTAAGATGTTGGCGCAAACAATGTTTATCCCAACCTTTTTAAGGTCGCCTTAGATGGGTCCATCCCAATCTTTTTTGAGTCGATTTTGATTGCATCTAATACAACCTTTATAAAGGTGGCGTAGGCACGATCTAACTCGATGTCTTGATTGACCCTAAATCAACCCTTCTTGTGTTGGCATAAACATACACTAATGTGACCTTTTTTAGGTTGGCTTTGGTTGGCAAATGTGCCAACTATTTAAAAGTCGGACTAAGTGCGGCCTAACTTGACTATTTTTATGTTGCCTTTGACAGGAGCATGAACCAACTCTTTATAAATCTACATATGAATGCTTTATTTCAACTTTTTTTCGATCACCTATTTCCTCTTATCCCAACCTTTTTTAACCGTCGACATTGACTAGGTGTTTACCAACCCTTGAATAATGGTTGACCTAGGTTGAATTATGTCGTCTCTTTTTCCAAAGCGCCGTGGTACCTATGCCAATGGTGCTAACAACGATGTTTTTAGAAGTGTCGTGAGAATCATCGAGAGTGCCTATGCCAACCTTTTTGCCGTCGTCCTAAGTAAAAAAAAGTGTCACCATAGGCCTATTTTGTTGTAGTACATTATTTTGTTTTTTAAACACTTTAGCTATCATTGTTCCATTTTTTATCAATTTGATCATTTTTTGATGGAATTGATGACCTGTCTCTTAGTTGATTAACAATCAACAACAATTGATGGTGTGGTGCTCAATGTGTACAAAATTATTGACGTGATGCTATTTTGTCTTATACCGTCGTCAACAAAATAATTAAAAATTAAAAAAATAAGAAACTATTGAAAATTTAAAAATAAATATTTTTAAAAATTCAAAATTTATTAGAATTTTTTTAAAAAAAATATGCAAATTAAAAAATATTTAAAAATAAAATACCCGTTTTTCAACTTTTAACCCACGGTCCACCGTCAACTTTTTTTTTTGATTGAACCTATCTTAAATTTTCATTAATTTTCTAATTAAATACAAGAAAAAACATTTTTTTGTCTTTAATATTCTCTTCTCCATTCTTTGTCCATTTGAAGCAACCCAAAAAAAGTAACCACTAAACCCAAAAATTGAAGTCGAAGCATCGCGGCGATTGTCGCCAGTGGTGGTTAAAAAGCTTCAAACTCTTACCTATTATCTTTTTTACCCTTAGAACATGAATACGAGGTCAATTCTCCAAAAAAAAAAGCTCCAAACTACAAATATCAATGCTTGAACGTTCGAACTTCTCCTTGTCTAATTTTAAAATCCGACTGTTGAATCAGTCCGATTCCAAGGTATGTTGTTTTGCTCGACCTCTCCTACATTTATCGTTCATATTTCCAACATGATGACTCCAGACCTTAGAATTAGCCTCAACGTTCCTTTTCTTTCTTCTTTCTTTTATTTTGTTTCCTCTTTCTATTGCAGGCTTTCACTTGGTCGTCTCTTAGAGTTTTTTTCTTCTTCTTCTTTTGTTGTTTATTAAAATAACACAACCCCACATCTAAAAGATATATGGTTGTGGAGTGTTTATACTACTATAGATAAATGTGGTTTCTCCACCTTTAAATAATTTCGAAATTTACCATTTTCCTCGTAAGAAAAATCTTTCCTCTTCGCTTTTTTAATTTTTCACTTGTATCTTTTGTAGTGAAATATATTTCGTAGTGTCTGAGGATGTTGGCGTAATTTGCTGAACCACATTAGAATACTGATGTTCTTTATTATTTTTATTTCTTTCAATAATTTGTAGGGTACAATTGTAGTGATATATTATGCTATTAAATTACATTTTAGGTATATTTTATCTAGGAGGTTGAGTTTTAACTAGAACCGTTTGTGATTCCTCCAAATTTTCTTGGGAATTAAACCTATTGTGATTTTCCAGTACAATAATTTACTCTCTTCTATCTTATTCATACAGTAAGTGGTATCAGAGCGAAAGGTTATTCAAAGTATGCTCTGTGGTTGTCGTTTAAATTGATCTTCCATAATATAAAGGATTTCCTTGGGCATATTAGAGGATTATGGTTGAAATGGTAGACAATTCAAGAGGATCTACATTTACAACATCGTCCATATAGGCGAGACTAACAGTGGCAAATATGAGAATAGTAGTAGAGATTTTCGATGGCACAAGTCATTTTAGCATGTGGTAAAGTGAGGTTCTAGATGCTCTCTTTCAGTAAGGTCTAGACATTGCCATTGATGAAAAGAAACCAAATGATATGGAGGAGAAAGATTAGAAGACTATAAATCGTTTAGCATGTGGTACAATTTGATCTTTCCTTTCTTGAAAGTAGAGATATGCTTTCTCAAAAAAGACTTCTGCAAATAGGTTGTGGTTAACACTAGAAGAATTTTTTTTTGAAGAAAAACAGTCAAAATAAGCTCCACATGAAGAAAAGGCTATTTCATTTCATTTATGTTCTGGATACCACTATGAAAAATCACACCACTAGTTTTAATCAATTGATCATTGATTTGGTGAATATGGATGAGATTTTCAAATATGAAGATTTGGCTTTAATGTTGTTGGGGTCACTTTCTAAGGAGTTTGACTTTCTCAAAACTACTATACTCAACGGGGAGACTGATGTATCTCTTATTGAAGAGTGTGTAACTTTATAAAGTTATAAACTGAGAAAGAAGGAAAAAATAAAGAAATTCAACTGGAGATGTAGAAGCTTTGGTAGTCCGGGGTTGTTCACACATCTAGAGTAAATATTAGAAAGGGATATCCAAGTCAAAGAGGAAACTAAGTACAGAAGAGTGTGCTTTCTATTGAGAAAAAGGACACTAGAAGAAATAATTCCCAAAGCAGAAAAATAAGGATAAATCTAATAAAGGGAAAGCTATAGTAGAACCAAATATAGTTGAGTGTGATGATGAATATTTAGATCTCTCACTTGTTACATCAGCAACTGGCCATTCTAATGCATGGATGTTGGATTCAACTTGTAACTATCATGGGCCTTCATTTGGATTGGTTCTTTGATTTTAAAGAACTAAATGGTGGAGATGTCTATACAATAAATAATACTCCCCTTACCACATATGAGATTGGTTCTATTAAATTGAGAAATCATGATGAATCAATCATAACTTTACATGACCTTCGTTATGTTCTAGATTTGATGAAGAATCTCATTTATATGAGAACCTTGGAATAAAAAAGTCCAAAGAGGGTGTGATGAAGTTTATTTCTGGTGCAGCCATGGTAATGTAAGGGTTTACAAGAATAATAACTTGTACCATTATCTGGCTAGTACAGTTAATGGGACAATTCGACATCAACTAAAAATTGGGAGTTAGAACACTAAAGATATGTTATATGCACTTGGGGCATGCAAGTGAAAAATCCTTAAAACTCACTCATAAATCAATGATTATTGAAAGGAGTAAGAACCTGTAAACTAGATTTCTGTAAGCATTGCATCAAAGGGAAGTAGATAAGGGTGAAGTTTGGGACTGCAATCTATGATACTAAAGACATCTTGGATTATGTTCACTAAGATGTCTAGGGTTCCTCTAAAACAAGATCTTTGAGAGGAAAACATTATTATGTAATTTTTGTTGATGATTATTCTCAAAGAGTGTGGGCGTATACAATGAAGACAAATGATGAAATGTTAAGAGCTTTCCTTAAGTAAAAAAAGATGATAGAAACTCAAACAAGCAAAATGATCAAACACCTTTGCATAAACAATGATAGAGAGTATAAATGAGACCTATTTGCAAAGATTTTTGAAGATAGGGGCATCATCAAGCACTTCACTATCAAATCTACACCACAATAGAATGGGGTGGCAAAACGCGTGAATCGAAGGTTGATGGAGAAAGTTCGTTTAATGTTGTCCAGTGTGTGATTGGGTAGAGTGTTTTGGGTTGGGGCTGTAACATATGCATGCCATCTTATTAATTACCTACCATCTACTGTAATTGAAGGAAAAAACACTATTGGAGAAATGGAGTGGAAAGTCTACTATAGATTATGATTCCTTACATGTGTTTGGTTTTGCTACATACTATCATGTTAAGGAATCGGAGTTGGATCCAAAAGCTAAGAAAGCAGTGTTTTTAGAGATCAATTCTAGCATAAAAGGTTTTCGCTTATGGTGTCTAGAAAAAAAGAAAATTATCTTCAGCAGGGATGCTACCTTTGATGAATTTGTTGGAAAATTGTTTTTGGAAAATGAAGCGAAAAATAAATTTAGGAAAAAACCAAATTTTTAATTTTTTCCAAAAAAAGAACTTGGTTGTGATATTAAAGTAATAAATACTTAATCAAAATTGTACTTTTTTGATTCATCTAGGATGAACACTTCCACTGTGTAGTCTTCTCCACTATCCTCAAGCTCATGTCTGCCGAGAGTAGGCAAATTAAATTAATATTAACATAAACATTAAATTTAATTTAATATTAAGATAATTACTTTAATATTAAATTAATAAAATACTATTAAGATAAGTATTAAATTAAATTTAATATTAAATCTATTAAAATAATATTATTTTTGGAATAGTTAATTTTAAATCAAATTTTCTGGTAGAGTTCCAGTAGGAGTGTAATTCTTCCACTACTCAATCATCGAAGACTCACCGTCGCAAACCATTTTTCGACCACTAAAATTTTTCCGTCATAGCCGTTGACACTCCGAGCTAGTTCGGTACGGGCCAGTGACAGCTCAACCGGTTTAGCCCATCCACCCATTGAACCATAAGTCCTATTTCACATACCAGACCTAGTTTGACCAATTTTTGGTTCTTGTTTTCGGTTTTGGCTCCCGGGCTTAATTTACTATCTTAGGTCCAATTTTCAAGTTTAATTACCCATTAGGCCAATTGTCTGACTTAAAAATTAATTTTCCCAAAAATCAATTAGATTTTCCAAAAATTAATTTTCAAGAAAATCTTTTAACCAAATTCTTTAGTTGAACAATTCTTATGACTGCCCAATTTAATTCTACATAAAATAAAGTAACTCAATTAAATTATTTTCAAAGTCATAGAATTTACTTCTGATTCAAATGCAGTCCGATCGAGCTTCTGTTGAGCTAGTAGAGGGACCAATTTGACATATACAATTAGACTCTAGTAATTGCAATTATGTCCACAAACATCGTTCCGATAATTCACAATTACTTAATCATGGAGTTAGTCCACAAGAAGTACCATGGTTGAAAACTCCTATTGTATACTCTTTACAAAAGCAATTCATCCATCTACTTTGTCCAATGACCTCGTCATATGTGTGTTACCCTCATATGATATATTTTTTTGCCTTTGAGTTAAATCTATTCACTCAATAAAATCCTATTTTATCTCATTGTCACCATTGTGTCTTCTTAATGATTAATATGATCACTGTCAACAAATGACTGTGATAAATTACTCGTTCGAGAACAAGCAACCCGTGACCACGTTCCATATTTATCAATCTACACAATACCAATTAGAGGATATCTTTAACGCTTTAACTGAGCTATGAATTTCACTGTTGCTAGTAAAACCATTCCATACACAATTCATGTACCTAACATATCGGCTATCGGCTCAATCATCTTTAGAGCATAAACCTCCACTTATATCAAAGCATATGAGTTACATACGCATGGTTAGTGACTAATTTAGGATTTAGGTAAATCACACTATGAATGTCACAAGTGAATTAATTCACAAATGAATTCAAAATTAATTCATCTTAGGTCCAATCCAATGTATTATTCTGTCAATAAATACATCTATGTCTCTACCCGTAGAGTCAATTGCTCCGATAGCCAAGACTAGCCATCTTCTCAATTAGAATTGTAGATGACATAATAATTCTTCTGAGTAATTGAATAAAATGCTCATTTTGATTCTTTTATGTGATTACAGACTCATTTATATTATCTATTGAAATAAGTTGTCTTTATTGTAGTGTAAACGTTCTTACAATGCCACTTATTATCAGTTTGAACTTAGAGAATTAATGAGTTAATATTTTATTGTCACAATTTCGCTATGCAAACAAAATATGAAAGACAGAAATACAAAAGACATAACAGTGAAATGTGAAATTTATTTATTCATCGTTCAAATATACAAAAAATAATTACATGTTTACTACAATATGGGCACATTTTCCAACAAAATCTACCATGTTTTCAAAGGTGAAAAATGAGCAATTAGATTATACTTATAAGCAGGTGGAGTTTGAAAGAGTGGCGATTCTAGCAAATGAATTTAATGATTCTCCCATGGTAGAAGGAGACTTTAGTAGGGAGGATCTAGTGGAAGAAGAAAACTCCAGTGAAAAGGAGGTTCATACCCAAGAACTCCCACAACAACTTGAATTAATGCCAACTAATAAGTAAATGAGAATAATTAAAAAAACTTGTTCCCTTTTATTGAGATGGTGGCTTATGCATTTCCTGTTGTAGTTGACATTCCAACCACTTTTATTGAAGCAATTTAGAGTTTTGATGAAGAAAACTGGAGGATTGTCATGAATGAAGAAATGTGGTCCCTTAATAAGAATCAAACATAACAACTAGCTAGTCTACTGAAGGGAAATAAGACAACTAGGTGCAAGTGGGTGATTGTAAAGAAAGAAAACAATTGTTGTCGTTTCAATTGGTTAATAATTTAAAATTAACTAAAATTAATTTTAAAAATGGTAAAAAGTAGTAAAAAAAGAGGAACCGATGTAGGAGACCGTAAACCCAACATTTTCGCTATAACTTTTGACTTCCATTTCTTAACCCTTAATAGAAATGGTCTGTGAGTGAATCAAGATTTGAATAAAGAAATCGTGAAATATTTTGGCAATACTTTAAATTGATTAATTGTAAAACCATCAGGTGAGTTATGTGTGTGAATATTGGTGGTTTGCGGTGTTAATATTAATTGAAGGTAAGTTGATTTCATCACTCTCTTTGTGATTTGGGTTTTGTTATCTGCCAGAATTTTTTATAAGAGTCGTTGATTAGAGGTTTTAGTAGAAATCAAAACCCAAGGTTAGGAAAAATATGATTTTTCCTCTAGGATTTGTTAAAACCTAAGGTTTCGATTGTTTCAAAACCAATATTCATGATTTCTTTAAACCCCAATCCTTAGGGGTTTGGGAAAAGAATTTTTGAAGATCACTAACCTTAAAATTTTATTTTGAAACCTTAATTTTAAAGTAAAGGAAATTTGTTTTACGGGTTTGTAGGTGTTGAGTTGGAGATATTTCGATAATGTATTTAGGAAATTAACAAATTTTGATAATGAATTTAGGTTATTTCAAATTTGGGCTAGTGCTAGTATAAGGGTGGTGTTAACAATTTGGTAAAAGTACCAATTTGATTTTTGGTGTTAAACTTGCTATCTTCTAGATAAATGAAAAAAAAAAACCAATATGAATTCTACATAATTTAGGGTTTAACTATGTTCTTGATTGATAGTATAGGTGTATTACTGAACTATTGACATGAAATGTGTGCATAATATTAATGTGTTCTTGAATATTAAAAGCATGTTTATGTCTGCATCATATATGTTATAATATTATGTCTATGTTTGCATGGCAAATGTTTTGATTAGGAATGTTAATATGTGCATAAGGTGATTCACATATATGCAATATTGAAATGTTGTCATTAATTTAAGCCTTGTATTTTTATTTAAAATGCACACAACTGCTAAAGATGAAGACTGAAATTCAGTAAAAGGAAGGACGCACGCACAAATTATAGTGAAAGGGTGCATATAACTGTTGTATAACTATTGTATATCTTATGTTTTTATTTTGGGAACAACGAGCAAGGGTAGATTGGATTAGAATGGGGGATCGCAATACATCTTTTTTCCATAAGGTTGCCTCGTCACGAAAAAGAAGGAATACAGTGAAAGGACTAGAGGAAAGGGACGAAGTATGGGTTAAGGGGGAGAATGAGATGGTTGAACTAGCAACAAACTACTTTAAAGAATTGTACTATTCAAAACCAATGAAGGAATGTGAATAATTAATTAACAAAGTTCAACCTTGTATTTCAGGAGATATAAATGCAAAATCAATGGCGAAATTCAAATTAAACAAAATTGTGGAAGCTATGTAGATGATGGAACCACTCAAGGCTTCAGGTAATGATGGATTCCTGGTTTTTTTCTATAAAAAATATTAGCATATAGAAAGGAATGATGTTGTTTGATACTGTTCGAATGTGTTGAATGGTTAAATAGATGTAAAAGAAATAAATAGAACAATTTTGGTGTTAATTCTTAAAGTGGCCAAACTGAAAAGCATGGGTCAATTTAGACTAATAAGTCTTTGCAATGTAATTTATAAAATTATTTGGAAAGTGGTGGTCAACATATTTCGAGCAGTACTCGATCTTTGTATTGAGGAAACACAAGGTGCATTCTTACTGGGTAGGCAAATTATAGATAATATTTTAGTGACTTATGAGATATTACATTCTTTTAAGAAGAAAACTGGGTAGGCAAATTGGACATGAGAAATGCTTATGTCAGGGTTGAATGGGTTTTTCTTGAAAAGATGATGCGTTGATTAGAATTCTATGATGAATGAATAGTGTTAATAATTAGATGTGTTAATAGTGTCTCTTATTCAGTGGTGATCATTGGTATTCAAGGAACATGATTTTGACATACGAGAGGACTGATGTAACACCCCAAACCCGGCCCAATCATTATGGTTGAATTCAAAAAGCTACATTGGCCACCAGAATGGCCCAGAAAAACTTTATTGATTTCAAACGTACTTTTCTTAAACCATTTGCGCAATTCATTTAAAACTTGTAAAATTGAATGTTCAACTTTATTTTTAATCTCATTTTAAAAAACCACTTGTCCACAAAAATGGTCAAAATAAACTTTCGAAATTTTGGAAAAAATATTTTAAAACTATCGGCTTATCAATTCAAAACAAATGAAATAAAGCGTTTATTTTAATTTCATAAAAACCATGCAATTTTCAAGTATCGAAATAAATAATATCTCAATTGTAAACATTCAACCATTTATTCAGAACTATTTTGAATTTTCAATCTTACTTCTAAATTATTTGTCTTTTTATTCAAAATTGGAGAACTTGGTTATTCGTCATTATTTTGGAAATAAAAACATATTAACTCCATAAATCAAATGTCTTTTAAAAACTCATTTATAAACATTAATACTTTTGAAAACCAAGTCTAATTTTATTAAAAACTCATTTTTCAAAAATGCAGCGAAAAATGTGTTATTGATAGATTCTATTTCAGAAATCGAGTTTCAAGCGAAATTTTATCAAATACTAATTTATGCAGTTTTTAAAACAATTTGTGCAAACAGAATAAAAAATCTCCAAAATAAAGTCGCATGCCATAGTCCATAGCAAAACTTATTACAAACCCAAAATATCAAAATAAAATTTAATTACTTTAATTTAAAAAGAATTCCGAGGAACTCCTCCAAATGCCGTCATCGAATCTTAACCTCGAAGTTATTTGTAACATCAGAAAACTATAAGGGGTGAGCTATAAAGCTCAATGTGAAATTAACATAAACACAATTACATAAATATAAACATACACATTATACAATCATAATAATCATATATGTTTCATATAACTCAATATTTCACACTTATACTATGCATGATCATGTCAATGCACATTTCGTAAAACAATGCAAATTTTGTGAAAACGATCCTACCCATCTCTGCTACACACCAAAATCGAGTTCCCCAGGACTTGTCCATCCAATATCATACCAAATTGTGAACAGTGTCATTGTAATACAGATAAACTACCAATAATCAAAATCCCCATGCATGTGATATGACTAAAATCACTTAAAATCACATAAGGATGTTTAATGTGCAAATTACATATGTACACATGGTACCAAAATTTTACATTTTATAAATCATACGAAAATCACATATGCCATAAGATCACATAACATGAAAATGAGATTTTCATATAATTAATAACCAACAAATTACATATCATACATATCACCAAAATCAATAGGTTTTTAGCTCTCTTAATGGATACATAAAATATCATCATCAAACATAATTTAAATAATAATTTTAACAATATAAAACATAGGTTTATTTTTGTTCAATGTTAAAACCCACACCTGATCATAAATTTGATGTGCAAAACTCTCTAAGAATGCCCACACGTGGATCTAACGATTAGATTACCTAATCAATCAAAAAATAGTGATCTTACGTTAATGCCAATCATTATTAAGGTTGATATTGTAGTTATTATAGATTTCCATTAACACTTACCCTTAGAAATAATCACTCGAATTAGTGATTTCAATTCTTACGTTAATTGTCTCTCGAGTTGGTGTCAATCAACCCTTCAATAAACATGACATACAAGAAGTTAATACTTGAGATATAATTCACTAAGGCCCTCAAAAGCATTCGGCCAAGAGAATAAAATAAGGAAGAGAAATATTTCTACACAACCCTTACACTTACATTATCGTGATTGGAATAGAAGGATTAATAAATCATCTTGAACACGAATCAGAGAGGAAATGAGGATTTAAATAGGACTATTTTTGAAATTTTTTATGACTAAAAAGAAAAACAAAGGTTGAAAACTGAAGAAAAAAGGAGGAAGAATCTCAACCGTCGACGGTGGTGCTATGACGACAACGGTGGCAATTTGACGACAAAAGCGACAGTTCCACGAAGGAGAAAAAAAGAATATGAGTTCGGTCACTCACTGAAAAAAGGAAAAAGGAGAAGAGAGAAATACGAAAAAAGAGAGAAGGTGCATGATGGTTGCCGTAGTGGTGGAGGGTGGCACTAAGGGCGGTGAGAAAAGAAAAAGAAAAGAAGAGGAGGATGGGTGATGAAGTGGTGGTGTTTAGGTTGAATGATGATGGCTAATGGTGGAGGGAGAGAGGCCAAAATCAAAATAATGGTAGTTCAAGGTGGTGCAAAAAGGGAGAAAAAGAGAAAAGAGAGGAACAAAGGAGGGGAATGACAATGAAAAGGAAAAGAATGAAAAGATGGAACAAAAGGGTGTTCTCCATCTTGTCTAGGTTCAATGAACATCACACAAGGTAAAGGTGAAGAGAAAGGTATATTGAGGGGACAAAAGAACAAAAAGGGGATCATGGGAGTGGAAATGGGACTTAATGAGGGAAGGTTGACTCACACATAAGGAAAGAATCTTTTCCCATGCATGGTAACTAGGTTGGATGATAAGGAGTGTTCACACGAGCTAAAGTTGTCAAAAAAGTTAAATAAAAATTTAAAAGTTTGGGGAATTGAATATAGGACCTTTAGGAAATTATATAAGCACTTAACCACTTGACCACATTATTCTTTGTGATCATTTTAACAAATTTTTTTTTAAAAAAAATATTGGATGACTTTTGCCAAGGGTTTAAAACAGATTTGCACCAAATATAAATTAACGAGAGGGAAGGGATTTTAACTCAGATCATCAAGGATAGCTCTAACATTACTCAATTATTATAATTGATATTTATTTATTATCAAATTTGCTAAGATCATCTAAAAAAATTTGAACGTGACCATTCTCAGTTCATTAACCCAAGTTTTACTATCCTTATTTTAGAGATATGACAACTAAGGAAAGGAGACCCTCTAAGCCCATATCTTTTCATAATCTATGCTGAAGGATTCTCTACTCTCTTGAACATGGCTAAACGAGAGGAGAGGATTGGAGGAGCAAAAGTGAAGAGAAGTGGGTTAACAATTACACATTTATTTTTTTGCAAGCGATAGCATATTTTTGGTAAAGCAACGGTTGAAGGAGCAACTATAATGAAAAGAGTAGCATCTGAATATGAGGAAGTATCAGAACAACAAGTAAAATTTGACAAACCTCTTATCTACTTTAGTAACAATGTAAACAGTGAGGTACAAAATCAGGTTCAGAGTATTTTGGGTGTGCAAATATCTAATAATTCAGAAAAGTACCTAGGCCTACCCACAATGGTGGGGGGCTAGAAAAAAACATGCATTTATTGA
This sequence comes from Gossypium longicalyx, assembly GCA_025698465.1. Taxonomy (NCBI): domain Eukaryota; kingdom Viridiplantae; phylum Streptophyta; class Magnoliopsida; order Malvales; family Malvaceae; genus Gossypium; species Gossypium longicalyx. Next base: position 21,328,484 of record CM047007.1, read on the forward strand.
GATTAAAGAAAGATTTATTAAAAAGATTAATAGCTGAAGTGTGCGCATGTTATCTTTAGGCGATAATAAAGTATTTATAAAGTCTATTTTACAACCATTCCATTATATGCAATACAATGTTTCATGTTGCCTGTAACTTTATGTCGAGAATTGGAAAATATCATGTGCAAATTTTAGTGGTGAAATACTAAAACAAACAAAGGCATACATTGGTGTAAATGGAGTACCATGTGTATACCAAAAGTGCGAGGGGGAGTTAGGTTTAGGTAACTATCAAAGTTAAATTTAGTCCCGTTGGCAAAACAAAGATGGAAACTAATCACAAATCTCAGGTGTTTATTTGCACGAGTCATTAGAGAAAAATATTATTCTTGGGGGAGTTTATGAGTGCAAGTTTAGGTTCTTACCCATCATTTACCTGGCGAAGCATTTTGGGAGCACGTAGAATATTGGATCAAGGCACTAGATGGAGGATCGAAAATGGTTTGTCAGTGAATATTTGGAATGACGCATGGTTGCTGAGGCTTGGGGAAGGAAGAGTAAAGGTTTATAATATAGACATAAGATATAAAACTGTAGCACATTTGATTGACAGAGAAACGATTACCTGGAAACAGGATATAGTTGAAGAGTTGTTCAACGAGGAGCAAGCGTAGAGAATATTAGCAATCCCACTGGTAAATAATGAACAGACGGATGATTTGATCTAGGCAATAGTACAAGAGAGTACACAGCAAAGAATGGATACAAATGGCTTAATACAGAGGAACAAGATCTGCTAGGTAACAATAATACATTACAATCCGAGGTTCTTAGCTACTTTTATACAAAAATGTGGAGTCTTAATATACCCAACAAGATATGTATTAATATATGGAAAATATCTAATGAGCTCATTTCGACATTAGGTACACTGAAATCAAAGAAACTGGTGATGAGTGCTATTTATCTAGTGTATAGTGCGGAGGAGGAGACAACAACTCACTTGTTTCGGGATTATGTCTTCACAAGACTGGTACTGTAGGAAATTGGGGTGGTGCATTCGACCATAAATAGAGAACAAGAGTGGAAAAATTGGTTAGCACTTGAATTCGAAAACAAAGGTGTACACATATGTGTTAAACTAGCTATCTCTTTCTGGGCTATATGGTATAACCGCAATAAAGCATATCATGGCGGAGTATGGGAAATGGTGCAAGATGTAGTGGCTTTTCATTAAAGCTTATATAATAGAGATTGAACAGTTAAGGGAGATTAGCAAGTTTAAACATAATATCTATTGCGATATCTGGGAGCCACCAAAGGGAGATATTGTTAAAATAAACTTTGATGCAACTTATTACCAACAATCAAATAAATCTATTTCAGGAATCATAATAAGAAATAAAGGACTGGTAATGACATCATGTATTTAGCCGTGGAAGAACATCTTGAACTCGACCATGGCAGAAGCAAGGGCATGTTTGCAGGCAGTTATTTTTACAGAAGAACTTAGATTTAGAGAGGCCTATGTTGAAGGAGACGCCTTATCGGTGATTAAGAAGATATGAATTGCAAAAAAGGACAAATCAGAAATTAAAAACCTAATTGAAAAAATCAATAATAGAAAATCCAGATTTCAAAAACTAATATTCAAGTACATACTGTCGAAACCATTTTTTTGAAAACAAGAATCGACTTGATTTTGGAAATAAAAATGAAAAAAAAAAAAAGAGTCGCCACAAATCCTTTTTGATGAGGTGTGATCGGGTCACCTCGTAAAAGTGGTTGTTTTTAATAAAAGATTTGATTTATTTAAACAACGATTTTGGTCCATGAAGTTCAGAAAAACGGGTTCGGGAGTCGGTTACGTATGAGGAAGGATTAGCACCCTCGTAACACCCAAAAATTGGTACCTAGTTGATTAATTAGTGTCTTAATGTTGAAAATTGGAAACTTGAAGGACTTTAAAATACGATCCTTCTTTTTGTAAGAAAACTCAAATGTTAAAGGCTTTCTCGTCTCGAAGTAATAAAATGTCACATCCAGTAAGTTAGGACACGACATCTCGAACTTTTGAGAGTGAGCTTGCCTTTTATTTAAAATTCGTGTATTTTAACCCTTTTTTAAAAGGATATTCGATTATTTAGGGAAAACGAGGAAAATCGAAACCCAATAAGTTAGGGCAGGATCTCTCGAACTTCCAAATACCGAACATTGCCTTTATTTACAAAAATCTTATCTCGAGGTAACAAGATGTCGTACCCGGTAAGTTGGGGCACAACACCTCATATCTCCAAGAGAAAGTATTTTTATTCAAAACCCGTATCTCGATTTAAAAGAATATTCAGTTATTTAGGTTAAATGAGAAAAATCGAAACTCAGTAAGTTAGGGCATGATTTTCTCGAATTTCAATATTGCTTTTATGAAAGAATTATTTTTATCGGGTGAAGGTTAATGGAAATTTTTAATAAAATAATGAAGGATGAACAAACAAACAAAAATAAAAATTTTGATATTAACAAACATAACAAAATAAAGATAAACGCATAATGAAAATTATGAAAACAGAAAAGGAGGAATAAAACAAACACATGATGTAAGAAAATAATAGAAGATTAATAATAATTATAAAAGTGAAAATAATGATAGCAATAGTAGTTAAGCAAGAAATAATAATATTACATTAATAAGACAAATAATATAATAATAGTGATAGTACTAAAGAAAATAATAATACTAATAATAGTAATAAGTATAATGATAATAATAATTAATGTCAATACTAGTAACAGACGTAATAGTATAATATTATGATAATAATAGTTATAATAGTAATAACAATATTTTATATAAGATAATAATAATAGATAGAAAATGGTAGTAATAATAATACCTTAATAAGAATAATAGTAATAATAAAAAAATAATAATAATAGTTAAAAATAATAATAGTAATAGTGATAATGATAATAATAATAATAATAATAATAATAGTAATTATAGTGTGTTAAATAATAATAAAAATATAATAGTAATAATAATTACAAAAATGATAATAATAAAATAAAATGATAATAATACTAATGTTAATAGCAATAAAAATAAAAACAGTAATAATAGTAATAATAATATCATAATAAAAAGAAAAAGAAATAATAATATGTAAATAATAATAATAAAAAATAATAATAGTAATATAATAATAATAATAGTATATGTTAAAAATGACAATAATAGAAAAAAATAAAAATAATATACTATGTCAATAAGGATAATAGTAGTAATAGTAATAAGAACAATAATAATAATAAATATAATAATAGAAAATAATAATAAAAGTAATTAATTTGAAAATAAAATAGAAAAATACTGAAAAAGGGCTAAATCGAACTTAAAAATAAATTTTTGGGCAAATCTGGAATAAAAATAAGGCGAGGGACCGAATTGAAATGCGCGAATAACAAGGAGGGACTAAAAGAGAAAATATCCCCGCCCTCCAAAACGCATCACTTCAAGTGAGATGAAAATGAAATCGAAACAAAATTCTAGGGTAAATTTAGAAATAACGAAAGACTTAATTGCAAAACTATAAAAAAGCGGAAGGGCTAAACGCGCAAATAACCCATTAACCAAAAACACGCGAATCCTGCCCGTGGAGCGGGTCGGAACGGGTCAGCCTCCCCAAAATAACGTCGTTTTGGCATCTGGGGAGGCCAATTAAAACGGCGTTGTTTCTTAGGTACTATAAAAGCAAAACTTTTAATAAAAAAATTATTCTTCCTTGATTCCGAAAAAAAAATGGGTTTCCCTCTCTCATTTCTCTCTGGCTGAAGCCAGAATCCGGCGAGGGGATCGCCGTAGGATCGCCGTAGGGTCACCGTCGGCCGCCATCACCGGCCACCGAACTCCAAAAGGTACCCTTTTTTATTTTTTTATGTGCTTTTAATATATGTATATATGTGAGGGAATGGTTTCAAAAATAAGACAAAAATAAAATAAAAAAGAAAATCACCTTAGGCTTTTGATTTCGTTTTTTTGGTATTTTGGTTCCCTGATTTGGTGCTATTCGCGTGCTTTTGTATCACTGGAATCACTATGTTGTTTGTGCTTTAAATCTATTTTGTATTGGTGAAAGATCGCCGACTCTTACAATATATTTTGGCTTTGCTTTTTATAGCCATTTTACATGCCTTTCTTCTTTTTTTTTTTCATTATTGTGTGCTGTCTCTTCCTTGTTAAATCCTTACAGGTGCAAGTGGCGGTGGATGTGATAAGACGGTGGCAACAGAGGCAGTGGATGTGACTATGGCAGACCTAGGTGCGGCGTACCTAGGGTTTTCTTTTATTTTTTATTTTTAGTTAGTTTGGGCTAGGGTAAGACTTTAGTTTTTTTTGCCATTTGGTTTGTTTGTTTTGGGTTTGGGTTTTAGGTTGTAAATGGGTTTAATTGGTTGAGTTTTGAGGATGTAAAATAGGCCCGGACAGTTTGGGCCTTCTACAGCTTCCCCTTTTTACTCGTTGTCGTGTAACGAGAATAGAGCAAAGACATAAAGAAGGGCCAATTTTGCCCGGTCTTGTCGAGTCTCGACTTCTCTAGTGCTTCTCTTCTTTAGGTAGCCTCGTTCAGCCTACTGCATCTTGTTGCTTTAATCTACTCCATCGCTCTACTGCAACTTCAGGGAGATAAGATTCGATATCTTCAGTCTGCTCCACTGCAACTTTAGGAAGATAAGACTAGTGACTTCAACCTGCTCCACTACAACTTCAGGGAGATAAGGTTTGTTTTGATTTACTCTACTGTAACCTCAGAGAGATAAGATCTATTTATTTATAGCTTCAATCTATTCCACTGCAACTTTAGGGAAATAAGATTTGTTATCTTCAGTCTGCTCCACTGCAACTTCAGGGAGATAAGACTAGTGACTTTAACCTGCTCCACTGCAACTTCAAGGAGATAAGGTTTGTTTTGATCTGCTCTACTGCAACTTTAGAGAGATAAGATCTGTAATTTCCAGCCTGTTACCCTACTATTTAGGGAGTCAAGGCTTACCATATTTGATCTACTCCACTACTACCTAATGAGATAGGATCTGTAATTTCCAGCCTGTTACCCTACTGCTTAGGGGGTTAAGGCTCACTGTCTTTGATCTGCTTCGCTACTGCTTAGGGAGATAAGATCTGAAATTTCCAGCCTATTACCCTACTGCTTAGGGGGTTAAGGCTTACTGTCTTCGATCTGCTCCGCTACTGCTTAGGGAGATAAGATCTGAAATTTCCAGCCTGTTACCCTACTGCTTAGGGGGTTAAGGCTTGCTGTCTTCGATCTGCTCCGCTACTGCTTAAGGAGATAAGATCTAAAATTTCCAGCCTGTTACCGTATTGCTTAGGGGGTTAAGGCTCACCGTTTGCGATCTACTCCACTATTGCTTAGGGAGATAAGATCTGTAATTTTCAGCCTGTTACCTTACTGCTTAGGGGGTTAAGGCTTACCGTCTTCGATCTACTCCACTACTGCTTAGGGAGATAAGACCTGTGAATTTACCGATGTTGCTACACCATCATCTAAGGATATGATCTGTAGTATCGATTTCCTATGTTTATGCCAAATAATTAGGATATCATGATCATAATGAGTCAAATGCTCCTAACAAGATGTGTCATGCATGATATATGAATGCAGAAATGAGAATAATCCTTTTTTAAATGCTTAAGGTATATAATCCTTTTTTAAATGCTTAAGGTATCATCGCCAAATAATCAGGGCATTATCGCTGCCATCTTGTTCGGCTGGTATTCTTGGCAGAAAGCCTAAAGAAATAATCACATTATGTTCAGCAAGCTTGCCTCGCTATAATTTCAGAGTCCCTTCCACTGTACCTTCTGAGACATAAAGTTTGTACCTCCTACTGCAACTTCAGGGGAATAACATTTGGTTTCTTCCACCCATCTTGTTGCAATTCAGAGGTATAGGATTTGTATCATCTTCAACCAATTTGATTTGTTACACCATTCTCTGGGTGTAATGACCAAATGTATATGCTTGATATTTGCATGAATGTAAAGTATCATATTTCCTTTCCCAAGAATGATCCCCTTTTACACTTAGGTTGACATCACTCGTTATTTGTCGAGGTTGTATCACTGACGAAATGTCTTGTCTTTTTGTTCAACCAATAAAAAGTCCAAAAAGATAATCATCTTTCTCTAATATTTCCAATCCTTAGGCTTGATGAGTTCTAAACAATAGTCCTGTTTCAGGTTCTTTTATTATTTAGAAGCTTCCAAAGTAATATACGAAACCCCTTTTATGAAAGTATTATTCGTCCACTAATCGTTATTTCAATGCAAAATGTTTGAAAATGATCATAACAATGGAAGGAAATTAATTGGGAGCATGGCTCGAAGCAAGTAGGTTAATCAATGATATAAAATGCAATTAAGAAGTAAATTTATTGGGACGTATCTTGAAAAGTATAAGGTAATCAAAGATAGAAAATTCAAAGTGGGTAAAATAGAAAGCTAGGTGCCCTTGATATCGCAGCTTGAGCTTCTCTGTACTCACTTCTCGAAGACTATTTTGAGCTCACTCTGTGTTTAGGGGATCCGGAATACTCTGTCGATGCCCCAAGACGAAGCATACTTCTTCATTGTTAATTCAGACATAGCAAGACTACTGTATGCCCCACTTTGATCCAAATTTGAGCTGCCTTTTTTGGGTTTTCAGCTCAAATCCCCTTTGGTCTCAAGGCGCCCTTTGCGGGTTTTCGCCTCAGCCTCTCTCTTTTTTTGTGAAGTATTTTTTGATTGAATCCGAATTCACAAGATTAGGTAGGATCTTGCCATCACCTTGTTCAGTATCGACGCTCTTCCGGAGGAGGCCTTTTTTACCACATAAGGTCCTTTCCGGTTTGGCGTACACTTTCCTTTGAAGTCCTTTTTGTATAGGAAAGACTTTTTTCAATACTAGGTTTCCTTTTCGAGGTGAACCTTTTTGTTATTTGCTCATGGTGGATAGCTTTCAACCTCATTTCTTCGATCAAATTCCATTCAGTTTCTTCTAACTTCAGCTTTTACAAGGCTCGGAGAAAAGAAATCTCGTCTTCAAAACCGTTTCTATCCCATAAAACAAACGAACAATGTGTTGCTCCGACGAAAGTCCTAGCCGATGTTTGATAAGTATAGAGGGTAAATGGTAACTTCCTTATGCCAATCTTTACAAGTCTCGGTTATCTTTCACGATCTTTTTTCTTTTTCTTTTTTTTTTTAAATTTGAATTTGAATTTGGATTTGATAATTATCGACCTTATAATATTGGCATATGAAGCTACCTTCACCCTCTTAGTGAAGTAACCGACGACCACAAGGATGAATCAGTGTTGGTCAGAAGCTTTTGACGAGATCAGCACCATAACATCTATGCCCCACATATAAAAATCTGTGAAGAAACGAAAAAGGCACATAAGTTTTGTCTTCCTCCATCTGGCATTTAGGGCATAACTGATGCAATCCCTTTTCATGGTGGACCAACAGTACCCGAACCTCATTATTAGTCTGGCAATCGAAAAAAACATTATCATGTGTTGTTCGAACACCCCATAGCATCCTCACATCTTAGTAGCCTAGGCATATCTTGATGTGATCATGCGAAAACATCTTTGAATTGAGAACAACTCAATGATGTCTCGCTTTGTCTTTGTGGTGAGCTAAGCTTTGACCTTCACTTCTTTCCTAGGCTCGCAATGTCCACTGACCCTTTATAGAGTAGGATTTGTTTTTCATCTTGTTCTATTATCCTTAACAAATCAGGAGATAGGCTACAATCTCTATCATCTTCAAGGTCCTGAGATCCCTCTAGACACATATCTTGCTCAAAAGGAGACTCAGAGTTAGTGACAGCATCGCTCATGTTATTGATATCCGGGGACCTGCTGTAGGTATGAAAGCAGATTCCAAAGAATAAATAATTCTAAGGATGATTATTTGTATGGTATGATCATGAATAGAGAATAAAAGAATATTTGATAAAATCTAAAGAACGAAAGAATCTAAGAATAACTATCTGAATGAAATGAAAAGAATAAAGAATATTTGCTCAAAATGATGCATTTTATTGAAATAAAGATTTTGGACACAAGCTTATTTCACAAAAGGATTCTTATTACTTCTAGGCTTAAAGCAACAAGCGTGTTTTGAATATTACTCTAAATTAGCTCTAAAAATACAGGGATCTCTTCCACAGTCCCATTGTTTAAAACACTCCCAAGTATGCAAGGGTTTGAAAACTTTTATTCCCCAGCTCCCTCTTCGGATATATCATTCAGATTCCCCTATATTCTTTCCAGGCTTTTGACTTGTTCAAGACATCGCAACTCTTTTTCCCCCACTTTCAAATATCGCATTTACTGCATTGTCAGAGCGATTAGGTTCTGAGGAATCATCAAACTTCACAATTCCCATTTCAATGAACCTTTCGACCAACTTTTTAAATGTAGTGCAGTTTTTGATTGAGTGTCCCATTATTCCCGCGTGGTACTCGCATTGAGCATTCTAATTGTACCATTTTGGGAATAGGGGTTGCACAGGTTCCGAGTAAAACAGAGACACCACATGCATATTAAAAAGATTCTGATACAACTCCTTATATGACATCGAGATAGGTATAAACCGGAGCATTTCTGTATTTGGCCTCGAGTTGGATTCCTGCATTGAAGAGCCTTGATAGTTAGTGGTTACAGCCCTCAGCTAGCCTATGATGACCAATTTGGAAGGCGTGCTCACGATGTTCACTTCATTTCCTTGTTTCTCGGGGTTGACCTTTTAGCGCTTTCTTCCGCATCTATCTTCCCACTTCTTACCGCATTTTCAATTATCTCACCAGAAATTACTATATCTGAAAAGCTCAGATTAGTGCTTCTGTAACACCCCTAACCCGTAACCGACATCAGATTAGGGTTACGAGGCATTACTGCATGCATGTAACATCTCGCACCAATTCGTAATCACGGTATTATTTAATATCATTTCATAAGCAATTATCTCATAAGATGGTCTACGAGACCTAAAACATACGTTTAAGAATGGTTAGACATCTGTACACTTAGTGCTATATGGTTAGCCCAAAATAAATATATTTTCGCACACTTAGTGCCATCTCAAATAACCGAGACTAAGTCGGTATTGCACACTTAGTGCCTCAAATAGCCGAAGCTAATTTAAATCGCACACTTAGTGCCAAGATAGTTTAAATCACACACTTAGTGCCAAAACTTCTGATTCATCATCATATCATCCAATTTAATTATATACAAACCATGTATAATTAAGGCATCAAAGCTTACTTAACATCATATTTTAAGTACGAACTTACCTTGTACTCGAAGTTGTCGACTCGAACGTTTATTCTATAATCTTCGACTTCCCTCGATCTAAATCCGAACTCCTCTTTTCTTGATCTATAAGTATTCAAAATTAATCCTTTTATTTACCATATAGTTCAATTCAATCCATAATCACACATTTAGGGCAATTTGCAAACTAGCCCTCATGTTTTCACATCTCGACACTTTAGTCCCTCTTTCACAAAATCACAAAATACACATAATTTATTTGTACACAAGCTTAGACAAATTTTCATGGCTCTCATACAAGTCCACACATTTCATTTATTTCACATTTTAGTCCTTTAAAATAACATTTTCACAAATTAGCTCAATTTACTCTATTTCATCAAAATTCAAAGGCAAAACTTACAAATCATCTATCAAGCCTTTATAATTTATCCAAAAACATCACAAAGCTCATGATATCAACAATATAATTTCATGAAATCTTTAACAAAAATAGAAATTCAGACATGGGCTTTGAAGAACACGAAGCAACGATCACAAAAACGTAGAAATTATAAAAAACGAACAAAAATCCATACCTTCATTAAGGATCAAAGTGTCAAAACCTAGCTTGTTCTTTTTCTCTCTTTTTCTTTTGTATTTTTGGCAAGGATGTGCATGAATAAACAAATTTTCATGCATTTGTTTTATTTAATAACATATATTACCTAATTACCTAATCATCCTTTAAAAATTTATCTATTTACTATATTGCCAAACCATGTCTCCCACTATCACATAATGGTCTTATTGACATGCAAGGGCCTCAACTTTAACAAACCATACCACTTAGGCACTTTAACAACTAGTAGGCAACTTTTACAACTTACGTGATTTGGTCCTTTTTGCAAATCGAGCACAGAAACATACAAATTAAATTACAGAAATCTAGCAGATATAAATTCACATATCACAGGCACAAAAAAATAATATTAAAATATATTTCAGACTCGAATTTGTGGTTCCGAAACTACTACTCCGACTAGGGTCAAAATCAGACTGTTACAGCTTCCCAACATATGGTTAATGAACGGGGCTTTCAGAGTATTGATGAAAAGCATCGTGGTCTCATTTTCCAGAAGAGGCAGCTGGACTTATGTTGCCACCTCTCTTCATCTTTGGGCATATTGCCTGAAGCTCTCATTTTGCTTCTTTTCCATATTTTGCAGGGTAATTCTGTCGGATGCCATGTCTGTTACATGGCTATACTGCTTCATAAAAGCTTGTGCTAAGTCCTTCCATGAATTGATTTTAGCACGACTCAATTGATTGTACCATTTAGCCGCTGACCCGATCAGATTGTCTTGGAAGCAGTGGATTAATAGTTGGTCGTTATTAACATATCCTGTTATCCTTCGACAGAACATTGTGATGTGATCTTCAGGACTACTAGTCCCGTTGTACTTTTCAAACTCTAGAGTCTTAAATTTTGGCGGGAGTACTAGATCGGGGATCAAACTCAGATCCTTGACGTCAATCCCACAATAGTAGTCAACATTCTCCATTGCCTTAAAATTTTCCTCTAACCACCTATACCGATCCTGGAGTTGTTTTGGCAGTTCCATCTTCGTTTTTTCCATTTCGTCCAGATCAAGAACTACATGAGTGGTTGGATTGCCCCTCGGATTGGAGCCTGATCCTATCGGGTAATCCACTAATGCCGAGGTACCGGCCTGATATTGCTGGGATTTGATAGCAATCTTGCGGACATATGAGCATTTATCGGGGCAAAACTCGGAGGGTAGAGAGGCTCTTCATTGTCCTCCCCAGTATTGATCATGGAGCTTTTTCTTTTTTCTAGCCCCTTAGTTAGCAATTGGGACAGCTGATTCATCATATTCTTTTGGGACTCTAGCATTTGGTCCCATCTTGTTGGATCTTCGCCAGTTGCTCTTATATTTGCATTTGTAACTGGCCTTGCATCTCTCTTTGAAGTTGTTCAAGTCTTTCCAATCTTTAGTCCATATCTTTTGTCTTTGCACGAGTACCGTAACGATGCTCAGTTTAGTAGACTTTTGTCGGTTCCCAAGTTAGCTGAAATAATTTTACCTAATTAGGGTCCTTTTGTAAAAATTTGATGCATGTGATAAAATGCAATGCAAATGCATGGGATGAGTGCAAAAAGAAAGGGAGGCGTTGATCTTGGATTCAATTCCATTAGAACAACTTTTCTAGAAAACAAATTTCTTTACATAAAATGAATTACATATGCGGCATTGTCTTCATATTTCAAGCGAAGACACCGATCTTTTTCTTCATATCTGGATGTTGTGGTCAAATCTTGCAAATTTTCCAAAAGATGTCTCTATTATCTTCTTTCTGCTCGATCCGGACTGCGACCAATTGCTCACTTATCCTTGCGAAGCTCGTCAGCTTCCTTAAGATATGACAGCTCTCAAATAATATTTGTTGGCTTGAATCCTTAGGTAAAGAAGCAAAGTCGTGTATTCCTTCATAGACTATCAGTCTTTTCTTGTTGTTTACTTGGACTATATTCGGACGGTCGTATTATATTCCACTTTATCAAGAAATTCATTCTCCATGACAAGCTTTTCTATTTAGCAATCGAATGTGACTCAACACCTCCTTTCTATGATGAAAATGCAATGCGATTAAAAGAAATGAAAACATGTTAGCACAGGAGAAATAAACAAAATAGAATACCTATCCGGGTGACCTCTAGGGGTTCGGCGTGGCTCTACCTAGGGTAGGCTCTTAAGGCTTGCTATATGAGGTTTGGTTCTAAAGAAAGGGTACATGAACTAGTAGATTCCTCGATCTTCACCCATTATAGGCTCATATAGACCGAGTTTAGTTCAGGGGAATACATTTCCCTATGGCTGCACGATGATAAAAATCTCACGAAGACATAGGTACGGATGTATTCGAAAACGATCCACTATCCTGCACGGAGGTGAAAACCTGACGAAGGAATAGTTTTTCACTCCTACTTAAAGGGGTAAGATCAACCGATCATGCAATGCAATGTGCAAAAAGATACCAAAATTTAAACCAACACAACAATTATAAACCGTGAAGATCGTAACAAAGATGGATAAAATGCAACAAAAGGATCGTACATTTAAACCAAGTTTTTGATTTTCGACAAAAAGACAAAAAGTTAATCAACTTGTAGCTTGACTCTCTTTTTTTAAGTCCTCAGCGGAGTCGCCAAGCTGTCGAAACCATTTTTTTGAAAACAAGAATCGACTTGATTTTGGAAATAAAAACGAAAAAAAAAGGGAGTCGCCACCAATCTTTTTTGATGGGGTGTGATCGGGTCTCGTAAAAGTGGTTGTTTTTAATAAAAGATTTGATTTATTTAAACAACGATTTTGGTCCGCAAAGTTCAGAAAAACGGGTTCGGGAGTTGGTTACGTACGAGGAAGGATTAGCACCCTCGTAATGCCCAAAAATTAGTACCTAGTTGATTAATTAGTGTCTTAATGTCGAAAATTGGAAACTTGAAAGACTTTAAAATATTATCCTTCTTTTTGTAAGAAAACTCGAATGTTAAAGACTTTCTCGTCTCGAAGTAATAAAATGTCACATCCAGTAAGTTAGGACACGACATCTCGAACTTTTGAGAGTGAGCTTGCCTTTTATTTAAAATTCGTGTATGTTAACCTTTTTTTTAAAAGGATATTTGATTATTTAGGGAAAACGAGGAAAATCGAAACCTAGTAAGTTAGGGCAGGATCTCTCAAACTTCCAAATACCGAACATTGCCTTTATTTACAAAAATCTTATCTCGAGGAAACAAGATGTCGTACCCGATAAGTTGGGGCACAACACTTCGTATCTCCGAGAGTAAGTATTTTTATTCAAAACTCGTATCGCGATTTAAAAGAATATTCAATTATTTAGGTTAAATGAGAAAAATCGAAACCCAGTAAGTTAGGGCACAATTTTCTCGAATTTCTAAACATGGAATATTGCTTTTATGAAAGAATTATTTTTATCAGGTGAAGTTTAATGGAAATTTGTAATAAAATAATGAAGGATGAACAAACAAACAAGAATAAAAATTTTGATATTAACAAACATAACAAAATAAATATAAATGCATAATGAGAATTATGAGAATAAAAAAGGAAGAATAAAACGAACACACGATATAAGAGAATAATAGAAGATTAATAATAATTATAAAAGTGAAAATAATGATAGCAATAGTAGTTAAGCAGGAAATAATAATACTACATTAATAAGACTAATAATATAATAATAGTGATAGTAGTAAAGAAAAAAATAATACTAATAATAGTAATAAGTATAATGATAATAATAACTAATGTCAATACTAGTAACAGAGGTAATAGTATAATATTATGATAATAATAGTTATAATAATAATAACAATATTTTATATAAGATAATAATAGTAGATAGAAAATGGTAGTAATAATAATACCTTAATAAGAATAATAGTAATAGTAATAATAATAAAATAATAAAATAATAATAATAGTTAAAAAAATAATAGTAATAGTGATAATGATAATAATAATAAAAATAGTAATTATAGTGTGTTAAATAATAATAAAAAATATAATAGTAATAATAGTAATAATAATATCATAATAAAAAGAAAAAGAAAAAATAATATGTAAATAATAATAATAAATAATAGTAATATATTAATAATAATAATAGTATATGTTAATAATGACAATAATAGAAAATAATAAAAATAATATACTATGTCAATAAGGATAATAGTAGTAATAGTAATAAGAACAATAATAATAAATACAATAATAGAAAATAATAATAAAAGTAATTAATTTGAAAATAAAATAGCAAAATACTGAAAAAGGGCTAAATCGAACTTAAAAGTAAATTTTTGGGCAAATCTGGAATAAAAATAAGGCGAGGGATCGAATTGAAACGCGCGAATAACAAGGAGGGACTAAAGGAGAAAATATCCCCGCCCTCCAAAACGCATCACTTCACGTGGGACGAAAATGAAATCGAAACAAAATTCTAGGGTAAATTTAGAAATAATGAAAGACTTAATTGCAAAACTATAAAAAAATGGAAGGGCTAAACGCGCAAATAACCTATTAATCAAAAACACGCGGATCCTGCCCCTGGAGCGGGTCGAATAGGGTCAGCCTCCCCAAAACGACGTCGTTTTGGCATCTGGGGAGGCCAATTAAAACGACACCGTTTCTTAGGTACTATAAAAGCAAAATTTTTAATAAAAAAATCATTCTTCCTTGATTCAAAAAAAAATGGGTTTCCCTCTCTCATTTCTCTCTGCCGGAAGCGAGTCGTGAAAGGATCGCCGTGTCGTTCATTGTCGCCATCATCGCCAAGACAACCATGTGTGATGGTGGAACTCCAAAAGGTATTTTTTTTATTTTTATGTGCTTTTAATATATGTATATATGTGAGGGAATGGTTTCGAAAATAAGACAAAAATAAAATAAAAAAGAAAAATCACCTTAAGCTTTCGATTTCGTATTTTTGGTATTTTGGTTCCCTAATTTGGTGCTATTCGCATGCTTTTGTATCACTGGAATCACTATGTTGTTTGTGCTTTAAATCTATTTTGTATTGGTGAAAGATCGCCGACTCTTACAATAAATTTTAGCTTTGCTTTTTATGGCCATTTTACATGCCCTTCTTCTTCTTTCTTTTTTTCATTATTGTTTGCTATCTCTTCCTCTTTAAATCCTTACAGGTGCAAGTGGTGGTAAATATGACGAGAGAGTGGCAGCAAAGGTGATAGATGTGACTACGACAGATCTAAGTGCGGCACACCTAAGGTTTTCTTTTGTTTTTTTTTAGTTAGTTTGGGCTAGGGTAAGGCTTTAGTTTTTTTGGGCCATTTGGTTTGTTTGTTTTGAGTCTGAATTTTAAGTTGTAAATGGATTTAATTGGTTAGATTTTAAGCATGTAAAATGGGCCGGGTAATTTGGGCCTTCTACACATACCATGGATGGAAAATGAAATGGCACATGCGTTGGCGGGAAGGACAACAATTCAATGTTCCAATATATTGGATAGAGGAAGTCCCAAGAAGAGTGGAGAGATTTGTCAACCATGATGGGGTGGATTTGAAGCAGGAAAGTAGGAAAGAAGGAAAGTAAGTTCGAATGCATTTTAAAGGTTGATATCCGATGAGCTTAGTGGCGACAAGGGAACTGGGTAACAGAAAAGAAGATTTCAGTAGCCAAAGTAATAGGCAGCAGTTGAAACGACAAAAAATCTTATGCAGGAAATGGTATTTAAAAGTGTTTTTTTGTTTTTTGGAGAAGATGAAAGGGTCTATTCTTAGGGATTAAATTTGCTCAGCTTTGTTTTTTTTTTTTTTTAAAGGTTGTGCTTTATTTTTCTTAGGAGTTAAGTTTAGCATTTAGTGTGACGTGTTTTTTTTCGTTCTGCCCGATGCACCGCCCAGTTGATCCGTTGCATGCTAGACAATTGTAAGGAGAAGGTGGGATATAGGGTTGTATCAGTATTCATTCTTTGTCCAAATTTTTCAATGCATTAGTTGGCCCATTCAAAAAAATAAAAAATAATAATAATAATAATGAAGAAGTTTATATCTGAGTGGGAAGTATTAGGAATAGGGACATATTTTGAGTTATGTACAATTGTTAAAAAGTGGTCTTGGTTTCCACACTATCCAATTAATTTACTTCTATGAGCTCGGTACTAGGACTTTACAATATAACTTTAGGGTTATTTGGAATGATGAGAGTACCGTAGCAACATCGGCGAACCTAAAAAAAAAATTTTTTTTAGAGACTAAAATTAAATTATAATTTTTACGATAGTAAAAATATAAATTCATTATTTTAATAGTATATATCTTTATAATTATTAAAGAATTAAATTATATTTTTTTATTTTTAGATGGATTAAAGTGTAATTTTTTTTATTAATTTAAAATTTTAAAAATTTTAAAAGTTTAAATAAAAAATTTTCTATTTTAGGAAGGGGCGGGGGTTGCCAGGCCTTCTATGCCAATTTATAGGTTAGATATAAGGAAATAAACTTGTATATTTGAGCATGAAGTAGACACTGAGGTTACTTGCCCTCCTGTAGATAATATTGGTGTGGAAAATAATCAAATTGAGTGTGATAACAAGGTCGAGTATGATGACTTGTTTGTTGGTCTGGACTTGGGAGAAGGGTTTAGATGACAATGTTGGTGGGGGTGAAAAATAGGGTGATGGTCATAATTACAAACAGAGATGGCCAATGCATTGCTTTGGTGTTTCTTAAAGTAAGAAAAAAACCTTCGTAAGCTCGAATCAACTATATGTTTTAGCTGGGCCACTCTAATAATGGTTACTTAAGCATATGAAAAGGTCGAGAGTGAGATTGAAAACAACATGGTAAAAGAAAAGATCCTACAAATATTCTTTTAAATAATCATCCAAATATATAGTATAAAAAATAACACTCTATTGTTTGGAAATGTAAGAGAAAATCAAAGGTAATAAACTAATAACACTGTTTCAACATAGAAGCAAAACATAACGTAGAAACCATCTCATAATATATTTTATTTTTTTTGAATTTTTATAAATTTTAAAATTTAATAGTTATATATATATTGATTTTTTATATTTTCACTTTTTTTTTCGGATTTTCTAAACTAAGAAGCAATATAGACATGACATGGTGTAAGTGACGAGGACTGTTGGTGTATAAGCAAATATATAGAGATGTGTAAACATTCAGATTAGGGTTTGAAATCCAAGCGAATTTTCTTTATGGATAGATGAAAATTCCTGGGTGAGTTAGGGAATATATTCATTCCATTTCTTCCAAGATTGTGACAACCATTGATATATAAATAAAATAACACAATTTTTCGATGATAAGCACAACAATAATGGAGTTTTGAGAACTAGAAATCAGTCCTAAAATAGAAAATTTTCTATTTAATTTATAAAATTTTAAATTAGTAATGGTAAAATTATATTTTAATCTTTTAAAATGATAAAAAATAATTTAATTCTTTAAAAATTATAAAGATATAGACTATTAAAATAGTAAAATTATATTTTTATTATCGTAAAAATATACAATTTAATTTCACCTTAAAAAAGTTATTAGTTTCGCCTTTGCCGGAAACTAAATGCCTTACTTGTTTCAGAAAAATAATTTAAAAAAAAAAAAGAAAACACGCTTCCATTGTGTTTTTTTTTTTACCTAAATGTTTTAGAAATGTGAAAAAGTTTTTTAAGTAGAAATTTTAATTAATAAGTTGAGTTGAAATGAATATAAATATAAAAAAAATTTGTAAATTAAGAGTTTGTGGTTAGAGTTGATATGAATGTAGGAACCTAACAATTGTTTGATTTGATTTTTGATTAACGACAAAATATACATATATTTATTTATTTTTTATTTGATTACTTGTGCTTATATAAAATTCATTTATTTAATCATATTGGTAGTTTTGCTATTTTTATCTCTAAAAATTGTTTTATTTAAATTATTATTTTTAATATGGAAGAAAAATAGATATCAATTTTATTTTTTTAATTAACAAATGCGATTTTAAAATTTTAAAAATAAAAAGAAATTCTCCAAGCAAATATTCTACTTCCTAATTTTCCAATAATAGCTTGTCTAAAAAAGCAACAGCAAAGAACTTTCAGATCTTCCAAGTCCGCAACACTCGTCAACGTAACCATAGTCAAATTTATAACTTAAATTAATACTCTTTAATAAACTTCAAAAATAAGTTATTTCATTCTCTGAAATAATTATAAATAATATTAAAAATATTTATTAAAATAATCTATATATATATATATATATATTTTAAAGTTTTCCGAAATGAAAATTTTGACTCATTATACATTTAGATTATCAAATCAAGTTTATGGTATTAAATTATCTTTTTTTTCTCTTATTTTGGTTTGAAATAATTTTCAAATTTATGAGTTTCAACTTGGAATTTAATCATATGATTTTAATTTGATTTGTTTAAATTTTTAAATTTAACTCAAAATAAATTATTCACCTGATTAGACTTGTATTTTATTTCACTCGACTTAATTTAAAAAAAAATTTCAAATCAATTAACATGATAAAATAGGACTTCCCAATTCGACTAATTTAAAAATTTTTACTCGATTCAGTTGAACACAACTCTAACTAAATCTATGAGCACAATTTAATATTATATCTTTCTCAATCTTATATTTATATTTTAATATTGGATGCATGATAACGAATAATTTTATACATTACCAATGAAGGAAATTAAAATACATTATTTATTTTATTTTTTAAAATAAATCACCTAAGTTTTTTTTGGATGATTCATTATAATTTAATCCATTATTTATTGATTTCTCAAGGCATCCACTTAGATGAATTCACTAATTAATCCTCCGTGCTCTGTAAATTCATTAAGAGAATATATGTTGGTAACAAATTTTAAAGCTGCTCCACTGGAGGTATCAATTATTCTTTTTTATGAAATCTACTTCATAAATATAGAATTATAGAATATAAATGCTTAATTTTTGAAGCACTCCCATGTAAATTATAGAATATATATAACAGATATTCTCTATCATATACTATTACTAATACATTAATCTATGCGTATATAATAAATTTATCAAGTTTCTTTAAATAAAAATGATTTAAGTATTCCAATTCCACCACACCATTGGAGAGTTTAGGGGTAATCAATTGTTCCTCAGTATTTGCTGCTGTTGCATGTTACCCCTTTGCTATTATTTCACTGAAAAAAGGAAGAGGAAAACATATACTGTCAACCTTGTTCGTAATATATGTGTGTATATATATATATAATGTTTGATGGATATGCAGAAGCAAATTAAGCCAACCGTAGCAATTGAGTGAACTTCGCAGCCTTAGCATAATCTCCTTCTTTTCGTGCCGTCAATATATTTAACATGACAGCCAAACGAATTTGAGTGAGGGCACTTCGCTCTATCATCAACTTTGATTCTTCATGTAGTGCTTCACATTCAATTTCCATTGCCTCCAGTTTCTCTCCAACTTGGGATTGCCCTTCTCTGATGCTATTTTGCTCCTTCCTAATCTCTTCCAATTCTCCCTTCCATCTTCTACATTTCAATTTTGAATCATGTTTCCTCGCTTTTTTCTTCTACCAATACAATAATTACAAACTGTTAGAAGGTTTATCCAACGTTGACGTTTTCAATCGCCAGCAAACAAAATATTTCCTTAAGAGCAAAACATTACATATATACGCACCTTGTGCTTAGTTTGCATATTCATACCAATCTTCCTATGCAGGATCAGATCATAACAATGTGGTTTGGGGAACATCCTATGCAAAAAATCAATGAATGAAGAGGGCAATCAATGGTAGAGTAGATGTGTGTTATATACAACCATTTATGGTATACTTATTTATAGATGCGTCTGGGGTTTGCGTTTCTGTAACTTAAACGCAAGGTATTTAAAGCTACAAGAAAATGGAACTACTCGCGCGATCACCAGCTTTTTAACATCTATTTTACGCATTCACTAGATTATTTGATATCCAGTTAGTTCATGCTTTTTAAACTTTATGACTCATATTGGTCCTTTTTTAAGCATCGTATTCTCCGGACCGGACACACTTTTTTTTTTTTTTTTTTTTTTTTTTTTCAAAAGAAAAAGCAATGTGAATAAAAATAAAAAGCTTAAAACAAATTAGGTTATGGCATGAAAATATTAATATAAAAAATAACAGCCTATGGAAAAACAAAATAAAATCAAAACAATCCAACCATCGGTTGAGCTAATCCCGCTATAGATTCACTGGTCTAACTGATTCAATTTAAAAATTATTAAGATTTCATATAAATAAAAATATTAAAAATTAAAAATTTGATTTTACCGTAAATTTAATTGGGTTTTGGCCAATTTAATTGGCCCGTACTGAATTACGATTCAACCGATTCAATACAATTTTTCGATCAATTTTCGGTTCAACTAATCTAACCAATCGATTTGATCTAATTCAAATACCTGAAAAATAATAATCATGATTCACCAACAAGCAAAAAAAAAAAAAAAAAAAAGCTCCAATAAGATACAAGAGGCTTCCAAATGAAGCCATTTTTAGCTCCAACGAGGCGAGATTAACACCATTTTTGGTTCAATCACACCATTGCTATCCCATTTGATAGCAAACCATCGGTGCAATTAATCTACATGTCCTCACTGGAAAACCTAATTTTCACTTCTATAGAAAGGTCTAGTGAAACTTGTTGGAGATCAAGTACTTCCACTTTTATTCTTTTTCTTTTGTCTTTAGTATTGTTAGTTTTATTAATTTTATCTTTATGATGCTTTAAAAATTGTAATTTCATTTATAATATTATTTAAAAATTAAAAACCATTTAAGTAAATACTTTAAATATATTTTTATATGTTGATTAAGTAGTATGATTGGCATCGGTATTGTTACTAATGTAACAAGACATGAGTTCAACTACATTGAAGTGTAACTGTCAAATGCACATTTAACTAAATTTCACTGCCACTGTACAGCCCAATTTTGGGCCCAAATTAAAAAAAACCTAAGCCCAATTACAGCCCATAACCTAAACAGAGAACAGAAACCCTAGGAGCCACCTCTGCCCCCTGTCCCATCGCACCATGCCTGCTCCACCACCCTTGTCAGCCACCTGCTCCTCAACTTGCTCCATCGCTTGCAAGAAGAAAAGATAGTAAATAATAAAAAATGTTGTAACAAGGATATAAAAGCCATACTGAAACCGATTGTATGAGAGTTTTTTTCTTTCTTTTTTTTGAAAAATACAAAAAACAGATTGAAACACAAACTATAGCAACATCAAAAGCAGGAAAATAGCCCAATATCAAAAATCGGAGAACCGAAAGTACCAAAATCTAAGGTGATTTTTAACTTTGTTTTCGTTTTGTTTTTGGATTCCTTTTTCTCACTTACATTTATATATATATATATATATATATATATATATATATTCTAAACACGGTGGCCAGCGACGGTGACCGGCGGGGGCGTACGGCGGCTTGTTCGCCGGACTTTAACTCCGGCTAGAGGGCGAGAGAGAGGGAATGTGAGAGAGCTGCTGAGTTTTTTTTTTTAGTGATGGCAGAAATGAGTTTTTTTTCTCAAAATTTTGGCTTTTATAGCCTTACAAAACGGCGCCGTTTCAAGGTGCCCTGAAAAGCCCCAAAATGACGTCGTTTTGGGGCTGACCCGCAAACCCGACCCGCCTATGCCCAAGATCCGCGTGTTTTTGAAGCGGAGGGGTTATTTGCGCTTTTGGCCCCTCCGCTTTTTCCTGATCTCGCAAGTAAGTTTTTTTTTTTCAATTTTACCTTAAAATTTATTTTGGTTTCATTTTGTCCCCCATTCGAACGATGTTGTTTAGGAGGGCGGGGATTATTTCACTTTTGGACCTCGCATGTTATTCGCGATTTCGAATCGGCCCCCTTTCTTCTTTGTTTATTTTCAAATTGGCCCCGGACTTTCATATTAGGCTCGATTTAGTCCCTTTTTTTTCTTTCAACATTTTAATTAAATTAATTAGTTTAATGTTATTACATTTGCTATTATTATTTTACTATTATTATATAATATATTTTTATTATCATAATTTTTATTATTTTACTATTATAACTTAACGTATTATTATTACTATTATTTTTATTTTTATTACCATTATTATTATTACTTCTATTATTATTTTTATTTATTTCTAGCTGTTATTATTTATATATATATTATCATTATATTATTCTTATTATTATGTTATTGTTATTATTATTATTTACATGTATTATCTCTCTTTCTTTTTTTTTGTTATTAT
Source organism: Gossypium longicalyx (assembly GCA_025698465.1). Taxonomy (NCBI): domain Eukaryota; kingdom Viridiplantae; phylum Streptophyta; class Magnoliopsida; order Malvales; family Malvaceae; genus Gossypium; species Gossypium longicalyx. The sequence goes on from CM047007.1 coordinate 21,350,674, forward strand.
TGCTATTATTATTTTTATTGCTAGTATCATGGTTATTTTATTATCATTATTATTTTTGTAATTATTATTACTATTATATTTTTATTTAACATACTATTTTTTCTTATTAACATTATCACCATTATTATTTTTATTACTGTTATTACTAATATTACCGCTTCTATTATTTTTATTATTATTTTTTTTACTACCGTTATTTTTCATACACATATGCATCATTATTTACATTATTACTATCTCTTTTATGTTTATTCTTGTTAATATTGTTATTATAATCTTATTTTATCACTATTATTCTTATTAATATATTAATATTTTTACCACATTATCATTTCCTATTTTTACATATTATTATTAGTGTTATTAACATATATCATTATCATTAATGTATTGTATTCTTTATTATTATTGTTATTACTATTCCTATTATTCCTATATCCTTTTATTATCCCTTCTCTTATGTATTATTAATATATTATTAACTACTATCGTCACTATTGTTATTATTATTATTACTTGTTATTATTTTCATAGCTATTATTTATGCTTTGTTATTATTACTTATTATTTTATTATTGTTATCTAATATACTATTATTATCACTATTATTATTTACTATTGTAACTTAATATTTTTGTTTTCATTATTATTATTATTATTATTATTATTATTATTATTACCACCACCTTATTCTATCATTAACATTCTTAATTATTGTCACTATCTTACTATATTTACTAACTTTTATCATCATTATTATCATTGTATTATTAATATTATATTATTATTATATTTTTTACCCATTACTCTTTAAATACTATATTATTTCTACTCTTCACTCACATTATATACTCTTCATATATATATATATATATATATATACACATTTTTATATCATTCCAAACTTTAAAATATTTATTACGTCTATTATTACCATCAATATTATTATTACTATTACTAACATTTTTATTATTTTACATAATATTTATTTACAACTAGTTTTTTAAATACTATTAGCTTATTTATTTGTCTTAGCTTATCTATTTATTTATTTATTTTATCTCTGTTTTTATCGTTATCATTCACATTCGTGTTTATATTTATTTTGTTATGGCTATCAATTTTTATTCGTTATGCATTCTTTATTATCCCATTTTATTACGACTTATGTTATACTAACCTTTACCCAACCCAAAATAATTCTTTCATAAAAGTAAATATTCCGTATTTGGTAATTCGAGATAATCGTGCCCTAACTTACTGGGTTTCGACTTTTCTCATTTAACCTAAATAACGGAATACTCTTTTAAATCGCTTACGAGTTTTGAAAAATGCTTATTCTTGGAGATACGAGGTGTTGTGCCCTAACTTACCGGATATGACATTTTGTTACCTCGAAATAAGATTTTTCGCAAGTAAAGGCAATATTCGGTGTTTGGAAATTCGAGGAAACGTGCCCTAACTTACCGGGTTTCGATTTTCCTCGTTCACCCTAATTAACCGAATATCCTTTTAAAAAAGGGTTAAAATACACGAATTTTAAATAAAGGCAAGCTCATTCTCGAAGTTCGATATGCCGTGTCCTAATTTACTGGGCGTGACATTTTATTACTTCGAGATGAGAGGGTCTTTAACATCCGTTTTAATTTATTCGATCATTTTTAAATCAGTATTAATACAAAGAGGGATCGTATTTTTAAATGCTTTAAAGTTTTCAAATCTTCGACATTAAGATACTAATTAATCAACTAGGTACCAATTTTTGGGCGACGATCGAGTGCTAATCCTTCCTCGTATGCGTACTGACTCGAACTCATTTTCTGATTTTTGTAGACCAAAAATTATCGTTTTAGTAAATCTTAACTTTTATTAAAATGATTAATTTAAGGTGATCCGATCACACATCGTCAAAAAGGATTGGTGGCGACTCCTCTATTCGTTTTCATTTTCAGAATCTAAGTCGATTCTCGTTTTTCAAAAAAATGGTTTCGACAGCTTGGCGACTCCACTGGGGACCCAAATAAGAGAGTCAAGCCACAAGTTGATTAACTTTTGTCTTTTTGTCGAAAATTAAAAATTTGGTTTTGATCTACGACCCCTTCATCGAATTTCACCCGTTTTTGTACGGTTTTCATCATTTTATTCCCATTTTCTTTAATCGCTTCAAGTTTTTATGTATATATCCTCGCACATTGTATTTGATGACTGTTGTGGTCACACCCTTTAAGTGGGAGTGAGAAACTATTCCTTCGTGAGGTTTTCACCTCCGTGCAGGATAGCAGATCGCTTTCGGGATACATCCGTACCTATGTCTTCGTGAGATTTTCATCTCCGTGCAGCCATAGGGAAATGTATTCCCCTAAACTGAACTCGGTTTGTATGAGCCTATAATAGGTGAAGATTGAGGAATCTGCTGGTTCAGGTACCCTTACTCTAGAACCAAACCACATATAAAGAGACCTAGGAGCCCACCCTAGGTAGAGTCACTCCGAACCCCTAGTGGTCACCCAAATTGCTTTATTGGTTATTTATTTATCCTGTACTAACGTGTTTTGTTTTTGTTTTGTTTATAATTGCATTGCATTACATCATCATAGAAAGGAGGTGTTGATTCATATTTGATTGCTAAATAGAACAGTTTGTCATAAGAAAATGAATTTCTTGATAAAGTGGATTATAATACGGTTGTCTAAATATGGTCGAAGTAAACACAATGAAAGAAGGCTGATAGCCCGTGAAGAAGCATAAGACTTTGCTTCATTGCCTGAGGACGTAAGCCGACAAAGATCATTCGAGAGTCGTCATGTCTTGTCTTTCTTAAAGGAGCTGATAAGTATCGCAGGGATAAATGATCAAGGAGTCGTGGCCTGTATCAAGCAAAAAGGAGTTAATATAGACATCTATTAGAGAATTCGTCAAACTCGACCATAAGATTCGGATATGAAGAGGAAGATAGGTGTCTTCGCTTGGAACATGAGAGAAAGGTCGTATATGTAATCCGTTTTATGTAAAGGAATTTGTTTTCTAGAAAAGCTGTTCTAATAAAATTGAATTCAGAATCAATGCCTTCCCTTCTTTTGCATTCATTTCATGCATTTGCATTGCATTACATTATTTGCATTAGACTTTCCCTAAAAGAACCCTAATTAGGTGAAATTATTTCAATTAACCTGGGAACCGACAAAAGTCAAGCGATTAGGCATCTTTACGGTACAAGAAAAAGGATAAAAGATATGGATCAAAGATTGGAAAGACTAGAAAAACTTCAAAAAGAGATGCAAGACCAGTTACAACTGCAAATGCAAGAGCAACTGGTGAAGATCCAGCAAGATATGAGGGACCAAATACTAGAGTCCCAAAGGAATATGATGAATCAGTTGTCCCAATTACTGACTAAGGGGCTAGGAAAAGGAAAAAACTTCATGATCAATGCTGGAGAGGACAATGAGGAGCCTCTGTACCCTCCGAGTTTCACCCCGATAAACGATCAGACATGTCTGCAAGATGTACCTATTGCTATCAGATCACAACAACATCAGGTCGGTACCTCGGCACCCATGAACTACCCGACGGGCTTAGGTTCCAATCCAAGGAATAGTCCAACCAATCATGAAGTTTCTGATCTAGACGAAATGGAAGGAATAGAAAAAGCAAAGGTTAAACTTCCAAGACAACTCGAAGATAGATACAAGTGGTTAGAAGAAAAACTTAGAGTGATGGAGAATGCTGATTACCATCGCAGGGTCGATGCCAAGGATTTGAGTTTGGTCCCTGATCTAGTACTCCCTCCAAAATTTAAGACTCCAGAGTTTGAAAAGTATAATGGGACTAGTTGTCCTGAAGCTCACATCACAATGTTCTGTCGAAGGATGACGGAATATGTTAATAACGACCAATTATTAATTCATTGCTTCCAAGACAGCCTGATCGGGCTCAGCAGCTAAATGGTACAATAAATTAAGTCGTGCTAAAATCAATTCATGGAAAGACTTAGCACGGGCTTTCATGAAGCAGTATGGCCACGTGACAGACATGGCGCCCGACAGAATTATACTACAGAATATGGAAAAGAAGCGAAGTGAGAGCTTCAGGCAATATGCCCAAAGATGGAGAGAGGCAGCGACACAAGTCCAGCTTCCTCTTCTAGAGAAAGAAACTACGATGCTTTTCATCAACACTCTGAAAGCCTTGTTCATTACCCATATGTTGGGAAGCACTACCCTGAGTTTCTCAGACATAGTAATGTCTAGCGAGGTGATTGAAAAAGCAATCAGGAGCGAGAAGATAGATGTAGGAGAAATCACTAAAAGGTTAACCCCGAAAAATAGTAAAAATGAAGTGAACATTGTGAGCATGCCTTCTAAATTGCTCAACATAGGCCAACCGAGGACTGTAACCACTAGTTATCAAGGCTCTTCAAGGCAGGAATCTAACTCAAGGTCGAATACAGAAAGGCTCCGGTTTACACCCATCTCGATGTCATATAAGGAGTTCTATCAGAATCTTTTCGATGTGCATGTGGTGTCTCCGTTCTACTCAGAACCTGTGCAACCTCCATTCTCGAAATGGTATAATGAGAATGCTCAATGCGAGTACCACGCGGGAATAACGGGGCACTAAATCAAAAACTGCACTACATTTAAAAGTTGGTCGAAAAGTTCATTGAAATGGGAGTTGTAAAGTTTGACAATTCCTCAGAACCAAATCACTCCGACAATGCAGTAAATGCGATTTGAAAGTAGGGGCAAAAGAGTTGCAATGCCTTGAACAAGTCAAAAGCCTGAAAGAAATATCGGGGAATCTGAATGATATAACCGAAGAGGGAACTGAGGAATAAAAGTCCCCAAACCCTTGCATTACTTGGAAGTGTTTTGAACAATGGGACTGTGAAAGAGATCCCTTTATTTTTAGAGCTAATCTAGAGTGATATTCAAAACACGCTTGTTGCTTTAAGCCTAGAAGCAATCAGACCCCTTTTGTGAAATAGGCTTGTTTCCTAAGTCTTTATTTCAATAAAATGCATCTTTTGGAGCAAATATTCTTTGATTTCATTCATACTATACAAATAATTGTTCATAGATTCTTTTGTTCTTTGGACTTTCTTTCAAATATTCATTTATTCTCCATTCATGATCATACCATACAAATAATCATCCTTAGAATCATTTATTCTTTGGAATCTGCCTTCGTACCTATAACAGGTCTCCAGATATCAATGACGGGAGTGACGCTGTCATTGACTCCGAGTCTCTTTTTGAGCAAGATATGTGTCTTGAGGGATCTCAGGACTTGGAAGATGACAGAGATTGTAACATATCCCTTAATGTGTTAAGGATGGTAGAGTAAGATGAAAACAGATCCTACCTTACAAAAGTCGGTGGACAGTAAGCCTAGGACAAGAGAAAGAGGCAAAACATTGGAGTCTGCATCATTCCAAAGACAAAGTGAAACATCATTGAGTCGTTCTAAGAATTCAAAGATGTTTTCACATGATCGCATTAAGATATGCCTGGGCTACTAAGGCCTATGGATGCTAAAAAGGGTCCATACGAGCGTCAGAAGGACACATGTTTATAGTCTTATGTTAGCCAGACTAATCATAAGGTTGGGGTACTACTGATCCACCATGGAAGGGGATTGTATCAGTCAAGCCATGAATGCCAAACGGAGGAAGACAAGACTTTTATGCCTCCTCAATTTCTTCACAAAATTTTCTATATGTGGGGCACAGATATTATGGGGCTGATCTCGTCAAAAGCTTTTAACCGATATTGATTCATCTTTGGGGTCGTCGATTATTTCGTGAAAAGGGTGAAAGTCACTTCATATGCTAATGTTACTAAGTCGACAGTCATCAAATTCCAAAAAAAAAATCCAAAAAGATTATATCTAACTGCACAATGTCAAAAGTTCGTAGTTTGTTCGAAAATCAGATGCCATATCACAGTGCAGAAAAGGGAGCCTTGAAAAAATCGTAGAAGATAACCGAGACTTGTAAAGATTGGAATAAGGAAGTGACCTTTTTACCCGTTATCCTTATCGAACGTCGGCCAGGACCTCAGCTGGGGCAACACATTGCTCATTGGTTTATGGGATAGAATCGATTTTGAAGATGAGATTCTTTTTCTCTGAGTCTCATCAGAGCTGAAGTTGGATAAGGCAGAATGGATCCAATCCTGATAGGATCAATTGAATTTGAAGAGAAAGGGTCGAAAGCTATCTGTCGAAGTCTAATGCACTGAAAATGACTGATGCAAGCTTATGATAAAGAGGTTTATCATAGAGAATTTCGCTAGGGGTACTTGATTTTAAAGAAGACCCTTCATATACAAAAGGACTTCAGAGGAAAGTGGATGTCAAACTGGGAAGGACTTTATGTAGTAAAAAGGGCCCATTCTGGAGGAGCGTTGAGGGCAAAAATTTGCCTAATCCAGTTAATTCAAATCTAGTCAAGGAATATTCTACCTAAAAGGAAAGAGGCCAAGGTGAAAACCCACAAAGGGCGCCTTAAAAAAAAGAAAAAAAAGGAGAGGCCATGGCAAAAACCCGCAAAGGGCACCTTGAGACCAAAGGGGATTTGAGTTAAAAACTCGAAAGGGACAGCTCAAATTTGGATCAAAGTGGGGCATATATTAGTCTTGCTATGCCTGAATTAACAATGAAGAAGTATGCTACGTCTTGGGGCATCGACAAAGTACTCCGGATCCCCTAAACACATATTGAGCTCAGAAAGGTCCACAAGAAGTTGGTATAGAGAAGCTCAAGCTGCGATATCTGAGGCATCTAGCTTCCATTTTGCCCATTTTGAATTTTTTATCTTTGATTCTTTTCAAGATATGTCCGAATAAATTTTCTTCTTATTGCATTACTATCTTTGATTAACTTATTCATTTTAAGTTAATTTCCTTCTTATTGCGTTTGCAATTTTTGATTAATTTATTCATTTTGAACTATGTTCGTAATCGATTTCCTTCTTGTTCATTGTTTTGATCTTTTTCGAGTATTTTGCATTGAAATAACGATTAATGAACCAATAATACTTTCACAAAATAAGTTCTGCATATTACTTTGAGAGCTTCTAAATAGTACGGGAGCCTGAAACATGACCATTATTCAGAACTCACCAAGCCTAAGGGTTGGAAATATTTGAGCCCAAATTGAAATTATCTCATTTGGTTTTCTGTCAAAGATATTGGTTGAGCAGAAAAATGACATTGGTGTTATAATCCCAACAAAGAACAAGCAATGAGATTATTCTCGGAAAAGAAAAATGATACTTTGCATTCATGCAAATATCAGGCATATACATCTGGTCATTACACCTAAGGAATGGTGTAACAGATTAAATTGATTGAAGATGATACAAATCCTATACCTTTGAGTCGCAGCAGGATGGATGGAAGAAACCAAATGTTGTTCCTCTGAAATTGCAGTGGGAGGCACAAACTTTATGTCCCAGAAGGTACAGTGGAAGGGACTCTGAAATTACAGCGGGGCAAGCTTGTTAAGCAAAATGTGATTGTTTCTTTGACTTTTCTATTAAGAATACCAGCCGAACAAGATGGCTGCGTAATACGTCAGTGATAATGTCCTGATGAACAACGAGCGATGATACCTTAAGCCTTTTAAAGGGATCATTTTCATTCATATATCATTCATAACGCATCTAATTAGGAGCATTTGACTCATTTCGATCATAGCATCCTAATTATTTGACACATGCATAATACATCTAGTTAGGAGCATTTGATTCATTTTCGATCATAGCATCCTAATTATTTGGCATAAGCATAGATACCTGAAATCGATTCTACAGATCATATCCCTAGAGGATGGTGTAGCAACATCGGTGAATTCGCAGATCTTAACCCCCTAAGCAGCAGGGAAACAAATCGAAGATGATGGACTTTCACCCCCTAAGCAGTAGGGTAACAAGCTGAATTTACAGATCTTAAACCCCTAAGTAGTAGGGAAACAGATCAAAAATGATGGGCCTTAACCCCCTAAGCAGTAGGGTAATAGGCTGAAAATTACGAATCTTGCCTCCCTGAAGTTGCAGTGAAGCAGATTCAGGCCACCAAGCCTTAACCCCCTAAGCAGTAGGGTAATAGGCTAAAAATTACAGATCTTAACCCCCTAAGTAGTAGGGAAATAGATCGAAGGTTCACAAGCCTTAAACCCCTAAGCCGTAGGGTAACAGGCTGAAGATTTACAGATCTTAACCCCCTAACTAGTAGGGAAATAGATCGAAGGTTCACGAGCCTTAAACCCCTAAACAGTAGGGTAACAGGCTGAAGATTTACAGATCTTAACCACCTAAGTAGGAGGAAAATAGATCGAAGGTTCACAAGCCTTAAACCCCTAAGCAGTAGGGTAACAGGCTGAAGATTTATAGATCTTAACCCCCTAAGCAGTAGGGAAACAGATCAGAGATAATGGGCCTTAAACCCCTAAGCAGTAGGGTAACAGGCTAAAAATTACATGGCACTGGAGCAGATCGAAGCCATTAACCTTATCTCCTTGAAGTTTCAGCAGAGAAGATCGAAACCAAGACTTATCTCCCTGAAGTTGCAATGGAGCAGGTCGAAGTTACAAGTCTTATCTCCCTGAAGTTGCAGTGGAGCAAGTTGAAGTTACAAGTCTTATTTTTCTGAAGTTGCAGTGGAACAGATTGAAGCTATAAATAAACAGATCTTATCTCTCTGAAGTTGCAGTAGAGCTGATCAAAATAAACTTTATCTCTCTAAAGTTGCAGTAAAGTAGTGAAGCGGAGTGAAGCAACAAGATGCAGTGGATTGGAATGAAGCAACCTGAAGAAAAGGAGTGCTAAACAAGTCAAGACACGGTGAGACCGGGCAAAATTGGTCTTTCCTAAGTCTTTGCTCTGTTCTCGTTACACAACAACAAGCAAAGAGGGGCAGCTGTACAGCCCAATTTTCGGCCCAAATTAAAAAAAAAACCCTAAGCCCAATTACAGCCCATAACCTAAACAGAGAACAGAAACCCTAGGAGCCACCTCTGCCCCCTGTCCCATCGCACCATGCCTGCTCCACCGCCCTTGTCAGCCACCTGCTCCTCAACTTGCTCCATCGCCTGCAAGAAGAAAAGATAGCAAATAAAAAGAAATGTTGTAACAAGGCTATAATCATACAAGGCTATACTTCTTTTCCATATTGAGAGCAGAGAACGATTGTTTTCCAAAAAAAAAATGTATTTTTCTTTGATGGTGGAAAGTTTAGATTTTTTTTTAAAAAAAAATTATATTTTCTAAATTTTAAAACTTTTTATCTTTTTTAGTTTTTAAAATTAATCAATTTTTATGTATATTTTATTTTTACATATTTATATGTTATTTTTTTCTATTTTTTCTGTATATATTTTAGAATATTTAAAATTCAAAAAGAAATTTCATTTTTTTGTAATTTTTGTATAAAATCAAGCTAAATTAATAGAAAATATAAAATTTGAGGACTAAATATAGTTCCATATAATTCTCCATATCGTAATCAATATTTTTGAGGCTAGTCCTAGATTCGAAAGTGTTTTGTAGAATTTCTTTGAGTCGACTTGTATAAAATAATAACTAGGATCCAAGTTAGCTTCTTGTAATAGTTTGTAGGCGCTTCTGACAGTAAATTCTCCAGACAATTCTCCTTTCCACACTTGAAGGTCGTTATGAGGACTTTCCGCAAGAGGAATCTACATAATTTGTTGAGCAATCTCTTCTTGAAAGGTACTACTAACAATATCTGTCTTCCATGTTCTGGAATTTGGGTCAATTAATTCTGAGACTAACTGAAGCCCTTTGCTGCCGTTTACATTGTTCCACTCATCAGGTTCCTTTCCTGGAATCCAGCAGTCCTCCCAGATTGAGATCTCATCACCCCTTGCAACCCTCCAACACAGTCCATTCTTCAACAATCCCTTAGCAGCCCACACGCTCTTCCAGGTAAGAGAAGGTAGATTCCCTAACTGAGCGTTATTAAAATCTGTATGTGGATAGTATTTAGCCTTGAGTACTCTAGCTACTAATTAATTCGGATAATTAATAAAGCGTCACCCTTGCTTGCTAATAATGCGATATTAAACTGACTCATATTTCGAAAACCAAGACCCCCGTTTTCTTTTAAAATACAAAGATTTTTCCATGCACACCAATGTATTCCCCATCTGCCACGCCCCTTTTACCACCAAAATTGAGCAATAATGCTTTCCAATTCTGTACATAAAGATTTGGGTAATAAGAAATAGGACATAGTATAAGTTGGGATAGATTGAAGGACAAATTTGATAAATACTTCCTTTCCGCCCTGAGACAAAAATCTAGTGCTCCAATTGTCAATACGTTTCTTAATTTGATCTTTTAGGTTCTGAAATGATTCCTTTTTCTTTCTTCCAACCGTATTGGGTAGCCCTAAATACCTCTCTAGATTGTTTGAACTTCGCACCTCCAAAATATTTACCACATCCCGCCTATCCTCTTCATTAGTATTTCTACTAAAAAAGACAATGGACTTATTGAAGTTAACACATTGATCCGAGAAACTCCTATATTCCCTTAAAATTTCCTTTAATAAATTAGCTCCTATTGTAGCCTGACCAAATAAAATGCAATCGTTGGCAAATAATAAGTGCAATACTTGTGGTCTGCTCCTACTAGCTTTGACTCCTTTCAATAGGCCTTCTCTACTTGCTAATCGCTTTAAACACGATAAACACTCTCCGCAAATGAGTAATAGAAACAGGCTAAGCAGGTCTCCTTGACGAAGTCCCCTTGTTGGGTGGAAGTTTTTTCCTATGTATCTGTTTACAACTACTAAAAAGGAGACAGTTGTCAAACATTCGTACCATAATTTCTTTGATAAAATTCCACTCAACCTTGTCATATGCTTTACTCATGTCCAACTTGACTGCCATAAAACCTTTTTTCCTAACTCTCTTTTGTTGAAAAGTATGAAGAATTTCATATGCCAATAGAACATTATCTGAAATCAATCTACCTGGTACAAATGCACTCTGAGCCACGTCAATACAATTTTCAATAACTCCTCTAAAACGATTTGCAATAGCTTTTACTATAATTTTATAAAGAACATTGCAAAGATTGATAGGTCGAAAGTTCATCATAGTAGACGGATTATCAATTTTAGGGATTAGGATTATGTGAGTAGCGTTAATTTGTTGAAAGCCTATACCTTCGTTAAGAATTTGTAAGCAGAATTTGGTGACGTCGTCCCCAATGATGTGCTAGCATTTTTGGAAAAACAGAGCTAAAAGCCATCTTCACCTGGTGCTTTACTAGGTCCCATCGCAAACAGCGCCTCTCTAATCTCCTCTGTCGTATAAAGCTTTATAAGATTTTAATTATCCTCCTCAGATATGCATTTTTCAATACCCGATAACAAATGGTCAAAATTTCCTCGCCCCTTTATTGTAAATAAATTCTGGAAATAAGATCACGCAATGCCCTCCATTTCCTTCACAATCACTGTTTCTCCCCGTTCTTCATTGTTCAATTTGTAAATGACATTTCTCCTTCTACGCTGCATCGCTTGGCTATGAAAAAATGCAGTATTCCTATCCCTAAATTTCAGCCAATTTATCCGAGCTCTCTGTTCCCAGAAACATTCGTCTTTCTCAATCTCAAAGTTTAATTGAATTTTCGCATCAATCAATTTTGCCATGTTGATATCATCTCTGTCAGCCCTTGCAAGTTCTGATAGTCTAACTGTGAGCAGATCATTTCTCCTTCTTCTAGCAAATCAAATTTGTCCTGCCCATCATCTCAATCCCCCTTTTAAAATATCTAACTTTTGCAACAAGTTTTCAGATGATGACTCCCATATATTTTTAACTTTTTCATTAAACGACTCTTCCATTATCCACCAAGCTTCAAACTTGAAAGCTTTAGTAGTCACCCAATTTTAAGCCCGTTTAGTAGTAATTAAAAGAGGACAATAATCTGAGAAAGAATGAGACATATGTTGAATGGTTACCTCTGGAAACAAAGTCATCCATGCGTCATTAACAACTCCGTAATCTAGTCGTTCATGAATATTTGTCTCGGGAAGGTTTCCTCTCTCCCATGTAAGCCAATTTCCAGAAAACTCCACATCCAATAGCCGACAATCCGCTAAAACATTACGAAAATTCTCCATTTTTTGTTCATCACGGGGTAACCCTCCCTTTTTTTCAAAACCATACATTATCTCATTAAAGTCTCCACAAACGAACTAAGGCCCCCTCATTGTTATGTAAATTCCCTAACACATTCCAAGACTCATTTCTTTCCTGAGCATAGGGAGATCCGTAGAAACTAGTGAGTCTCGATTTTTCCTTTACCTCATTATCTCAACCATCACATCAATGTGTCTTTTAGAAAAACTCCTAAGCTCAATGCAAATTTTATTCCTCCATGCTAAACATAGACCTCTTCTAGTCAACCGGATCAATTTTAAACCCATTTACATAACCACATCTATGACGAACTCTTTCCATCTGACTTTTACACACCTTAGTTTCCATAAAGAAAATCACTTGGGGATTATGTGTCTTCAGCGAGTGTCGAAGTCTTTGGATCGTCTGTAAACTCCCCAATCTATGGACGTTCCAACTTAAGATTTTCATTGCGCTTGGTCCGCATGCTTCTTGGCAGCCGCTGATGATAAATAATTAACTTCTAAGACTCTTCTATTTCTTCCCATTGTATTATTGATTTCGTTCTCATTCTCCCCTCTAGCTCTCTTCTTTCCTTCCTCCCCAATTAAAATTCCATCTTCTTGATCATGCTCTATATCAGCAAGAGTCGGATTAGTCGACAATTTAACGCTTGCCCCACAAAAGCTGATCTTCTTTCCAGATTTAGTCCCAAGATTGGATCAGTAGATTGGCGATATCCTGACTTGTGTTCAACGGCTCACATATTATTCCCCTGAGTGCATTTTTCCTCTTTATTACCTTCAAAATTATCTTCACCGTCTTCTTGCAACCAAATATTTTTCATTGCTAAAGCCCTTCTAGATTAAGCTCTCAACGATAAATTCCATCCCATTTTAGCAACTTCCATACCTAGCTCCATTTTTACTTCATAAAAAGCATCGCTATGTTCCAAACGACCACAAAAAAAGCAAAAGAGTGACAACCATTCATACTTGAAGCTCACGTATGTGCAGTTACCACCAAACTGTATCTATTTCTTCCTCTTCAGAGGCCGCCTCACATCAATCTGTACTTGTATTTTCATGTAGTTTCTATTTTCCTTACCCAAATTCGATCAATCGTACTCTATAAATTTCCCTGTAAAATCTCCCAAAGTATTACCAAATTCTCCGAGTAAAGACTAATTGGGATGTTATGGATTTGAACCCAAAAAGGCGACATAATTAAAGGAACTCTTATCCTCCCCCACTGTAATTTGTGTAGCACTAGTAAATGATTATTAAACGTCCATGGTGATCTATTTAAAACTCTCTCCAAATCCATGGCATGAAAAAATTGGAACAAGAATCTTCTATCCCCTAGATCTCGAATCTAGACACCCCAAACCGGGTGCCATAAGTTTGCCATAGTACTCTTCATAGCCAGAAAATGGATAACACTTGCTGTTAAGAAACAACCTACTAACCTGAAAAACCCCCTTCTCTCTGCGTGTGCTGCTCTGGTTGTACATGTAGAACTACTTCTTCTTCTTCGTCTAACGTTAATTAGGATAATTCCATCTCCATTTTTGCAGGACTGAGGTCCGATCTTGATTGTCCCTATACTTTGCTATGAATAAAATTGTTTAAAGGTGATTCGCTAACATTAAGTATGCTATTTTTTTTATTCTTTTACTTATATAAATAAACATTATTAAAATAAATAAAATTATTATAACTTAAAATTTGAATAATTTGAATTAAATAAATAAAATTAATTCACATAAATGACACAAACTAATATATATATTTTTTGATATAGGGTTAAATATAAGTTTAGTACCTGAATTTGTCCACTTCTCCTAGATTGGTACATATGATTTTTTTTTATCTCAAATTGGTACCTGAACTTTTTTTCCGTCCAATATATTAGAACCTGAGACTAACAACATTATTTTTTTGCTGATGTGGCAGCGTTGGCCACTCACACACTGTCACGTGTCACTCTCTTTTGGCCTGAAAAATGGTTCCCCTTTAATTATTTTTCATTTCATTATATATTTTTAAAAATCCTTTTATTTATTTTTTTTCCTTTATTTTTTTCCTTTGAAATTTTCTTTCCCCATGTCTTCTTCTACCTCTTTGGCTGTTGCAACTATTTTCCTTTATTTTTTTCTCATTTTTTCCTTTCACCATATTTACCTAACCTCTTCATCTTCTACTTCTCTTCTGTCTGTTTCATTTTTTTTTCTTTTTTTCCTTCAACCCCCCTAAATTTTTATAAAAAACTTCAATATATTTATGCAGGAGGGTAAATGTTTGAAATTACCTCATTCTCATAGCTTGATACATGTGATACTAGTGGTAAAAAGTTTTTGATGATTGGTTATTATTTTGAGCCTATTTTGATATTGTAGATTTTTCTTTTTACAAGTTATCATTTAGGGAAATTTATGGTTCGATCATGGTGAATTTCTTTTTTCCTATGTGCCTACCCCTCCATTCAGTGTTTCTATAAATCATGGAATCCCAGACCAGATGCCACCATCCAACAACTATCGTATCCATGGAGTTTCTGCAGATGAATATGCTTGGGTATTTCTTAATCCCTGCAATCAAATAGTGACCATAACGGTAGTCGCGGGTTCCTTTGTTGAAGCATTTGACGATCACCGCCTTATGACCAAAGACAAATGACCTAAAGGAAAACCACTGCCTTGTTTGGCTTCAGGAACTTCACCATTGTTGCTGTTGTTGTTCACTTTTCTTTGTTGGTTTCGTCCTCTCAATCGCACAATAGTAGTAGTAATAGAGTGTAGGGGAGGGGAAAGAAAAAAAATCATGGGTATATATTACATAAATCAAAATGAAACCCTAGCAGTAGCATAGCTTCTCCTTCTATGAACTGGTAGGCTCCATTGTTGAAACACTCTTCAGCCGTAGTCAAACGAACCAAACCAGGCTGAGAGTGTCGAAGCTTATCCACCTAAAGCACTCACTTCTACTTTGTCCTACGTCAAAGCTTGGGTTTTTGGGTTTGTTGTGTTAGGATTTTTATAGGTTTCGGATTAAGGAGAAATGAAACAATGAAATGGATTAGAGAAATTAGGATTCCTTCATCTTCTTCTTCAATGATGGAGAAAGAAAATGGGTTTCTTTATAGAAGAAAGAAAAGAAAAGAAAACACTCCTCAACCATAGTCAAACAAGCAAATGGGTTTTTTTATGGAAAAAAGAAAAGAAGGGTAGAAGCATACCAGAAAAAAAAAATTAAAAAAGAAAAAGAAAAAAGGGAAGAGGAGGGAAAATAAAAAAGAAAATAAGAAGAAAAAGGAGGTAGAAGAGGATGCCATATGGTGACATGTGATTGGTCAGTGTTGTCACGACAACAAAAAATTAACGTCGTTAGTTTCAAATACCAATATAGTGGACTGAAAAAAGTTCGGGTACCAATCTGGGACAAAAAAACCATAGGTACCAATCTAGGAGAAATGGACAAGTTTAGGTACTAATATTATATTTAACCCTTTAATATATTAGGAATGAACTTATATAATTTAAATTTATGGCAAACATATGCCTGATAATAATTTTAATCACCGTTCTATACAAATCAATATATATATTAAATTTTTAACTTTTCACTAATATTACTAACAATGTGTAAAAATTTTCATTTTTGGCATTTTAAAATTTTTAATTAGTAAAGGTAAAATTGTACTTTGCTCTCCTAAAAATGATAAAAAAAAATAGATTTAATTCTTTAAAAATTATAAAGATATAGATTATTAAAATAGTGAAATTACATTTTTACTATCGTAAAAATGTCAATTTAATTTCGATCTCCCCTAAATATTTTTTTTTACTTCACCCTTGTTGAGTAGTAAGTTCATCGGGCTTAAGATCAAATTTTTAACTTAGTTTGAGCTTAGAATAATTGGAGGTCATTATGATTACCAAATCCCAAAGATATTAGACAAATGGCAACACTTGGTTAAATAAATAAAGTAGAGTACTAATTTTTTATTTTATAAAAATATAATTATTTACATAGTAATAATGATTATTTTTGTTGTTACACGAGGTTTCTTAGAGGAGGGATAACTTGGTCTTGCATTTTTGGGCTAATTACTTGGCGTATATAGAAGAATAAGAATATGTTTATATTCCAAGGCATTAACTAGAATGCTCTTGAGATTGTTAAAATTTCCTATAGTTGAGCATAACAATTTGAGTTAAGCCATAATGGAGCTAAGCTAAACAATTATGCTTCTGGTACTTGATCACCCTTAACAAGTAATTGGGTACACTTATTCACTGATGGTACGATGGATAGAGGATTTGGAAGTGCTTCTCTTGGTGGAGTGTTGCGAGACCAGAATGGGGATTGGACCTTGGGGTATAATCACTATCTGTGAAAGTGCATAGTCTTTAAGGCTGAATTATAAGATATTTTGGATGGTATGCTTATTTTACTTAGCAAAGATTTCGAGAGAGTTACGATTCAGACTGATAATTTGGAGGTGGTTAAAGCCTTACATGTTAGTGTGTTGGTGGATTCAGTAATTACAGTGCTTAGGAGGGTCCAACGGATTATGAAAATTGAAAGATAGTGGTTGATTAAGTATGTTCCTAGAGGAGACAATCTAGTTATTGATTGTTTGGCTAAATTGAGTTTAGAATGAAAGATAAACCAACAAGTTTACGATTAAGTGGCTAATAAAACATTAAATTGTACATTAAGAGAAAGCTAGCAATTATTTCAATAGTTATGCACGTAAAAAAAATCTTTTAAAAATAGTATAAATTAAGTACAACATATTTATATTGAACCTTAGTGTTTAAACCTAGCAGAAGAGCAAACAAATTTTTTAATAAAAGAAAGATTTAAACCTTAATTTCAAAAAAGAAGAAGAAGAAAATCAATGCTATGGTGTATTATTAAAGCAAAGTTTAGTATTCATTAATGGAAAAGTAAGCAAATTCGTAAACTATACATCAAAGGAAAAGGATTGTGAAAACCAAACATATCGGTGTGGGACCACTTAGAAATAATAATTGGTATTAAAGCCAATCAATAACCAGTCTCTGGGATCGTCCGGTACTAGTCGAAAATCGAGCGATTTCAACATTTCTGTCCCCATAACAACCGATACTTCTTCCTCCTTTCGCCTCTGTTTCTCTTCATGTTCGTCAACCGTTTCCTCCAAATTGCAGACGCGGTTTTGCTAATATTAACTTGTTATATAAATCCCTTAATGTTCATGGCATTTCACTCACTACAATCCAACTTCATATCTCAAGTAGAGCATGAGCAAGAAGAAGGAGACTTGGAAACCAAAAACGAAGAGTTTTAAAGCAAGGGTCCATCGGATTAAACAAGCTATGGGAAAGATAAAGGAAGATCAAAGATGCATAAGAGATGAACAAAGGGATATACGAGAAAGGTTTGAAGATGTTAATCGGCAATGCGATGAGCTCAGACTGGAAACTGAAGCGATTGTGAGGCAATCAGCTTTCAATCGGATTCGACTTGTTATTATGTTGAATATCTTAGAAGCTCGCCAAGTGGGTGACTTTGATAAAGCTGCTCTTCTCACTCGCTTCCTTAATTCCGTTTCTAATAGAAGAAATAAATAGTTTTGTTATTTCAGTCAGTATCGGCTTCTACCCAACAAACTTTGGGTGTAATGGTGTTGGGAGTTCCTCCCCAAGTGTGAATGTAATCTTACAATATGTTTTTGGTTATAATTTCGTCTTTTCTTCCATTGTTTCCTCTTTTCACATACATACAGAGATTCGAAATTACAGTTTTATAATTATGAGACATCGATAAACAACAATTATACTAAAATTCATGGTAATTTTTTTTTTTTTGATTGACAATGCTGTGAGCCCATCTCTTCACACGTACTGCTATCTGCAACACATTCAAAGGTTTTACCATGTTTTAGTACAAGTGTCAAAACTTTCATCAAAGTTGGGTTTTAGCAAGTTCGATGGAGATTGGAGAGGTCTTCCAAGCAGTTCTGATCATGATGCTTCTGAGTCTAGTTCTTTTGATATTAATCCTGCATTATTTTCACGTCTAAGATGAGTGTGTTCTCTTGTTTCAGTCAAGAATCGCCAATATTTTTTTTGTTTTCTGGGTATTAGTCATGTGCTTAATGATGTTTAGGATTCATAGTTATCTGTGTAACAATATCATGTGCTTAATGATATTTAGGATTCATAGTTATCTCTCCAACAACATTGTTTTTAAGATTCTCTCCTCTTGAAAATGCAATGAACAAATATCATTGCTTCTTTCATCCAATTATAGAAAAGAATAAATTATATATTGATCACCAAAATTATGATTATGTTTTTCTTTTCTCCACCCAAAAATGAAAGAGTAACATTAGCCACCACCAACATAGACACCAATCACGATGTCTACTGCATCTGGGTAACCACTATCAGGTAAGTTGAAGTAGATGTGTAACCGTTGCTCTCTAAATATCTTTCATAAAAAAAGATTTTATGAATTTTGCTTGTTTTCTATATCCTAAAGCTTTTGAAGATAAGATTTAAGTTTTTATGGAGTTCGCAGGGAAAGCTGGTAAACTAAGAAGCGAAGGTGTTGTAGGAGGAGAGACCAATGATGATTGGCACTAACGAATTAAGCATCAAGTTTGGTCAAATACGAGAAAAAAAATGGTGATTGGTTAATGCTAGAATCAATCATGAGCGAGTTCAATACAAAAGTTATGATACGTTTTTTAGACTTGATTTCTTTTTAAAAATAGGCTTAAAATTTTGTTTAAATTTTCTTTTATAAATTTTAGGGTTTCATTCTTTTTTTAAGAAAATATTAATATATTTAAAGTTAGTGTCATTATGAGAGAACATCTGCATGATGCGGTCGTTGAGAGCACCAAAAATATCCTATTCCCTGTAAAATAGTAAAAAATAATAGTAAAGGGAAGTAGGGTCGAATCCTCAGGGATCGGATTATACGAATGCTTGTTTCTCGAAATCCTAAGCAGAATCGTGCCCAAGAAAACCTGCGTGACAGAAAAAAAAAACAGAATTAAAGATTTGATTTGGAAAAATAAAAATAAAAACAGAATCTAAAGTAGGCTAAAATTGTGATTACAAAAATAATAAAAATAATAAAGAAAGTTACAGGAAAATAAATTCTTATTGGTAGATTCCAGCCTCCAGTTGTCTCATTCCGCCTTTGGTTCAATCCTCGGCTTTTAAATAACCCTTCTCAACTCAAGTAAGCCGGTATATAGGGAAGAGGACGCCTCGACCACCACTCTCCAAATATTAGACTTACGATTTTTAGGGAACTTGACTCTAGCCAGTAATCTATGCTAGATCAACGTTTCTCAATGGCGAATCCCACGTCATTTTGTCTCTTTGGCTTGCCAACCTCTGACGCAGTAAGTTAACGAACCGACTGTGCAATCCTTCCAAAATATGCAAAGCGGCCGCCTTTGCATATGCTGAAAAGCTTACTTCTTAAGGGCCATGGACGTAAGCGTCACCAGTAGTCTGAGAGAAACGATGAATACTTGGCGAGAAGGCTAAGTACGGATTCTAGGCCTCAAAAACCCTTTTTGGGGAATATTGACAACTTTCGGCTAGATAGGTTTTAGTGGCTCGTGATAATGATGGAAAAGCAAATAAATATAAAAATAGAAAAGGGAATTTTATTGAAATAAAATATGAAGAAACAAAAGCTTAGACTTTTAGGGGGAAAGTGTTTTCAGAAAAAGATGAACGCTCAAATAGAGTCACTTCACCCCCTATTATAGTGTTAGGGAGATAGTTTAATTTAACTTAAATTCTAAAAAGATAAATACATTTAATTATAGATAAATAAAGATAATTAAAATAAAATCCTAAAATTAAATAATCCTAATAATTATCTTAATATTAATTATCCTAATATAAATAAAATGGAGTCTTATAGAATAAAATCTCTTCTTTTTGCGTTTTTAGTCCTTGTTTCTTCCATGCTCGCACTTTTGGCACAATCTTTTTCCTGTGTCGCATATCAGCCCATTGTGTCTCCAAATTCGCACTTTTGTCCCTTAATTTTACTTTTGCCTCCAAATCAGTCCCTAAAAGATAAAAAGACATAATAGCTCAAATTAGTAGGATCAAGCTCAGAATAAACATATGATTAATACATAAAAATATGTTATTCTAGAGCATTATCAAATTCCCCCTACTTAATCCATGCTTGCCCTCAAGTATGGTTGCTATCTATTGTGAAAATTAGATTCTGCGATAAAAGAAATATCACGCCAAAGTTTCATAAGAATTAGTTAAAAATGCATACGAAAAATAAAGAGAACCCTAAGCTTACTTTAAGTAAAATAGAAAAAGTTTTCCAATTAATACACACAGAAATTAAAATCGATTTGAATTATTTCATGGAAATTAGGTGAATTACTAAACCTACCAAGACACCCTCTTTGTTTCTTCCTTTAGTCCCAAATTTTATTTATTTACATATTTTTTTCTCTTTTATTTATTTATTTATTTATTTATTTATTTATTTATGTATGTATGTTGAACCTTTTGAAGCGAAGAGTGATGACAGCCAAGCACCAAACCCCAGTTACTCAGCCCAACATACTTTTTATTTTTATTTTTCCTAAGAACATGTGGAACCTTTTGACGCGAAGAGTGATGATAGCCAAGCACCCCACCCCGGTTACTCAGTCCAACGCATTCTTAAGAATTAATTCCGGTTAGCGGAGCTTTAACTATCACGTCACACAACCTTTTGACGCGAAGTAGAATGACAACCCAAGCATCCTACCCCGATTACTTAGTCAGTCACGTTCTAAGCTGTACTCATAACCATGGAAAAATTTATTAACAATTAAATGAAATTGAAATTTTGAGAACTCAGGAAAAACAATTTAAGTGTCAAGAACAAGTTTCAATAATCACCTAATAGCCATGAACATAAATTAAGCATGCAATTATTTTAAGTGTTCACTTTATATTAAACTTGATCGATTTTATGAAAAGCAAGATAGAGTTAACTCCATTAATCACAATTATTTTTAGCCTAATAAAAATAAAACAGTGGAGATAGCATCAACTATGGGAAAAATCATAACTTCCTCAGAAGGCAAGAATCATGCTTGTGGGGCAAACAGTAGGCAACTCGTGGTCAAATTCTTGGGCATGAAAAAAGGCAAAATATGCTTAAAAATATATATATGGGCAGCAACAACCAAATTAGAAGCAACAACAAAAATTCAGCATCTAAAATGACAGAAATAATGAGGAATGCCTCCCCCTACTTAAAACACATAGTCCTCGATGTGAAATAAAATAGGAGAAAAAGGTGTAGAGGAACTCCCCGTGTAATTACTGTCATTCACGTATGATGGCAATGAGATCCACTAGTTGCTGGCCAAAAATGTCGAGTAGGGGCTGTTTGGCTGCAGATTTACCGTTCCTCCTTTCTTCCTATCTTCGTTTCGGTTTACCTAGAATAAGAGAATTTTATTAATATCTGAAAATAATAAATAATAAAATAATAAAACAAAATAAATAGAAATAAAATAAAATAAAAAAATAAAATAAAAAATAAAAATTGGGTTGCTTCCCAACAAGCGCTTGTTTAACGTCATTAGCTTGACGCCTTAAACGGTTTTATGGTGTTTCTAACTGAATTTTCTCTACCGTGTGGGCCTGGAAATTTTCGTAAAATGGCTTCAACCGTTGACCATTGACTGTGAAACACTTTCCTGATTTTTCACTTTCTATTTCAACTACGCCATGTGTAAATACTTCAGTCACAATAAAAGGTCCTTGCCACCAAGATTGAAGCTTACCTGGGAATAGCTTTAATACGGAGTTATAAAGCAAAACTCTTTGTCCTACCGAAAAGTGCTTCGGGACTATTTTCTTATCATGAAACAGTTTTGTCTTGTCCTTGTAAATGCGAGCATTTTCGTAGGCATCATTACGAATCTCCTCCAATTCTTGAATGTCCAATTTCCTTGCCTTCCCTACGGGTTCTAACTCCATGTTACATTGTCGAATAGCCCAATAAGCTTTATGCTCCAATTCTACTGGTAGATGACACGCTTTGCCAAAAACAAGTTGATACGGGGTCATGCCAATCGGTCTCTTATACGCTGTCCGATAGGCCCAAAGCGCGTCATTAAGCCGAAGACTTCAATCCTTACGGTTGGGTCGAACCGTTTTTTCCAAAATGGTCTTGATCTCCCTGTTCGAAATCTCTGCTAGACCGTTTATTTGGGGATGGTAGGCTATTGCTATACGATGATGAACTCCATACTTTGATAATAGTGCCTCCATGATCTTGTTGCAAAAGTGGGTACCACGATCACTGATCAAAGCTCGAGGTGTGCCAAACCTAGAAAAATTAGTTCGTTTTAGAAACTCCACAACAGTTTTAGCATTATCATTGCGAGTAGCTTTGCTTCTATCCACTTAGAAACATAGTCTACTGTAAGAAGTATATACACGTTTCCAAATGAAGAAATAAACGGGCCCATAAAATTGATTCCCTATACATCAAAAATCTCACATACATGAATCGGGGATAGGGGCATTTGATTTCTTTTAGTGATGTTACCTGTATGTTGGCATTTATCGCAAGACTTACAGAAGTTATATGCGTTGCGGAAAATTGTGGGCCAATATAACCTACATTCTAATACCTTGTGAGCTGTCCGTTTAGGGCCAAAGTGACCTCCACAAGCTTCTGTATGACAAAAAGTAAGGATAGAGGTTATCTCGGTTTCTGGAACACATCATCTTATTATCTGACCTGAACAGTGTTTTCACAAGTATGGGTCTTCCCAAATGTAATATCGAGCTTCTCGTCTAAGCTTGTCCTTCACGGAACGTGCTAACTCAGTGGGTAACAAACCTGTGGTTAAAAGGTTAACTATATCTGCATACCATGGATAGTGAGCCTCGGTAAAAAATAAGCCTTTATCAGGGAACTTATCCTTGATAGGAACATCATCAAATAGAGTTTTTATCCTACTCAAGTGATCAGCCACTAGGTTTTCACACCCCTTCTTGTCACGAATCTCGATGTCAAATTCTTGGAGCAGCAGAATCTATCTAATGAGCCTTGGTTTTGCCTCCTTCTTTGCGAACAAGTACCTAAGAGCTGCATGTTCAGAAAAAATAATCACCTTAGACCTAGTAAGTATGATCGAAATTTATCTAAAGCAAATACAATAGCTAAAAGTTCTTTTTCTGTGGTGGTATAGTTGCTTTATGCAGCATCTAGGGTTTTAGAGGCATAGCAGATGACATGAGGCTCTTTGGCTATCTTTTGTCCCAACACGGCCCCCACGCTACGTTCGCTTGCATCGCACATAATTTCAAAGGGGTAGTTCTAGTCTGGTACTTGTACTATAGGAGCAGTTACCAACTTTTGCTTGAGTGTATTAAAAGCCTCTTTGCATTTTGGACCGAACTCAAATTTCTTATCTTTTTGCAACAACTCGCACAATGGTTTGGCTATTTTTGAGAAGTTTTTTATAAAACGCCTATAAAATCCTGCATGGCCAAGAAAAGAACGTATCTCTCTAATAGTAGAGGGATATGACAGAGAATTTATAATGTCAATTTTGGCCTTATCAACCTTAATTCCCTTAGACGAGACTATATGACCTAGAATCAAACCTTTGTCTACCATAAAATGACACTTTTCATAGTTCAAGACAAGATTAAATTCTATGCACCTGTTCAAAATTATTGTAAGATTTTCAAGGCATTCAGTAAAACAGTTCCCATACACGGTAAAATCATCCATAAAAACTTCAATAATTTTTTCTACATATTCAGAAAATATACTCATCATGCATCTCTAAAAGGTAGCTGGTGCGTTGCAAAGTCCAAATGGTATCCTCCTGTACACAAATGTGCCGAAAGGGCATGTAAAATTGGTATTTTCCTGGTCTTCTGTCGCAACAAGGATCTGGAAGAAACCTGAATATCCATCAAGACAACAAAAGTGAGTTTTACCAGCTAAACGTTCAAGCATTTGATCTATAAAAGGAAGAAGGAAATGATCTTTTCTAGTATAAGCATTCAACTTCCTCAGAATCGATGCGCATACGCCACCGCTCGCACTCGGACCGATACTAAGTCGCCCTTAACATTTTTCTTTACTGTCACGCCCATTTTCTTGGGCACGACTTGTACCAGACTTACCCATCTGCTGTCAGAAATGGGGAAGATTATGTCAGCATCCAGCAACTTAATTATTTCTTTTTTTACCACCTCCATCATATTCGGGTTTAAACGTCTTTGTGCCTCTCTCCTTGGTTTCGTGTTCTCCTCCAAGTAAATCTTGTGGGTGCATGTCAAAGGGCTTATCCCTTTTAAGTCGGCAATGGTTCAGTCAATCGCCTCCTTATGACTTTTTAGTACCTGGATCAAACTTTCTTCTTCGTGTTTAGAGAGTTTATTTGAAATTATAATGGGTAAGGTATTACTTGTCCCCAAAATACATACTTAAGATGTTCAGGAAGTGTTTCAGTTCTAACTCTGGGGCCTGTACAACAGAAGGTAAAAGTTTAGTGTCTGTTGGGGATAATAATGCATTAACAAATTCATAATCATTAAATAAAATTCAGATTTGTCTTCATAAATTGGCTCAAAAGTCTTGTCTAATAATAAGTCAACTATGTCGACATGATTTACGCTCAAGATTTCGCTTAGATGACTAATGGCATCGTAAACATTAAATTTCACGATCTCTCCATCAAATTCCATCGTGAGAGTTCCACTTCGAACGTCAATCTTGGTGCTAACAGTACTCAG
Source organism: Gossypium longicalyx (assembly GCA_025698465.1). Taxonomy (NCBI): domain Eukaryota; kingdom Viridiplantae; phylum Streptophyta; class Magnoliopsida; order Malvales; family Malvaceae; genus Gossypium; species Gossypium longicalyx. Next base: position 21,375,641 of record CM047007.1, read on the forward strand.
GAAGGGTCGGCCCAACAGAAGGTTCGAAGATACAGCAGTGTTATCCTCCTCTATCTTTATTACGTAGAAATCTGCAGGGAAAATAAGTTCATTAACTTTTACCAAGACATCCTCGAGGAATCCTTCGGGATGCACAATAGACCTGTCCGCCAATTGAATAATAACACCTGTCTTTGTCAAAAAACCCACGTTAAGTGATTCATAAATAGAATAAAGCATTACATTTATGGAGGCCCCTAAATCACACATAGCCTTCTTGATCCCCAAATGACCTATTTTGCATGGTATAACGAACATACCCCTATCTTTACATTTTACCGGCATTTTCCGCTGTAGCACTACGGATACATTCTCACTAACACTTACATTTTCATTACCTGTTAGTTTTCATTTGTTGGTACAAAGTTCTTTGAGGAACTTGGCATACCGCGGAATCTGTCTGATGGCATCTAACAGTGGTAAATTGATCTCGACATTTCTGAATGTTTCGAGGATCTCTTTATCTTCCTTACTTTTTCGATACTGATTTAATCGTCTTGGGAATGGGGGTTGGATTTTCGGCAGTGGGGGTTTCTCTCTAACCTGTTCTTCATTTTTGGGTTTTTCCTGGGTGATTTCTTGGCCAAGATTTCTACCAAAAATTAGCGTTTTGCCTCGGGTTTGGTTCTATTTGTGACGGCAGCTTCCCTTGAGAACTCATCTTCTCAATTGATGTGATCAATTCTCGTATAGACGCTTCAATTTTCTGTTGAAAATTAAGCATGTTAGCAGCTAATTTATTGACCAGAGTTTCTAGAGAATTACCTGAATCTCGTGGTTGTTGTGGAACTCAGTTCTGGTATGGTTGGCTATATCATAGGTTGGCCCCATAACTTAAGTTAGGGTGATCCCTCTATCCTGGGTTGTAGGTATTTGCGTAAGGGTCGTATCGCCTTTGTGGTGGCCTAGGAAAATTTCCCACAGTATCTAAATGAGCCATAGTATCATCATTCAAACTGGGACATGCATCAGTTGTATGTTCAGGGGTAGCACATATTCTGCATACTCGGGCCGGTTTAGCTTTTTCTGCAACAAGAGAGCTCATAATATTAGTAAGTCTATCAATTTTATCTTCTAAAGTTGAATTACTTAGCTGGTGAACCCTTCTAGGGGGTTCAGGGTTGGCTCGAAATTGCTGAGAATTTGCAGCCATTGTGGATATTAAGTCTCTTGCTTGTTATGGAGTCATGTTGACCAACGCTCCTCCACTCGCGGCATCTAACATATTCATCTCCATCGGTTTCAGGCCTTCATAAAAGTACTGAGCAAAGATCGCCTGTTATACCGTGTTGTGGACAACTTGCACACAACTTCTTAAATCGCTCCCAATAGTCATACAAAGACTCTGCATCTTTTTTCCTTATACCCACGATTTCTCTTCTTAACTCAGCTGCACATGATGCAGGGAAAAACCTGTTAAGAAATAAGCGAGATAGATCAGCCCAAGTTGTAATGAATCCAGGAGGTAAATAAAATAACCATTCCCTAGCTGAATCTGCTAGGGAAAAATGGAAAGCGCAAAATTTAATTTGATCCTCAGTTACCCCCTCAGGTTTCATACTCAAACAAACCATATGAAATTCTTTTAAATGCTTGTGGGGTTTTAATTTTGCAACCCACGAAAAGTTGGCAGTAGCTGGATCAAGCCTGATTTTAATTCAAAATTAGTATCCATAGTAGGATACGCGATGCATAGTGGCGGTTGTTCTATCGGCGCTTCGGCCAGTTGCCGAATTGTCTAAGCCATAAGTTGAGGTGCTAGATTAGGGTTTTCATCAACCCTAGTGTTAAGCACTTCTTCAAGGGAATCGACTTCTACTTTTTCGCCTTCAAAAGTTTGAGTAGGGTTTTCGTTAACCCTAAACTCTGCTTCGTCGTCGATTCTAATTTCTGGCGGTGGATTACTTTGAGTCCCAACCATCGCTGACTGCTTTTTCTTTAGCTTAGTTTTCTTGCGATTAGCTCTTGTAGTCTTTTCAATCTCCGAATCAAACGCAAGAGTTCCTGGAGCAAATCTGGTCATAAGAAACAAAAAACAAGATTAGTACGTTACCGATCCTCGGCAACGGCGCCAAAATTTGATGCGGTCATTGAGAGCACCAAAAATATCCTATTCCCTGTAAAATAGTAAAAATAATAGTAAAGGGGAAGTAGGGTCGAATCCTCAGGGATCGAATTATACGAATGCTTGTTTCTCGAAATCCTAAGCAGAATCGTGCCCAAGAAAACCTGCATGACAGAAAAAAAAACAGAATTAAAGATTTGATTTGGAAAAATAAAAATAAAAACAGAATCTAAAGTAGGCTAAAATTGTGATTACAAAAATAATAAAAATAATAAAGAAAGTTAAAGGAAAATAAATTCTTATTGGTAGATTCCAGCCTCCAGTTGTCTCATTCCGCCTTGGGTTAAATCCTCAGCTTTTAAATAACCCTTCTCAACTCAAGCAAGCCAGTTATAGTGGAAGAGGACGCCTACGACCACCAACTCCAAAGATTAGACTTACGATTTTTAGGGAACCTGACTCTAGCCAGTAATCTATGCTAAATCAACGTTTCTCAATGGCGAATCCCACGCCATTTTGTCTCTTTGGCTTGCCAACCTCTGACGCAGTAAGTTAACGAACCGACTGTGCAATCCTTCCAAAATATGCAAAGCGGCCACCTTTGCATATGCTGAAAAGCTTACTTCTTAAGGGCTATGGACGTAAGCGTTAGCCCGTAGTGCGGAGAAACGATGAATACTTGGCAAGAAGGCTAAGTACGGATTCTAGGCCTCAAAAACCCTTTTTGGGGAATATTGACAACTTTCGGCTAGATAGGTTTTAGTGGCTCGTGATAATGATGGAAAAGAAAATAAATATAAAAATGGAAAAGGGAATTTTATTGAAATAAAATATGAAGAAACAAAAGCTTAGACTTTTAGGGGGAAAGTGTTTTCAGAAAAAGATGAACACTCAAATAGAGTCACTTCACCCCCTATTATAATGTTAGGGAGATAGTTTAATTTAACTTAAATTCTAAAAAGATAAATACATTTAATTATAGATAAATAAAGATAATTAAAATAAAATCCTAAAATTAAATAATCCTAATAATTATCTTAATATTAATTATCCTAATATAAATAAAATGGAGTCTTATAGAATAAAATCTCTTCTTTTTGCGTTTTTAGTCCTTGTGTCTTCCATGCTCGCACTTTTGGCACAATCTTTTTTCTGTGTCGCATATCAGCCCATTGTGTCTCCAAATTCGCACTTTTGTCCCTTAATTTTACTTTTGCCTCCAAATCAGTTCCTAGAAGATAAAAAGACATAAATAGCTCAAATTAGTAGGATCAAGCTCAGAATAAACACATGATTAATACATAAAAATACGTTATTCTAGAGCATTATCACTGCACGTACTTAATGCGTATCTAATTATGGTAATAGAAAAGTAATTATTTTTCTTTCTTTCTTTCTTTTTTTTTTGACAATAAGATAATATCTAACTAATTACATAACAACATTTTGAAAAGAAGAATCATCATTAGACTTATCCATTTTAATAAAATTGTGAACCATCGTGGGAGGAATTCAAACACCTACAAGTCATTTTTTCCGGTCAAGGCTTGTTTAACTAAGCAATCTGCAACTTGATTCTGTTCTCTCAGAATGTATTGCAATGACCATTAGTTTTCCTGAGATAAAATACATTGAATTCATCTAATCAAGACTGAGTTCGATACAGAAGAAGTGCTTCCAAGGATGGCTTTAACAACTTTTAAACTGTCAGTTTGAATGATAACTTGATTGTGGCCTCTATGTTGAATAAGCTTGAGGACCTCAAAAATACCCCAAAGTTTAGCATCAAAGATCGAACATTTTCCAAGGTGGCAAGTCACAATGCAATCATCCTATATTCTTCGACACTATCTATTGTCTATGTTTCATGATTTTGCTTATGTATAGTAAAAGAAAAGGAGTTGATGGTCATATATATATATATATATGTGTGTGAGTATTTGATATATTTACAGTGTATTTTTTTATTCTACAAATAGTCTTAAAAAATTGTTATATATATATTTTAACATTTATTTTTTTAATATTTTACTATATTCCTCGACACCTATAACCCATTAACCTTACTTACTTGTGAAACAATTTCTTATACATTTGCTGAACAATGTTTTCTATTGTTTTATACGGCAGAGCTAATTATACCATGAATTTTTTTATAATTTTGAATTGAAAATCAATTGCTTAACCAATTTTAATATAAAAATAAATAAATTATTAAGAGATAGGGCTACCTGGAAGATTGTGCTTTTAATTCATCCAAAAAAAATTAAAAATTAATTTTTAGTTCAGCTTGATTTTGAGAAATGGGACTCAACATAGCTATAAAATATTGAAGGTGTTGGATTAAATTTGGTAATTGAATTTTGGTGTAATTACTTTTAGTTATTTATCTATGTTAATTTGGATAATCATTTTAGTTAATTGGTCTCATTAAATTGAATGTAGTTAGAGTGCATCAATTACACTCTTCAATTCTTACAGAGATAGTAAAAATCAGAATAATTATGCATGTAATTACAATAGTAATATTATTCAAGTTGACGAGTCATATTTTATCATCCTAACTCAATTTGAAAAATTTTTGAATCGAGTCAAGTCAAATCGAGTGAAATTGTTTAAGTTAAATTAAAAAAATTAAACATGTCAAATTAAAATATTGTTACAGTATAACTAATTTCATGTTAGAGCACATAAAATTGAAACCATATATATTTGAATTTTTTTTCAAAGCAAAATAATAATAAAAATACTTTAGTATGATAAACTTAAATCATTAATTAACTTATTTAAGTCCCCAAAATTATTATTCTAGAAAATGTTTAAATTTTTTATTTCTTTATATTTTTTTAGAATTTTTTTGAAAATTTATAATTTTTATTATGGCCTCAACCATTATCTTTGTTAAAACAACCATCAACCAATCAAGAGTTGATATGTGACATTTTTAGTTATCTAATATTCAATATTAAATAAAATTAGATTAAATTAAATTATTATTTGATATTTTCTCTCTCTCCCTTTCACCTTGGAATGATAAGGGATTAACACTACAGCAAAATAGGTTTTTAGCGGCGTTTTTAGTGGTGTTTAGATCGAAAACGTCGCAAAAGTTATACATTAGTGGCGCTAATAGGAAAACGCCGTAAAAGGTTAGAGCTATAGCGGCGTTTATGAGAAAAACACTGCAAAAGGTCAAACAGTAGTGGCATTTATGATAAAAACGCTGCAAAAAAATCATTTTATTTTAAGGTTTAAGGTTTAAGATTTAATGTTTAAGGTTTAAGGTTTATGATTTAGGGTTTTAGGATTTATGATTTAGTATTTTGGGTTCTGGGTTTAAGGTTTTAGGGTTTAGAGTTTAGGATTTGGGGTTTCTTATTTTATAGTTTAGGGTTTTAGGATTTAGTGTTTATATTTTAGGGTTAGAAATTTTGATAAAAATGACAAAAAAATCAATTTATTTTAGGGTTTATGTAAGTAATAAGATTCTTTTTTTAATTACTTTTGTACCTTGTAATATATATTATTAAATTAATATCAAAATCATAATAAAGTAAAAAGGAGAGAGAAATTCATTATTTGCACATTTTCGTATACAAAAATCCACCTCTTGGTAATTTAGAATTTGGGAAGTTAAGCAGATTGAGTCTTAGCTCAATTAGTGTGAGCATTGTTGTCAATATAAGAGAACATGAATTTGAGTGTATTGAAATGCATTATCCTCCTGTTTATGAGTTGGGAAGGAATTATGAGTAGTTGTAGACATAATATTAAAAAAGAATTTGAGAAGTTAAATTTTATCAAAATCAATTTGGATAAATTCTATCAACTGCACAAAAAATTAAACTCGTGGATACAAACTCTTCGTAAGGAAGCTTAGTTTCGTTTTTTAAAATTATTTTCGTACACAATTATAAAATTTTACAAATTAAATATATTGTTTGAAACAAAACAAACTTAACTTAAAGGAATTTAAGAAATAATTAAACTATAAATATTTATTAGTATTAAAGGTATTAACGACGTTTATGATTAAAACGCTGCAAAAAAGAAACATTTGACTTTAAATAAAACGACGATGTTTTAAGTGGTGTCTTTAGTGACATTAGCGGCGCTAGGTAAAAATGCCGTAAGTAAACATTTTACTTTAAACAAAACCACACTGTTTTTAGTTGTGTTTTTAGTGGCATTAGCAGCGCTAAGTGAAAAATGCCGCAATAAATCTTAAAAAAAAGGTACTTAGTGGGAGCAGCGGAAACGAAAAAAACGAGAGGCTTATAGGGATTAAAGCGGCGGTTGATTCCCGGAGAGAAAGGAAAAGAAAAAGAAATCCTGGGATAGAAAATGCCGGTGTTTGGGCGGAATGTGAGTTGCTTCCGAAATAAGAACTGGGAATGGAGTGAGCGTAGATAAATAAAACCCACTGCTTTGTTTTCGTTGATCGTCTTTGAATTTGAGTTTCTTTGTTTGTGTTTTCAAAGTTGAGAGAATTAATGGAGTTTTTTTCTCCTTTTTTGTGAGAGTTTCAGTGAATGATCAAATGATCGGGTTTGCGCCATTTTTGTGGAAGTGTTCAAGCTTTGAAAGTGATGGCTCTGCGCCACGTGGAGTGTTGAACACATCCCAATGACTATCTTTTTTTTCCTTACATTTATTTTGTTGATTTTTTTTCTTATATTTATAACTATCACTTTTGAATTGAGATATTAAAAAAGAAATATATATTGTAATCATAAATGATTACTTTTATAATTAGTGCAATAAAAAATATAGCAATGAAAAAAAAGTAGAAATGAACTTGTTGAATGGACCGGTTTAGGGTAAATTTACTAACAATCTCTACGTATGGAATCCATGGTGTTTTGCCTAACACTATTGCGAGTAGCAGGTGCTCGTATCTTTGCGATGTCTATCTACTGGGTGGCCTGATTTCCTCGCTGGTGTTTATTGGATTGTTGGCAATGATCGAATTGTTAACTTCTAGAACGATGTCTAGGTACCTGACCTTCGTCCGCTAAAAAGGTTGTTCATTGGTTCTGGGCTGTTGGATGAATCTGTTCGAGTTTGTGCTATGGTCACTGCTTCTAGGGACTGGAATTGGAGGCTTTTGACTTTGGTTTTTCCATTGTCAGCTTTGCATTTGATCGCGGCTATTTTGCCACCGTCTGAGGCAGTTGGGAATGATCGCATCGCTTGCCGCTGGTCTTGTGCTGGCTAAGTTTTCGATTGCCAATACATATGCTCATTTTCGACTGTTGGAGGGCTCAGCAAATCCGATTGATTAGCATTTGGTTTGGCATTGCCATACTCCTCAACGGGTTCGGGCATTTCCATGGTTGTTGTGGGATAACCGTTTGCTCACAAATGATGAAAGGGTTCGCCGGGGAATGGCTTCGTCCGGATGCTGCGAACATTGTGGGGCTTCCATAGAAAATTCGATTCATGTCGTTTGTGACTGCTTGTTTGCGCGAGGGGTCTGGTGCTCTATTGTTCCCGCTTATTTGCATAGTACTTTCTTCACACTTCCACTAGTCCCATGGCTTTGGAGGAACTTGCAGAATATGGATCCTATATCGTTGCCTGATGGTGAGTGGCCCATTGCTTTTTCCCTCATTTGTTGGTGGTTGTGGCGTTGCCGAAATCAGTTCGTTTTTCAGGGTGCTAGTAGCAGCAGCTTGGAGGTGGTTTCGATGAGTATGGGTTGGGCGAGATGTCTTTGGAAGGATTGGAATAGGAGCACTATTGCTGCTGGCGTTGGTTTTATCATTCAGTGGCATCCCCTGGAGAAGGGTTGGCTTAAAATTAATACGGATGGAGCGTGTGGTGGTAGCTGTCAACGTTCTTCTGTTGGAGGTGCTTGTCGAGGTTCCACTGGGGACTGGTATTTTGGTTTTGCAATGACAATAGGGGCATTCTCGGTTTTTCAGACGGAGGCGAGGGCTTTGTACGAAGGTCTCCGACTCATTTGGAGTGCGGCTATCGTTGTGTCGAGCTAGCCTACTGGTTGTGCTGCAGATGGTAACCTCGTGGAGCTGCGGCTTTTATCTCAACTCCTTCGTCGGAACTGGTCGGTTAGGCTGCGTCATGTTCGTCGTACTGCTAACTGTGCTGCCAATCATATGGCTAAACTTGCAGGCGCTGGTGCACAAATGCTGCCTGGTTCGATCTTGAATATTCTTGCGCAGGATATTTCTGGTTTATATGTTGGTGCATGTTAGTTTATATGTAACCGGTTATTGTCTACCAAAAAAAAAAAGAGCGTCAAATGAAACCATCTGAATTTTTTAAACTACAGTAGCATATCATTTAATTACCTTTTTTTTTATAAAAACAATATTTTTAACTTACCACAAAATGATAATTGTACTCATTTTTCTAATATATACTATACACAATAATGTATTTCAAGGAGTTTCACAGTTCATAATCATAGATTATATTTTTTACTAGGTTTTTATTTGTTTTTTTTTAATTAGATTTACTCCTTTAATTTTAATGAAATGATAATTAAAATTGTCTACATTATTTGTTTTATATATCACATCAATAAATAATTCAAAAATTATAAAAATATAATTAATTAAAATTAAAATTTTAAAAATAAAATTTTCATAAATTAAAAAAAAATAAGGTAGAGTACATGTTAATTGTCATGCAATTTAGCGAGTTTAAAAATTTTAGTTAGTATTAAAAAACATCATTTCGACTCTTTGTTAAAAAGTTGATGGACAAATTTAATTATTTTTAAAAAGTTAATGGTAAAATTTAACTCGAAAAAATAAAGATCAAACTAACAAAAAAATATAAATGTTATGAACTAAATTTAATATTATGTTTTTATTGCGATGAACAATTTTGAGACGCAACTAAAAAGTGCAAAGCACAGTAAAATTATAATTTTTTGAATGAGAAAAAAAAAGGGAGGAAATTAGGTAAAAATGTCAAATTAAAAAAATAAAAAATTAAGGTAATAATTCGATTTTAAAGAAAGAAACAAAAAATGCATATTAAAAAAAAGTATTTTTCAAAAAACACTTTTTACAAAATGTTTTTTTTAATACATTAGTTTTTTAATTAGATTGTTAAAGGTTAGTAATTTTATTTTTAAGATTCAGGTTTGATTCTTCTCCTACTTATATTTGTATTTTTTTAATTAATAAATATATTATTTTAAAGTTTTTTAATTAATAACTTTTTTATTTATATAAATAAAATAATAATTATATAATAAAAATATATTTTATATATATCGTTATGTTAGTAATATTTTTAATTAATAATCTCTTTATTTATATATATTTTAACATAACGATATATATAAAATATATATTTATTTATTATATAATTACTTATTTATCATTTTATATATATATAAATAAAATAATTATTAATTAAAATTTTTTAAAAATAAAATAATATTAAATAAAAAATACAAATACTGAGTATAAAAAAATCGAAAAAAATTTATTAACAGTTAACCTGACAAAAAAAAAACTAATGTATTAAAAATAACACCTTTTTTTGAAAAATGTTTTTCTCATTCTGCCCTGGGAAATTCGGACATAATTTTTTTTTTAATTTCGGCATTTTTACCTAATTTAAGAAAAACCCTAAAACTTGAATCCTTCATATTCTCGACACTTGAATTTCCACTCTGTTTGAAGAATGAAAAAATAAGCTATATACACTGAAAAATCTGCTCATTGTAACAACCGCCAATCTCCACGGCGATCGTCACCTTTCTCTCTTCAATCAGAGGTATTTTTTTATATCTATTCTTTCTTACGAATATTCATTGTTACCCCTTGATGTTTAGGGTTCAGTCTGCTGATTTCTTTAGGAACTTGTCACTTAAAGATGTTTTTAGCAAAAAAATGTTGTTGTTCTTCTTCTTCTTGAGGTAAAATTAGCTATTTGGGGTAATTGGGTAGTGTAATTGTGATCTGTTCTTGAGTTAATTCCTTGTTGCTTTTGGATCCATTAAATTTGGATTTTTTAGGGTTTTTTTTACCCCAATCTCAAACTTGGTGCCCTTAATTCAGATTTTTAAGAAAATATTGAGGAAAATGTTCACAAAAAATTGGAGCAATTTATTTCCTATCAAATTTGAAGTGAACAACTAAAGAGGATTAATCGTGGCTTTAATATTTTCCGTCAATTGTACATTATTTTGATTGTTATAATAACAAATATAGCTCTCGATGTTTATATATTGTAAATGTTCACAAAGTTCGTAAATGTTGTGAGCTAAATTTGTTAATCCAATACTAAATTGATAGAATGCGTTAACTTTGAAGAAAAATATTAACGTTGTGATTAGTTGTTCTTAGTTGGTTATTGTCGAAATTAATAGGGATTAAATTGTTTTGAGTTTTTAGAGGGATCAATTTGCTCAATATCAAAATTGAGAGGTACTAGAGAGGTCTTTTTACTTCTTTTCTTAATATACTAAGATGAGTACATTTTAACTTAAATATGAAAAATGCCTATATATATATATATATATATGTATAAAACTGTTTCATTTTCATGTAAGTTCTATTCTGTATCTTTCCTTGTTCATTTTTCAGTTTATAATGTTTATGTTTTTATTCCTGCAAAGACAAATACATCTTTGTTTTTGCTAATTTAGGGTGAAATTATTTTTCAGGAGTGCTAAAAAAGGTACATTTTTGTGTAATTCTTTTGTCTGATTGGAATTTGATTAGTGTATATTCGAACCTTTAAGGTCTTACTCGAGTTTTCTTATAGTTGAAGTTTAGGGCAAAAATGCCCTTAAAAATCTGTTAAAATTCATACTCCAATTAAAATCATTACTCTCGTCGCTGCTTCCTCAGCTGTATCTCTTTATTCCTTCGCTTTTGCTACGGCGGCGCCGTTCGCTAGAATCTCCTCCGAAAAACAAACAACGGCGACGGAAGCAACGGTCCTTTTTTCCTTTAGGAACCGCTCCAAAAGCCTAAGCTTTGCTCATATTTTGCCAAAGGTATGCATAATTTCCAACTCTTTTTTTTTTATCCATTTTATTTATCTTTTATTTGAATTTGGTTTTGTTCAGCTGAGCTTAAGCTGTATTTCAATGGTGAAAGTAAAAGTACTTAGCTTAGTGCTGTTTGAATGTGTAATTAATTTTTGAATATTAGTATCTGATGTTTAAAATTGTAGTTTTTTTTTTTTTCTAAAATGTTTTATGCTAACTTTAAAATTGAGTAAAGTAAGATACTTTGTTCTGTAAATGATCAATTGCTAATGCATTAGTAAAATCTGAAAAAAGGAAGTACAAAAATATGTAATCATAGAATAAGTTTTTTTATTTGGCTAGGGATTTAAGGTCTTTGATCCGGCACCTTTTCTGCAAAATCTATATATGTATCTGTGTGTGTATACACACTACTAACCCTTGATTTGCTGCCAACTTTTCAGCTGATTAACGAAGATGCCGCGGAAACCAGCTAGGCATCATAGATTGTTACCAGTTCGGCCTTTAACTTTCTCACCATTTTCTCGTTCTGTTGCTCGAGTTGCTACTGCTTACCTGGTTAAACATCACATGCACGATGCCATGCAACAATCTTCTGGTTTGTTTTTTCCTTTATTTTGTGTGTGTGCTTAAAGTGATAAATAATTGCTTTTCTGTTGCTGTTATCTGCTTGACTTTTACTGTTATTTTCGATTTTTGCATTCTTATTATTTTCTGGCCTAAACTGTAGGTGATGAATTTAAGAAGTTAAAAAACGTAGACAGACAATCCGAGTCATCTGAGGATGAAGAATTTGATGTAAGTACTTAATTACAGGTAACGTTGATTATACTATGAAATATATCTAAAGGTTTTTAGTTAATTTGTCCCTTTTCTTTCTCCTTCTATATTTAAAAGGGAGTTGTCCAAGCAGATTTTGCATTCTTTGACCCAAAACCAGATGATTTTCATGGTGTGAAAACATTGCTGCAATCCTACCTTAATAACAAGCAATGGGATTTGAGCGGTTTTGTAGACTTGATATTGGGACAAACCACCGTTGGAACTGTTGTTAAATTAGAGGATGATGAAGACAATGGAGTTTTTTCTATAATTACTGCCCTTAACTTGGGGAGATACAAGGTAAGAAAGTTATTCTTTTGATCTGAATGGCTGTTATCTGTTCTTTGTTGAACTGTTTCCTATTGGCAAGATTAATTTACTGACCCTAACTTGAAATTGATATACTAAAAGGTAATCCATACCATTGATCTGCTAAATATTGCACCATCCTGGTTTTGCCATTTTTGGAATAGATTAAATAGTCACCTTGTACTTGATTGTATAGAATCTTAGTTAAAATCCCATAGCGAGAATAATGGACCAAGTTAAATGACCAATATCATTCGATGTGATAGATCAGGTAGTAGACAACTATGTTGGGTCTTTCTTTTCACTTTTCTTAAAGTGACTGCATCTGAGGCATATTTGGATATAGGTATGAGAATATGATCTTCTAAGTACATTTCAAATACATGGAAATCTTGAAAAAAATTTGAACATACCCATTTTTTATCCTTCTCCTAATCCAACACTCACACCTGAGTCTAGGTAACACAAACAAACAAAACTTTTAAATGAATCTTTTTTGTTGTACTGGTGGTTGATGCCTACCTAAAGGCTAAATATCTTTTATTCCTTCTCGAACTGTGGGTTCTTCAATAAAGTTTATCTGTTGAGGTGCTATTTCTTGTGTCAACATGCGAAACCCTTATATACCAAATGGTGTAGCTGAAATGTTGTGAATGTTGTTCGCTAGGATCACAAATGTATTACAGAGCTCAAGGAGTTCCTTCTTAACATATGCCATGAGAAAGATAAAATAGGAAACTTGAGATCACTTTTGGGAGATGAAGCACAGAAAGTGGGTCTCCTGGTTTCCCAATGTGTCGTGAACCTTCCTTCTGAACTCTTGCCGCCTCTTTATGATGCACTCTTTGATGAAATTTCATGGGCTACCGAAGATGAGGTTAGATTTTGAGTAATGTGTTATACTTAATAAAAAGTATTGTCTTCTTTTTCTGCCAAAAGCACTTATCATTGATAGTAAACTTATATATATATATATATATATATATATATATATGTTCTTGTTTCACTTTTTGAAGCCCACAGAGGAGTTGCGTAATTCCTTCCGGTTCAAATTTTACATAGTAGTAAGCAAATTTTACAAGGTATAAGATCTTTCTTGTGCTGCTTTTACTTTTCATATGAGCATATTTTGATTATTCTTTCCCTGACTTTCAAGCTGAATCTACAGCACAAGAATGCAAATGAGAAAAGGTCTTCAAGCACTGACAAAGATGAGGCTTTCTTATATATTAAGCCTGAAGATGAGATTTTGCACAAGGTATTGATTCTTTGATCCATGTAATGTGTAATGCCATATGTTTTACATGTCTATTGGTTTGTTTTCGTTTTTACATTTTAATGATTTCCTTTTAAAACACATTTCAGCTGAGCATGTGGTCCTTCCTTTTTCCATTGCAAACTCAACAGGTTGCAACTCATGAGGTTAGTAGAACTCAACATCAAATTTATCATCATCGATCCATTTTAGTTCATCTCTAAATTCTGTTTTTGAGATCTAAAATTTTGATAGTTCATTAACTTGTCTTTACCGTTCTTTTTCAGACCAATGGGGTATAATTACCTTTGTATTCTTGTTTTTGATCAATAACTATAATTATCTTCCAACGGTCGATCTTTTTTGCAGCAAAAAAATTACCAGCTAACAGGGATTGTTATGGCTGTCAAAGCAGAAGACATTTCCTCATTCCGACAACAATTGCATGCTTTGATAAATGAATCTTGAATCTCGTTGAAAGAATGCAAAATTTTTGACACTTTTAAGTACTGTATTTCTAACTTAAACGATTTTGCACGAGTTTGCTGTTGCCGATAAATGTTGAAGATGCAACCTGATAATGGAGGAGTTGCAGGAAGGCAATCTGCAAGCATAGCGAACACTCGGACCTGATTTAGGTGACATTTTTGTTGGAATGAAATTTGTTGTGATATAAAAGCTATTTTTTTTTTTAAAAAAAACTTTAAATATTTATGTTTGTGACTTAAGATCCTTCAAGGACCCTTTAAATATCTTAGGGCTGGGCACGGTGGATTTCCTCAAGTTTGATATTGATTCAACTTGAACTCAATTTTTCAAAAAAAGGAAAGAAAAAAATCCCATTGTAATTGTTCACACCAATTTCGGCCCGGGTCAAAACAAAGCCCAAATCAATCTAAAATCCAGACTTAAAACCCCAAGACCCATTATAGCCTTAACCCAAACATATTTGACCCAAACTCACACAACCCAAATTTTTGACTCAGCTAGACAGATTAGGGTTTTAGAAAAGCTAAAACTCTAATCAACCTCTAGTGCCGTCGATGTCCCATTACCCCATTCCAGCCACCTGCTCTACCGCCCTGTCTCCCACTTGCACTTGCACCATTAAATGGAGAAGAGACAGAAAGTAATAAAAAATCATGTAAATGGCTTTAAAAAAGTCAAGCCAAGAACATTTTGTAACTTTTTTTTTGGGGCGATATAGATCAATACAAAAAAAGCACTCGACTTTGAGGCAAAACAGTGATTCTAGCAGCGCCAAAACAGAAGAATAGTCCTAAATCGAAGAACCAAAATACCAGAAACCAAAATCGAAAACTTAAGGTGATTTTAAATTTATTTCCGTTTTGTTTTCGGGTCCGTTTTCTCACGTATATATATATATTAAAAACATATAAAAAATATAAAAAAATAGAATAAAAGACGTACCTTTCGGGATTCCAGCGACAGCGGTTGACAGGGGTCCCTCGCCGGATTCTGGCCTAGGCCAGAGAGAAATGAGAGAGGAGGAGTTTTTTTTTCTGAAACAAGGAAAAAATGAGTTTTTGTTAAATTTTTTTTGCATTTATAGTACTTGAGAAACGGCGCCGTTTCATTAGGCCCCCCAAATGCCCAAAATTGCGTCGTTTTGTGAGGGCCGACCTGATCCGACCCGCTCCACTTAGGATCCGGCGTTTTTTCATTGGAAGGGCTAATTGCGCTTTTAGCCCTTCCGCTTTGCTGCTACTTCACAATTAAGTTTTTATGGATTTTTTATTTTGCCCCGAATTTATGCTTGGATTTCAATCAGGTCCCTTGCGATGCTGCGCGTTTTGGAGGGAGGGTTTATTGCCCGATCTAGTCTCTTCTTTGTTTGCGCGCTTGATTTAGTCTTCTCCTTTATTAATTTTCAAATTGGCCCCAAACTCTTACTTTAAGTTCAATTTAGTCCTTTCTTTTTTTTTTGCTGTTTTCGATATTTCAATTAGATTGATTAATATAAGTTGTTATTATTATTATTATTATTATTATTATTATTATTATTATTATTATTATTATTATTATTATTATTATTATTATTATTTTTATTATCATTACCCTTAGTAATATATTATTATTTTTTACTATTATTATTAGTGATCTATTACTATACTTATTAGTGTCTTGTTATTTCTTATTTTTCATATTATTGTTGTTATTGGTATATATTATTATTATTTCATATTATTATTATTACTACTAATATCACTATTATCATTTTTATTACTATTACTATTATTATTATATTTATTTATTTATTATTTTTACTATCTAATATATTATTATACCTTTATTATTATTATTATTATTATTATTATTATTATTATTATTATTATTATTACTATTGTATTATTACATTTTCTTTTTATCACTATTACTATTTTATTTTTATTTTTATTTCCTATTATTGTTATCATTATTATTAATACTAATATTAATATTCTTATTATTACTTTTATTATTATCATTTGTATTATTATTTTTACTACTATTATTATTACTATCGTTTTCGTTATCATTGTACTTTTTATTTTGTCATATTACATAAATATATTATATATACTTATGTGTTTGCTAATTTCATTTTCTTTATATATTTGCTTTATATTTTTATTACTAGCCTTACTTTTATTTCATATTTTATAATTGTTCATATTATTGTTATGGATATTGTCGCACCTATTATCATGCTATTATACGTATTAGTACCATGATTTACTTTTATATTTCACTATGAATCACGTCGTATTTTTTTCTCGACACATTAAAATAATTCTTTCATAAACGCAATATTCTATATTTAGAAATTCGAGAAAATCGTGTCCTAAATTATTGGATTTCGATTTTTCTCATTTAATTTAAATAATGGAATATTCTTTTAAAATTATAATACAAATTTTAAATAAAATGCTTACTCTCGAAAATACGAGGTGTTGTGTCCTAACTTACTGGATATGACATCTTGTTACCTCGAGATAAGAATTTTTGCAAATAAAGGCAATATTCGGTATTTGGAAATTCGAGAAAACGTGCCCTAACTTACTGGGTTTCGATTTTTCTCGTTTACTCTAAATAATCGAATACCCTTTTAAAAAAAGTTAAAATACACGAATTTTAAGCAAAAGACAAGCTCATTCTCAAAAGTTCGAGATGTCGTGTCCTAACTTACTGGATGTGACATTTTATCACTTTGAGACGAGAAGGTCTTTAACATTTGAGTGTTTCTTACAAATGGGGGATTGTATTTCAAAGTCTTTCGAGTTTTCAACTTTCGACACTAAGACATCAATTAATCAATTAGGTACCAATTTTTGGGCATTACGAGGGTGCTAATCCTTCCTCGTACGTAACCGACTCTCGAACCCACTTCTCTAAATTTTGCGGACCACAAGTCGTTTTAACAAATCAAGCAATTTATTAAAACAACTATTTTGCAAGGTGAACCGATCACACCTAAACAAAAAAGATTGGTGGCGACTCCCAATTTTCATTTTTCATTTTCAAAACCAAAGTTGACCCCGTTTTTCTAAAAAATGGTTTCGACAGCTTGGCGACTCCACTGGGGAAATAAAAAAGAGAGTCAAGCCACGAGTTGATTAACTTTTGTCTTTTTGTCAAAAATTGGAAATTTGGTTTTGATATACGATCCTTTCATTGCATTTCATCCATTTTGCGTTATAATCTTCATCGTTTTATTCATGTTTTCTTTATTCGCTTCGAGCCTTTTGTATATACCTGTACATTGTATTGCATGCTCGCGTGGCTACACCCTTTTAAGTGGGAGTGAGAAACTATTCCTTCGTGAGGTTTTCACCTCCGTGTAGGATAGTGGATTGCTTTCGGAATACATCCGTACCTATGTCTTCGTGAGATTTTCATCTCCGTGCAGCCATAGGGAAATGTATTCCCCTGAACTGAACTTGGTTTGTATGAGCCTATAATGGGTGAAGATCGAGGAATCTGCTGGTTCAGGTACCTTTACTCTAGAACAGAGCCGCATATAGTAAGCCGTAGGAGCCCGCCATAGGTAGAGCTGCACCAAACCCTAGCGGCTACCCGAGCAAATGCTATATTTATTACTCTTTGTCTGTTTTGAACTGTGTATGAAATACTGACTTGCTTTGTTTTACTTTGATTGTATTTGCATGGCATTTTCATCACAAAAGGTGTTGATTCACATTCAGTTGCTAAGTAGATAACTTATCATAGAAAAGGGGTTTTTTGATAAAGTAGAGGACAATGAGGCTGTCTGGATATGGGCCTAGACAACACAATAAGAGAAAGGTGATAGTCTTACTGAGGGGTACGTGTCAGAGTTGTGAGATTTTACTCGGATCAGCGTAACTCAAAATAACCTCCAAGAGATGAAAGAAATTTAGGGTCAGTGGGATGACGAGATCAAACAGCTATTCTACTATCATTATGGTGATTTACCCTATCTGCTCGATATCAAAGTAGATGAGCACCTATTTCGAGCCCTCGCCCAGTATTAGAATTCTGCTTACAGTTGCTTCACTTTCGGGAAAGTAGATTTGGTGCCTACTATAGAAGAGTATACGGCCTTGCTCCGTTGCCCGAAGATTCAGGTTGATAGAATTTATTCTAGAGCTGCCAGCGTCCCAGCATTCTCAAAAAGGTTGATGAACATCATAGGGATGAGCGAACAGTGGGTTATAGCCTGGATCAAACAAAAAAGAGATTGTAAGTGCATTCATTGGAGGAATTTGAGGGATTTAATCTTAGCGTATCCTGATGTGAAGAAGAGGGTAGATGTCTTCGCCTTGAGCATTTATGGACTGGTTATCTTCCCCAAAGCTTTGGGGCATGTAGACGAGGCGGTTTTTGATCTTTTTGACAGACTTGGTAAATGGGCCACACTTGTACCCTCGATCTTGGCTGAAACTTTCAGATCACTGAATACTTGTCGAAGAACGGGTGAAGGAAGATTTATTGGATGCGCTCAGCTCTTGTTGTCTTGGTTCCATAGCCATTTCTGGAAAGTGAAAAAGGTCTCGTATCGCATCTTCTCCGAAAACTACTTTCCACTGAAAGAGTTAGTAGCTACGCCTAGACGAGATGATATTACTGATGAAGTTGGATGCTGGTTCTTTAGAATTTACAAGAAGAAGACGTTGAATAGAGAGCCCCGTGGATGGTTCCTGACGAAATATTATATCGATGTGGAGATTTCGATTCGGTTCCCTTGTTAGGGATATGAGGAGCCGTCGGGTATGCTCCTCTACTTGCGTTAAGACAGTACCGATCCAGACAGTTTACGCCACTAATATACGGGTTAGCTCAGTGCGAGTTCATATACATGGGGAATAATTACAAAAAGAAAGTTCGCGAGATATCGAATACCTAGAATGAGACTCGTAAAATAAAAAGATTCACTGCCAATCCTATGACTACGTCTGAGTATGACCAGTGGTGGAATCAGAGGATCAACGACAACATTCCTGCGTCAGATCAAGAAAACACTCGATCAATAGAAGAACACTTGAAAGTGATCCCATCTGAGCTAGAGATCATCAGACAGGATTTCGAGAGGAAGAGCCTGGAATTAGAAAAAAAGATCAAGCAACTAGAAGAAGAAAAAATACAGCTGGGGTTAGATGTCGATGTCCAGAAACTAGAAGCTGAAAGACTCAGAAAAGGGAAAAACAAGGCTGAAGAGGATTTGGAAAGTTTGAAAACAAACTACAAGAAGCTGCGAAGGTCAATGAGAACCGCTAGGTTAGGAAAAACGTCTGAACAATGGTGGTAGGAAGTTAAAGAGGAGAAAATTAAAGCTAGCCAATGGGAAGAAAAATTTCGAGATGCTCAGGATCGAGAAGGTGCTCTAAAAAGGAGTTTGATAGAAAGCCAAAACGAGAATGAAGGGTTAAAGATTCGGGTGTCCGAGTTAGAAAGATCCTTGTATCAGTATCGTACTCGTAACTCTGTAATCGAGTTGAAGGCTAGCCAGAGCATAATTGAAGAGTTAAAAGAGAAGATAGAAGAGCTCAAAATAGCGCTACAGAATCGTGAGCTTCAGATTGAACTTCTTGAGGCAAATAATGAGCAATGGAAGGAGCAACTTTATCAATCTCAAGAATAGGTCCGGAACAGGGATTACGTCATGGGTGAAGCTTTGACTCAAGTGCGAGAAGCGGCCGACCACTTGCAAACACTAGCAGTTCAGGCCGATGTGCTGAGTCTCAAATACGAGTCAGAGTCAGATCGAGGTAGAGAACTAGCTTGGCTTCTTAGGCAGGTCAAGGCCTTAAGTATCAGGGCCAAGCCTTATATGTAATCTGTTTTATGTAAAGAAACTTGTTTTCTAGAAAAGTTACTCTAATGAAATTGAATCAGAATCAATACTTTTGTTCCATTCATTGCATTCATTACATTCATTGCATTCATGCATCAGTATTGCATCATACGTATTAAAACTCACAAAAACCCTAAAAATCATGGTAGCTACCCTGGAACATCGTTACGGTACAAGAAGAAAAACAAAAGCAATGGACCAAAGGTTAGAGAGATTGGAACAAATGCAAAAAGAGATGCAGGATCAATTACAAGTACATGCAAAAATAGCTGGCCAAAATCCAACAATATATGAAGGACCAGATGATGGAGTCCCAGAGAAGTATGATGGATCAATTAACATGGCTACTGGCAGGCGGATTAGAAAAAGGGAAAGGCCCCATGATCAATGCAGGAGATGATAATAAAGATCCTATCTACCCTCCGGGTTTTATCCCAACGAATGTTCAGACACAACCTGATGTGTAACCAAGAAGGCCATCGATCACAATTAGGCCTCAGCTATTTCAGGCCGGTGTTTCGGCGCCGATAAACTATCAGGCTAGCTCGGGCTTCAATCTGGGGGATAATCCGACTAACCCTATCATCCTCGATCTCGACGAAGTGATAGAAACAGAAAAGACAAGGATAGAGCACCCGAAAGAAATCGAAGAACGGTGTAGATGGTTAGAAGAAAGATTTAAGAAAATGGAAAATACCAACTATCGTGGTGGAATTGATGCTAAGGAATTAAGTTTGGTTCCGGACTTGGTACTTCTTCCCAAGTTCAAAACTTGGAAATTTGAAAAGTACAGTGGGACTAGCTGTCCCGAAGCTCACATCACTATGTTCTGTAGATGAATGGTAGGCCATGTCAATAATGACCAACTATTGATTCACTGTTTCCAAGAAAGCCTAGTTGGGGCAGCTTCTAGATGGTACAATCAACTGAGTCGTACCCAGATCAATTCATGGAAAGATCTAGCACGAGCTTTCAAGAAGCAGTATGGTCATGTGACAGACATAGCCCCTAATAGAATCACTTTACAGAACATGGAGAAAAATCATAATGAAAGCTTTAGGCAATATGCCCAACGATGGAGAGAGGTGGCCACACAAGTCCAACCACCTCTGCTGTAGAAGGAAACCACTATGCTCTTCATTAATACTCTGAAGGCACCTTTCATTAACCACATACTGGGTAGCGCAACCAAGAGTTTTTCAGACATAGTGATGTCTGGAGAAATGATAGAAAATGTGATAAGGTGCAGGAAAATAGAGTCTGGAGAAAATACCAAAAGGTCAGCACTGAGAAAGAGAGAGCACGAGGTCAATAATGTGAGCACATATTCAAAATCGATCATCGTAAGCCAACCGAGGTCGACAACCATTGGTCAGTAGGGCCCACCCAAACAAGAGCCCAACGCGAAGCAAAATAAGGAGAAACTCTAATTTATGCCTATCTCAATGACGTATAAGAAGTTATATCAAAGTTTATTAGATGCACGTGTTGTGTCTCCCTTTTATCTAAAGCTAATACAACCCCCGTACCCTAAATGGTATAACGCAAACGCCAAATGCGAGTACCACGCGGGAATCACGGGACACTCGATAGAAAACTGCACCACTTTCAAGAAATTGGTTAAAAGACTCATCAACATGGGCATCGTGAAATTTGATGATACATCTAGTGCAGAGAATTTGTTACCCAACCATGGGGATAAGGGGATAAATGCGATAATAGAGAGTTCGGGGAAAGAAATTAAGATGAATATTGCAGAAGTAAATACCCCGCTGAAAGAAGTATGGAAGAAAATGGTGGAAAGAGGGTTGATAGCACAGAATTCAAGGGTCAGACCTCGAGAAGCAAAGAATTATTCTGAGTTCCATGATCAAGAGGATCACGAGATTCAGAAATGCAACCAATTCAGGGCGTTAGTACAAGGATTGATGGATAATAATGAGCTGGAATTCTTCGAATATGTCGGGATCCCAGAAGAAACAGATGTATGTACCTCCGAAGAAGGGTTGACGAAGGATGTTTACAAAGTCAACCACCCAGTGGTTATCATATCACGTCCAAGAATGAATGAAGTCGGGGCACAAGTTGCGCCCAAGGTCGTAATCCAGAAGCCCGTTGCCTTCCCTTACAAAGATAGCAAAAGGGTACTATAGAACTATAGCTGCAATGTGACAATCCCGGGAGAGGAAATCTTGATTAATGCACCAGAGGAAGGTTAAGACGAGGGTTTTTATACGCGCAGCGGAAGGCGTTATGATACCCCAAATACAAAAGTCGAGCAGGTTAAAGGAAAATCATTGGCAATTGAGCAAAAGAAAGAGAAGTTGGCGGGACTCAACCAATCATTAATGAATCGATGGATCAAAAAGAAGCAAAGGAATTCTTAAAATTTCTAAAGCACAGCGAGTATAGTGTTGTAGAACAGTTGCACAAACAGCCAGCTCGTATATCGGTACTGACCTTACTCTTAAGCTCAGAAACTCATTGCAGCGCATTGATGAATGTGCTGAATGAAACTTATGTTGCTAACTATATCTCTGTAAACAAACTGGATCGCTTAGTCAATAATATAAGTGCCGACAACTTCATATTTTTCAATAACAATGAAGTACCGCCAGAAGGCCGGGGATCGACTAAAGCTTTGCACATCACGACTCGCTGTAAAGGGTACACATTACCAGGGGTATTGATTGACAATGGGTCTGCACTAAATGTCCTACCCCTATCTACGCTGAGTAGGTTGCTAGTGGATAGTCCCCATATGAAGACATGCCAAAATGTAGTGAGAGCATTTGATGGTACGAAAAGGAAGGTAATGGGGAGAATTGAAATACCCCTCTTAATTAGGCCGAGCACGTACGAGGTAGACTTCCTGGTCATGGACATTAAGCCTTCTTATAATTACCTATTGGGGAGGCCCTGAATACACTCAGCAAGGGCAGTCCCCTCTTCACTACACCAAAAGTTAAAATTGGTAACCAAAGGTCGGTTAGTAACGATCAACGCTGAAGAAGACATCATTGCAGCAATAACCAGTGACGCCCCATATCTAGAGGCAAATGATGAAGAAATCGAATGCTCTTTTCGGTCTTTATAGTTTGTGAATGCGACATTTATTACCGAAGGAAATAAGATTCCAAGGCCCAGGTTATCTGAGACTACAAGAATGGGACTACGGCTAACTGTTGGAAAAGGGGCCCTACTCGGAAGAGGACTCGGGAGATACCTCCAGGGAAGGATTAATGTACCAATGATGAAGAACAAATAATACAATTTTGGGTTAGGATTTAAGCCGGACACGAAACAAAGAAAGAATGAACTTGAGAAGAAGCAAGAAAGAAGGAAAGCGCGATTGAGTGGGGGAGAAATCGAATGGGAACCAATGATCTTCCTCCATATTTCGAAGACTTTTGTGTCTGGAGGAGTCATTCACCCCGAGCGAAAGACGTCGGGAAAAGAAATCATGGAAGGAATGATGGAAAGTTTGGACATCAACGCCACATACGAAGAAGGAACTGGAGTAGAGAATTTGTCAGACATCCGCCCTTATGAGCCGGGAAGTGTTCTGAATAATTGGACTGCGGAAGAGATTCCTGTAGTCTTTAGAACTAATTCAGAGTAATGTCCAAAACACGCTTATTGCTCTAAGCCTAGGAGTAATAAGAGTCCCTTTTGTGAAATAGGCTTATGTTCAAAATCGTTATTTCAATGAAATGCATCCTTTTGTCTTATTCCGTGCAAATATTCTTTTATTCTTTCATTCATTATCATACCATACATATCACTGTTCTTAAATTCTCTTGTTCTTTGTATCTTTCTTCACACCTACAACAGGTCTTCAAATATCAACGATATGAGCGACGCTGCTACTAACTCAGAGTCTCCTTTTGAGCGGGATATGTGTCTAGAGGGATCTCAGGACTTTGAGGATGATAGAAATTGTAACTTATCCCCTGATTTGTTAAGGATGGTAGAATAAGAGGAGAAACAGATTCTACCCTACGAAGAGTCAGTAGAAATTGTGAACTTACGGGATGAACTAGAAAAGAAAGAAGTAAAGATCAGAGTTTGCATTACCATAGAGACAAAGCGGGACCTTATTGGGTTAATCCAAGAGTTCAAGGATGTCTTTGCGTGGTCGTATCAAGATATGCCTGGGCTAAGTACTGACATTGTAGTACACAGGCTCCCTATTAAAGAGGAATTCAAGCCAGTTCAACAGAAGCTCCGAAGGATGAGGCCGGATGTTTTGTTGAAAATAAAAGAGGAGATCAAGAAGCAATTTGATGCTGGTTTCTTGCAAGTAGTTAAGTACTCGAAATGGGTAGCCAACATCGTTTCCGTCCTTAAAAAAGATGGAAAAGTACGAATGTGTGTAGACTACAGAGACTTAAACAAAGCAGCCTGAAGGATAATTTCCTGTTGCCTCATATTGACGTCTTAGTGAACAACACAGCAGGTTACTCACTCGTCTCCTTCATGGATGGTTTCTCAGGGTACAATCAGATCAAGATGCATCCTGAAGACATGAATAAAACCACATTTGTGACCATGTGGGGAACCTTTTGCTATAAGGTGATGCCGTTCGGATTGAAAAATGCGGGAGCAACATATCAGAGAGTCATGGTAACCCTATTCCATGATATGATGCATAAAGAAATTGAAGTCTATGTCGACGACATGATCGCCAAATCTCGGACAGAAGAAGAGCATGTGCAAGTCTTGAGGAAATTATTTTTGAGGTTGAGGAAATTCCAGCTAAAACTCAATCCAGTAAAATGTATCTTCGGGGCCAGGTCAGGAAAGCTGCTAGGATTCATAGTCAGTGAAAAAGGGATTGAAATTGACCCAGACAAAGTCAAAGTCATACAAGAGTTACCTCCACCGCGCACCCAAAAGGAAGTTCGGGGATTCTTAGGAAGGCTAAATTACATCGCTCGATTCATTTCACAACTAACCGAGAAATATGACCCCATATTCTGTCTCCTAAAGAAACACAACCCTGGTGTTTGGGACGAGGAATGCCAGAAGACTTTCGACAAAGTTAAGCAATATTTGTCCAATACCCCAGTGTTGACACCACCTAATCCAGATAAGCCATTGATACTGTATTTGGCGGTATTTGAAAATTCTATGGTATGCGTGCTTGGCCAACACGATTAATCAAGAAGGAAAGAAAGAGCGATATATTACCTCAGTAAAAAGTTTACTGAGTGTGAGATAAGATACTCGTTCATTGAAAAGTTGTGTTGTGCCTTAATCTGGACAACCCGAAGACTGAGACAATACATGTATCACACAACCTGGCTGATTTCTAAACTGGATCCTCTGAAGTACTTGATAGAGTCAGCTGTTTTAAACGAAAGAATGGCTCGATGGCAAATTCTACTCTCCGAATTCGATATAATCTATGTGAACCAGAAGGCCATAAAAGGGAGTGCGATAGCAGACTTTCTAGCCAGCAGAGCCCTAGAGGACTACGAGCCTCTGAACTTTGACTTCCCAAATGAAGATTTAATGTACATAGTGACCACTGAAGAACACCATCAAGAAGGTCATCCTTGAAAGCTAAACTTTGACGGAGCATCAAATGCTGTGGGCAACAGAATCGGGGTAGTCCTGGTATCTCCGAACGGAGATTATTATCTATTCACTAGTAAATTGGATTTTGACTGCATGAACAATATGACAGAGTACGAAGCATGCATCATGGGAATTCGCGTGGCCATAGAGCGTAAAATCAAGGTGTTAGAGGTATATGAAGATTCTGCCTTAGTGATTTATCAACTCAAAGGTGAATGGGAGACGAGAGACCCCAAGTTGATCAATTATCGAAAGTTGATCCTTGAATTAATTAAAGAGTTTGATGTTATTGTCTTCTGCTACCTCCCTCGAGAAGAAAATCAGATGGCTGACGCCCTAGCAACTTTAGCTTCTATGATCAAGGTGAATAAGCAAGAAGATGTGAGACCAATCCAAATGAGTATGTACGAGGCTTCGACTCATTGTTACAACCTCGAAAAAGAAGAGGAAAGTGATGATCACCCTTGGTACCATGATATCCTGCGGTATGTGAAGAATCGTGAGTACCCCGACCAAGCTACTGAGAACGATAAAAGAACATTGAGAAGACTGGCCAATGACTACGTCTTAAACGGGGAAATCCTATACAAAAGAAGGAAGGATCAAGTACTGTTAAGATGTGTAAAACGCTATAGAGGCTAAGAAAATCTTAGAAGAAGTCTATGAGGGCATCTGTGGGACATACGCTAATGGCTTTACAATGGCCAGGCAAATTATGAGGTTTGGTTATTATTGGTCCACCATAGAAGGAGATTGTATCAACTACACCAAAAGATGTCATAAGTGCCAAATCTATGGAGACAAGATTCATGTGCCTCCTTCACCTCTGCATGTTATGACTTCTCCATGGCTTTTCTCGATGTGGGGCATGGATGTGATTGGGCCAATTTCGCCAAAAGCTTCAAATGGGCATCAATTCATCTTTGTGGTCATTGACTATTTCACCAAGTGGGTAGAAGCCGCTTCGTATGCCAATGTTACAAAATCGGCAGTTAGCAAGTTCCTGAAAAAGGAAATTATCTGTCAATATGGAATGCCAGAAAAGATCATATCTGACAATGGATTGAATTTGAACAACAGTACGATAGCAGAGGTCTGCAGGCAGTTCAAGATTAGACACCACAACTCGTCACCGTATCGCTCGAAGATGAACGGTGCAGTCGAAGCAGCCAATAAAAACATCAAGAAGATTGTGGGAAAGCTGACGGAAACTTATAAAGATTGGCATGAGAAGTTACCATTCACCCTTTACGCTTATCGAACGTCCATCAGAACTTCCACCGAGGCAACGCCTTTCTCATTAGTCTATGGAATGGAGGCGGTTTTACCTATCGAGGTCAAGATTCCTTCCCTCAGTGTTTTGTTAGAAGTAAATCTGGATAAAGCAGAATGGATCCAGTCCCGATACGATCAGTTGAATTTGATTGAAGAAAAGAGGCTGAGGGCTATCCGTCATGGTCAGATGTACCAAAAGCAAATAATGCGAGCTTACAACAAAAAGGTTCATCCCAGAGAATTCCACGAGGGAGACCTAGTATTGAAAAAGATCCTGCCCATACAAAAGGATTTCAGAGGAAAATGGATGCCGAATTAGGAAGGACCTTATGTGGTAAAGAAAGCCTTTTCTGGAGGTGCATTGATATTGGCCGAAATAGATGGCAAGACTTTACCCAATCCCGTGAATTCAGATTCGATTAAGAAATACTTCGCCTAAAAAAAAAAAGAGGGGCCAGGGTGAAAACTCGCAAAGAGAACTTCTAGAACAAAGGGGTTTTGAATTGAAAACCCGTAAAGGGTGATTGAAATTTTGATCGAAGGTGGGGCATGCGGTGGTCTCACAATACCTAAATTAGCAAGGAGGTGAGATGTTACATCTTGGGGCATCTACAAGGGTACTCTAGATCCCCTAAACACATATTGGGCAAAAAAGGAGTCCCCAAGAAGTTCGTACAGAGAAGTTCACGCTGCGATATCTAGGGCACCTATTTGCTTTCTATTCATTTTGTACTCCAGCAATGTTTGTTGTCTGTGATCAATCTATTCCTTTCAAATTTTGTTTTTGACAAATTTCAGTTCTGCCATTGTTATGATCCTTTTCAAGCATTTTGTATTGAAATGATGGTTAATGGACTAATGATACTCTTACAAAGGAAGTTCTGCATATTACTCTGAAAGTTTTTAAATAGTACAAGAACCTGAAACAGGGCTATTATTTAGAACTAACCAAACTTAAAGATTGGAAACATTTGAGAAGAAAGAGTTTAAATTGGGACTACCTCTTCGGGTTTTCTGTTCAAAGATCTAAGCTGAACAAGAAGACAGGGTACCGTTTTAGTGAAAGAGCCTTGATGAACAAAGAGCAATAACAACCTAAACATTAAAAAGGGGTTCATGCTCACAACATGCTGCACTCATACATTTATAGATTATTCATAGTATATCTAATTAGAAACATTTGATTCATTTCAATCATAGCATCCTAATTCTTTGGCATAAGCATAAATACATGGAACTGATTCTACAGGTCATGTCCCTAGAATCAGTGAACTCACGAGCCTTAACCCCTAAGCAGTAGGGTAACAGGCTGAATTTACAGATCTTATCACCCTAAGCAGTAGGGAAACAGATCGAAGGTGATGGGCCTTAAACCCCTAAGCAGTAGGGTAACAGGCTAAATTTACAGATCTTAAACCCCTAAGCGGTAGGGTAATAGGCTGAATTTACAGATCTCAACCCCCTAAGCAGTAGGGAAACAGATCGAAGATGATGGGCCTTAAACCCCTAAGCAGTAGGGTAGCAGGCTGAATTTACAGATCTTATCACCCTAAGCAGTAGGGAAACAGATCGAAGCTAATGGGTCTTAAACCCCTAAGCAATAGGGGTAACAGGCTGAATTTATGGATCTTAACCCCCTAAGTAGTAGGGAAACAGATCGAAGGTGATGGGCCTTAAACCCCTAAGTAGTAGGGTAACAGGCTGAAGATCTTAACCCCATAAGTAGTAGGGAAACAGATCGAAGCTGATGGGCCTTAAACCCCTAAGTAGTAGGGTAACAGGTCGAATTTACAGATCTTACCACCCTAAGCAGTAGGGAAACAGATCAAAGGCAATGGGCCTTAAAACCCTAAGCAGTAGGATAACAAGCTGAATTTGTAGATATTAAACCCCTAGGTAGTAGGGAAACAGATCGAAGATGATGGGCCTTAGCCCCCTAAGCAGTAGGGTAACAGGCTGGAAATTACAAATTTCTTCTCTCTAAAATGGCGTTGGAGTGGCTAGAAGCCGCAGAAGATCTCCTCGAAGTTTCAGCGGAGTAGATTGAAGTCACATGTCTTATCTCCTTGAAGCTGCAGTGGAGCAAACTGAAGATAGCAGATCTTATTTCCCTGAAGTTGTCAGTGGAACAGGTTAAAGTTATAAATAAACAGTTCCTATACCCCTGAGGATGCGATGGATTAGAATGAAGCTACTTGAAAGAAGATGGGCACTGAAGAAGTCGAGACCCGGTGAGACCAGGTAAATTTGACCCTTTTTAAGTCTTTACTCCATTCTCGTTACACGACAATGAGCAAAGAGGGGCAGCTGTACCGACCCAAATTTAACTAAACCTAATAGACCAACTAAAAGACCCAACCTAACCCCATTACATTATCCCAATCCCAAAAACACCCCAAGCCCAAAAATTAACAAGCCCAAACCCTAGGCCCGTCAGTCAAACTAGGGTTTCAGAAAATCTGAAACCCTAGCCTATCCTCTCTGCTCACACGCCCACCGCCACACTCGCCTCTCGACGCCTGACGACGCCAAAGACTGCCCCACGTAACTCCAAAGAAGTTGCACCTGCAAGACAATAAAGAGAAAGGATAGAAAATAATAGAAAAAGAACTTGTAAAGGTTATAAAAACTGATTTAAAACTTTGTAAGTTTTTCGGTCATTTTTATTTATCATCAAACAAGAGATTTAAACAAAAAGATAGCATAGATCAAATAGGAAAACAGAGAAAAATACCAAAGGAAGAAACGAATGGAAACCGAAATCGGAAGGTGATTTCATCTTCTTCTTTTTTAATATGTTCCTTTTTTTCTTTTTTTTTCTTTTTCTTCGTTTCTCATATATATACATACATATTATTTAAATAAAAAAATAATAACAATAAAAGAAAAATTCCGCGATGCTCAAGCTTGAGAAGGTGCTCTGAAAAGAAGTTTGGTAGAAAGCCAGAATGAGAAGGAGGGGTTAAAGATTCAGGTATCAAAGTTATAAAGGATCTTGTATCAGTATCGTACGCGTAACTCTATAGTCGAGTTGAAAGCTAGTCAGAGCAGAATCGAAGAATTAAAAGAGAATATAGAAGAACTTAAAACAGCGCTGCAAAATCGTGAACTTCAGATGGAACTCCTTGAGGTAAATAACGAGCGATTTAAGGAGCAACTTCATCAATCTCAAGATTAGGTCCAGAACAGGAATTACGTCATGGGTGAAGCTTTGACTCAAGTGCGAGAAGTGGCTGATCACTTGCGAACATTTGTAGTACAAGCCGATGTGATGAGTTTAAAATACGAGTCGGAATCGGACCGAGGCCGAGAGCTAGCTTGGCTTTTTAGGCAGGTCAAGGCCTTAAGTATCAGGGCCAAGCCTTATATGTAATCTATTTTATGTAAAGAAACTTGTTTTCTAGAAAAAGTTACTCTAATGAAATCGAATTGGAATCAACGCTTTTTTACATTCATCGCATTCATTGCATTCATGCATTAGCATTGCATCATACGCACTAAAACTCACAAAAACCCTAAAAATTATGGCAGTTACCCTGGAACATCGTTACGGTACAAGAGGAAAAACAAGAGCAATGGACCAAAGGTTAGAGAGATTGGAACAAATGCAAAAAGAGATGCAGGATCAATTACAAGCACATATGCAAGAACAGCTGACCAAAATCGAGCAGGATGTAAGGGACCAGATGCTGGAATCCCAAAAAAGTATGATGGATCAATTAACGCGTCTATTGGCTGGCGGATTAGAAAAAGGGAAAAGCCCTTTGATCAATGCGGGAGATGATATTGAAGATTCTACCTACCCTCCAGGTTTTGCCCCAGCGGACGTTCACACACAACCTGATATGTACCCAAGAAGGCCATCGGTCACAATTAGGCCCCAACCATTTCAGGCCGGTGTCTCGGTACCGATGAATTATCAGGCTGGTTCGGGCTCCAATCCAGGGGATAACCCAACTAACCCTGTGGTCCTCAATCTCGATGAAGTAACAGAAATAGGAAAGACAAGGGTAGAACTCTCGAAAGAGCTTGAAGAAAGGTGTATATGGTTAGAAGAAAAATTTAAAGAAATGGAAAGCACTGACTATCGTGGTGGAATCCATGCTTAGGAATTAAGTTTGGTTCTGGACTTGGTACTCCCTCCCAAGTTCAAAACTCCGAAATTTGAGAAGTACAACGGGACTAGCTGTCTCGAAGCTCACATCACTATGTTCTGCAGACGAATGGCAGGCCATGGTAATAATGACCAACTATTAATTCACTGCTTCCAAAAAAGTTTGGTTGGGGCTGCTTCTAGATGGTACAACCAACTGAGTCGCACCCAGATCAGTTCATGGAAAGATCTAGCAAAAGCTTTCATGAAGCAGTACGGTCATGTGACAGACATAGCCCCTGATAGAATCACTTTACAGAATATGGAGAAAAAGCATAGCGAAAGCTTTAGGCAGTATGCCCAATGATGGAGAGAGGTGGCCACACAAGTTCAACCCCCTCTGTTAGAAAAGAAAACTACTATGCTCTTTATCAATACCCTGAAGGCGCCTTTCGTTAACCACATGCTGGGTAGCGCAACCAAAAGCTTTTTAGACATAGTAATGCCTGGAGAAATGATAGAAAATGCGATAAGATGTGGGAAAATAGAGGCTGGCGAAAACTCCAAGAGGTCAGCACCGAGGAAGAAAGAGCACGAGGTAAATAATGTGAGTACATATTCGAAATCAATCACCGTAAGCCAACCAAGGTCGACAACTACTGGTCAGCAGGGACCACCCAGACAAGAGCCCAACACAAAGCAAAATAGAGAGAAACTCCAATTTACGCCCATTCTAATGACGTACAAGAAGTTATACCAAAGTTTATTTGATATACATGTCGTGTCTCCCTTCAATCTAAAGCCAATGCAACCTCCATACCCTAAATGGTATGACGCAAATGCCCAATACGAATACCATGCGGGAGCCACAGGACACTCGATAGAAAACTGCACCACTTTCAAGAAATTGGTTGAAAGACTTATCAACATGGGCATCGTGAAATTTGATGATACATCTAGTATAGAGAATTTGTTACCCAACCATGAGGATAAGGGGATAAATGCGATAATCGAGAGTTCGGGGAAATAAATTAAGATGAATATTACAGAAGCAAATACTTCGCTGAAAGAAGTATGGAAGAAAATGGTGGAAAGAGGGTTGATAGCACAAAATTCAAGGGTCAGATCTCGAGAAGCAAAGAATTATTGCGAGTTCCATAATCAAGAGGATCACGAGATTCAGAAATGCAACCAATTCAGGGCGTTAGTACAAGGATTGATGGATAATAATGAGTTGGAATTCTTCGAATATGTCGGGAGCCTAGAAGAAGTAAATGTGTGTGCCTCCGAAGAAGGGTCAACGAAGGATGTTTACAAAGTCAACCACCCAGTGGTTATCATATCACGTCCAAAAATGAATGAAGCCGGGGCACAAGTTGCACCCAAGGTCGTAATCCAGAAGCCCGTTGCCTTCCCTTATAAAGATAGCAAAAGGGTACCGTAGAACTATAGCTGCAATGTGACAATCTCGGGAGAAGAAATCCCGATTAATGCACTAGAAGAAGATCAAGACGAGAGTTTTTATACGCGCAGTGGAAGGCGTTATGATACCCCAAATACAAAAGTCGAGCAGGTTAAAGAAAAATCATTGGCAATTGAGCAAAAGAAAGAGAAGCCAGCAAGACCTGAACCAACTGTTAATGAATCAGTGACTGAAAAAGAAGCAAAGAAATTCTTAAAATTTCTAAAGCACAGTGAATATAGTGTCGTAGAACAGTTGCACAAACAGCCAGCTCTTATATCGGTACTGGCTTTACTCTTAAGCTCAGAAACCCATCGCAGCGCATTGATGAATGTGTTGAATGAAACTTATGTTGCTAACGATATCTCTGTAAACAAACTGGATCGCTTAGTCAACAATATAAGTGCCAACAACTTCATATTCTTCAATGACGATAAAGTACCACTAGGAGGCCGGGGATCAACTAAAGCTTTGCACATTACGACTCACTGTAAAGGGTACACATTACCAGGGGTATTGATTGACAATGGGTTTGCACTAAATGTCCTACCCCTATCTACGCTGAGTAGGTTGCTAGTGGATAGTTCCCATATGAAGACATGCCAAAATATAGTGAGAGCATTTGATGGTACGGAAAAGAAGGTAATGGGGAGAATTGAAATACCCCTCTTAATCGGGCCGAGCACGTACGAGGTAAACTTCCTGGTCATGGACATTAAGCCTTCGTATAATTACCTATTGGGGAGGCCATGGATACACTCAGCAGGGGCGGCCCCCTCTTCGCTACACCAAAAGTTGAAATTGGTAACCGAAGGTCGGTTAGTAACGATCAACGCTGAAGAAGACATCATCGCAGCAATAACCAGTGACGCCCCATATCTAGAGGCAAATGATGAAGCAATCGAATGCTCTTTTCAGTCTTTAGAGTTTGTGAATGCGACATTCATTACCGAAGCAAATAAGATTCCAAGGCCCAGGTTATCTGAGACTACAAGAATGAGACTACGGCTAATTGTTGAAAAAAGGGGCCCTACCCGGAAGAGAACTCGAGAGATACCTCTAGGGAAGGATTAATGTACCAATGATGAATGACAAACAAGACTGTTTTGGGTTAGGATTTAAGTCGGACATGAAACAAAGAAAGAAGGAACTTGAGAAGAAGCAAGAAAGAAGGAAAGCGCGATTGAGTGAGGGAGAAATCGAATGGGAACCAATGATCTTCCCCCATATTTCGAAGACTTTTGTGTCTGGAGGAGTCATTCACCCCGAGCGAAAGACGTTGGGAAAATAAATCATGGAAGAAATGATGGAAAATTTAGACATCAACGTCACATACGAATATGGAACCGGAGTAGAGAATTTGTCGGACATCCGCCCTTATGAGCCGGGAAGTGTTCTGAATAATTAGACTGCAGAAAAGATTCCTATAGTCTTTAGAACTAATTCAGAGTAATGTCCAAAACACGCTTATTGCTCTAGGCCTAGGAGTAATAAGAGTCCCTTTTGTGGAATAGGCTTATGTTCAAAATCGTTATTTCAATGAAATGCATCCTTTTGTCTTATTCCGTGCAAATATTCTTTTATTCTTTCATTCATTATCATACCATACATATCACTGTTCTTGGATTCTCTTGTTCTTTGTATCTTTCTTCACACCTACAATAGGTCTCCAGATATCAACGATATGAGCGACGCTGCTACTAACTCAGAGTCTCCTTTTGAGCGGGATATGTGTCTAGAGGGATTTCAGAACTTTGAAGATGATAGAGATTATAAATTATCCCCCGATTTGTTAAGGATGGTAGAATAAGAGGAGAAACAGATTCTACCCCACAAAGAGTCAGTAGAAATTGTGAACTTGGGGGATGAACTAGAAAAGAAAGAAGTAAAGATCGAAGTTTGCATTACCACAGAGACAAAGCGGAACCTTATTGGGTTACTCCAAGAGTTCATTGATGTCTTTGCGTGGTCGTATCAAGATATGCTTGGGCTAAGTACTGACATTGTGGTACACAGGCTCCCTATTAAAGAAGAATACAAGCCAGTTCAATAGAAGCTCCGAAGAATGAGGCCGGATGTTTTGTTGAAAATAAAAGAGGAGATCAAGAAGCAATTTGATGCTGGTTTCTTGCAAGTAGTTAAGTTCTCGGAATGGGTAGCCAACATCGTTCCCGTCCCTAAAAAATATGGAAAAGTACGAATGTGTGTAGACTACAGAGACTTAAACAAAGCCAGCCCGAAGGATAATTTTCCTTTGCCTCATATTGACACCTTAGTGGACAACACGACAGGTTACTCACTATTCTCCTTCATGGATGGTTTCTCAGGGTATAATCAGATCAAGATACATCCTGAAGACATGAGTAAAACCACATTTGTGACCATATAGGTAATGCCGTTCGGATTGAAAAATGCGGGAGCAACATATCAGTGAGTCATGGTAACCTTATTCTATGATATGATGCATAAAGAAATTGAAGTCTATGTCGACGACATGATCGCCAAATCTCGGACAGAAGAAGAGCATGTGCAAGTCTTGAGGAAATTATTTTTGAGGTTGAGAAAATTCTAGCTAAAACTCAATCCAGCAAAATGTACCTTCGGGGCCAAGTCAGGAAAACTACTAGAATTCATAGTCAGTGAAAAAGGGGATTGAGATTGACCCAGACAAAGTCAAAGCCATACAAGAGTTACCTCCACCGTGCACCCAAAAGGAAGTTCGGGGATTCTTAAGAAGGCTAAATTACATTGCTCGATTCATTTCATAACTAACCGAGAAATGTGACCCCATATTCCGTCTCCTAAAGAAACACAACCCTAGTGTTTGGGACAAGGAATGCCAGAAGACTTTCGACAAAGTTAAGCAATATTTGTCCAATGCCCTAGTGTTGACACCACCTAATCCAGATAAACCACTGATACTGTATTTGGCGGTATTTGAAAACTCTATGGGATGCGTGCTTGGCTAACACGATGAATTAGGAAGGAAAGAAAGAGCGATATATTACCTCAGTAAAAAGTTTACTGAGTGTGAGACGAGATACTCGTTCATTGAAAACTTGTGTTGTACCTTAATCTGGACAACCCGAAGACTGAGACAATACATGTTGTATCACACAACCTAGCTGATTTCTAAACTGGATCCTCTGAAGTACTTGATGGAGTCAGCTGCTTTAAACGAAAGAATGGCCCGATGGCAAATTCTACTATCCGAATTTGATATAGTTTATGTGAACCAGAAGGTCGTAAAATGGAGTGCGATAGCAGACTTTCTAGCCATAGAGCCCTAGAAGACTACGAGCCTCTGAACTTTGACTTCCCAAATGAACATCTAATGTACATAGCGACCACTAAAGAAGACCCACAAGAAGGTTATCCTTAGAAGCTAAACTTTGACAGAGCATCAAATACTGTGGGCAACGGAATCAGGGCAGTCCTGGTATCCCCGAACGGAGATTATTATCCATTTACTAGTAAATTAGATTTTGACTGCATGAACAATATGACAAAGTACGAAGCATGCATCATGGGAATTCGTGCGGCCATAGAGCATAAAATCAAGGTGTTAGAGGTATATGGAGATTCTGCCTTAGTGATTTATCAACTCAAAGGTGAATGGGAGACGAGAGACCCCAATTTGATCAATTATCGAAAGCTGATCCTTGAATTAATTAAAGAGTTTGATGATATTGTCTTCTGCTACCTCCTGCGAGAAGAAAATCAGATGGCTGACGCCCTAGTAACTTTAGCTTCTATGATCAAGATGAATAAGTAAGAGGATGTGAGACCAATCCAAATGAGCATGTACGAGGCTTCGGATCATTGTTACAACCTCGAAGAAGAAGAGGAAAGTGATGATCACCCCGACCAAGCTACTCAGAACGACAAAAGAACATTGAGAAGACTGGCCAATGACTACGTCTTAGATGGGGAAATCCTACACAAAAGAAAGAAGAATCAAGTACTGTTAAGATGTGTAGACGCTATAAAGGCTAAGAAAATCTTAGAAGAAGTCCATGAGGGCGTCTATGGGACACACGCTAATGGCTTTACAATGGCCAGGCAAATTATGAGGTTTGGTTATTATTGGTCTACCATGGAAGGAGATTGTATCAACTACGCCAAAAGATGTCATAAGTGCCAAATCTATGGAGACAAGATTCATGTGCCTACTTCACCTCTGCATGTTATGACTTCTACATGGCCTTTCTCGATGTGGGGCATGGATGTGATTGGGCCAGTTTTGCCAAAAGCTTCAAATGGGCATCAATTCATCTTTGTGGTCATTAACTATTTCACCAAGTGGGTAGAAGCCACTTCGTATGCTAATGTTACAAAATCGGCAGTTAGCAAGTTCCTGAAAAAAAATTATCTGTCGATATGGAATGCCAGAAAAGATCATATCTAACAATACATTTAAATTGAATAACAGTATGATAGCAGAGGTCTGCAGGCAGTTTAAGATTAGACACCACAACTCGTCACCGTATCACCCGAAGATGAATGGTACAGTCGAAGCAGCCAATAAGAATATTAAGATTGTGGGAAAGATGACGGAAACGTATAAAGATTGGCATGAGAAGTTACCGTTTGCCCTTTACACTTATCGAACGTCCATCAGGACTTCCACCGGGGCAACGTCTTTCTCATTGGTCTATGGAATAGAGGCGATTTTACCTATCGAGGTCGAGATTCCTTCCCTCAGAGTTTTGTCAGAAGTAAAGCTGGATGAAGCAAAATGGATCCAGTCCCGATACGATCAGTTGAATTTGATTGAAGAAAAGAGGCTGAGGGCTATCCGTCATGGTAAGATGTACCAAAAGCGAATAATGCAAGCTTACAACAAAAAGGTTCGTCCCAGAGAATTCCACGAGGGAGACCTAGTATTGAAAAAGATCCTGCCCATACAAAAGAATTTCAGAGGAAAATGGATGCCGAATTAGGAAAGACCTTATGTGGTAAAGAAAGCCTTTTCTGGAGGTGCATTGATATTGACCGAAATGGATGGCAAGACTTTACCCAATCCCGTGAATTCAGATTCGGTTAAGAAATACTTTGCCTAAAAAAAAAAAGGGGAGGGGCCAGGGTGAAAACTCGCAAAGAGAACTTTGAGAACAAAGGGATTTTGAATTGAAAACCCGTAAAGGGCAATTGAAATTTTGATCGAAGGTGGGGCATGCGGTGGTCTCACAACACCTAAATTAGCAAGGAGGAGAGATGTTACATCTTGGGGCATCTACAAGGGTACTCTAGATCCCCTAAACACATATTGGGAAAAAAAGGAGTCCCCAAGAAGTTCGTACAGAGAAGTTCACGCTGCGATATCTGGGGCACCTATTTGCTTTCTATTCATTTTGTACTCCAGCAATGTTTGTTGTCTGTGATCAATCTATTCCCTTCAAATTTTATTTTTGACAAATTTTAGTTCTGCCATTGTTATGATCCTTTTCAAGCATTTTGTATTGAAATGATGGTTAATGGACTAATGATACTCTCACAAAGGAAGTTCTACATATTACTCTGAAAGTTTCTAAATAGTACAAGAACCTGAAACATGGCTATTATTTAGAACTAACCAAACTTAAAGATTGGAAACATTTGAGAAGAAATAGTTTAAATTGGGACTACCTCTTCGGGTTTTCTATTCAAAGATCTAAGTTGAACAAGAAGACAGGGTACCGTTTCAATGAAAGAACCTTGATGAACAAAGAGCAATAACAACCTAAACATTAAAAAGGGTTCATGCTCACAACATGCTGCACTCATGCATTTATAGATCATTCATAGTGTATCTAATTAGAAACATTTGATTCATTTCGATCATAGCATCCTAATTCTTTGGCATAAGCATAAATACATGGAACTGATTCTACAGGTCATGTCCCTAGAATTAGTGAACTCACAAGCCTTAACCCCTAAGCAGTAGGATAACAGGCTGAATTTACAGATCTTATCACCCTAAGCACTAGGGAAATAGATCGAAGGTGATGGGCCTTAAACCCCTAAGCAGTAGGGTAACAGGCTAAATTTACAGATCTTAAACCCCTAAGCAGTAGGGTAACAGACTAAATTTACAGATCTCAACTCCCTAAGCAGTAGGGAAACAGATCAAAGATGATGGGCCTTAAACCCCTAAGTAGTAGGGTAACAGGCTGAATTTACAGATCTTATCACCCTAAGTAGTAGGGAAACAGATCGAAGCTAATGGGCCTTAAACCCCTAAGCAGTAGGGGTAACAGGCTGAATTTACGGATCTTAACCCCCTAAGTAGTAGGGAAACAGATCGAAGGTGATGGGCCTTAAACCCCTAAGTAGTAGGGTAACCGGCTGAATTTACAGATCTTAACCCCCTAAGTAGTAGGGAAACAGATCAAAGCTGATGGGCCTTAAACCCCTAAGCAGTAGGGTAACAGGCCGAATTTACAGATCTTACCACCCTAAGCATTAGGGAAACAGATCAAAGGCGATGGGCCTTAAACCCCTAAGCAGTAGGGTAATAGGCTGAAGTTGCAGATCTTAAAGCCCTAGGTAGTAGGGAAACAGATCAAAGATGATGGGCCTTAGCCCCCTAAGCAGTAGGGTAACAGGCTGGAAATTACAAATTTCTTCTCTCTAAAATGGCGTTGGAGCGGCTAGAAGCTGCACCAGATCTCCTCGAAGTTTCAGCGGAGTAGATTGAAGTCACATGTCTTATCTCCTTGAAGCTGTAGTGGAGCAAACTGAAGATAGTAGATCTTATTTCCCTGAAGTTGCCAGTGGAACAGGTTAAAGCTATAAATAAACAGTTCTTATACCCCTGAGGATGCGGTGGATTAGAATGAAGCTACTTAAAAGAAGATGGGCACTGAAAAAGTCGAGACCCGGTGAGACCAGGTAAATTTGGCCCTTTTTAAGTCTTTGCTCCATTCTCGTTACACGAAAACGAGCAAAGAGGGGCAGCTGCACAGGCCCAAATTTAACTAAACCTAATAGACCAACTAAAAGACCCAACCTAACCCCATTACATTAGCCCAATCCCCAAAACACCCCAAGCCCAAAAATTAACAAGCCCAAACCCTAGGCCCGTCAGTCAAACTAGGGTTTCAAAAAATCTGAAACCCTAGCCTATCCTCTGCCTGTCACGTCCACCGCCACCTGCCTCTCGCGCCTCGACAACGCCTCAAAGACCGCCTCACGTAACTCCAAAGAAGTTGCACCTGCAAGACAATAAAGAGAAAGGACAGAAAATAATAGAAAAAGAACTTGTAAAGGCTATAAAAGCCGATTTAAAACTTTGTAAGTTTTTCGGTCATTTTTATTTATCATCAAACAAGAGATTTAAACAAAAGATAGCATAGATCAAATAGGAAAACAGAGAAAAATACCAAAGGAAGAAACGAACGGAAACCGAAATCGGAAGGTGATTTCATCTTTTTTTTTTAATTTTTTTAATCTGTTCCTTTTTTTCTTTTTTTTTCTTTTTCTTCGTTTCTCATATATATACATACATATTATTTAAATAAAAAAAGAAGAAGAAATTTTTACCTTTTCCAGCCACCGTGCACGGTGGCCGGCGGCGGCGACCGACGATGGTCCGGCGACCGGACGGTGACCGGCCCTGTGGCCGAAAATCGCACCCCCCTTCTCCTCTTTTTTTTTCCTCCAGCAGCACAAATGAATTTTTTTGCTGAAAATGGCCCTTTTATAGCCTCCCAAAACGACGTCGTTTTAGGGGCTGCCTTTTAGCCCCAAAACGACGTCGTTTCGGGTCGACCCGACCCTACCCACTCAGGATCAGCGTGTTTTTGCTCTTAGGGGCTAATTGCGCGCGCGGTCCTTCCCCTTTTTTATGGATTTGCAATGCATTTTTTTATTTTAAATTTTGGCCTACAATTTTATTGCGATTACAATTTGGTCATTTGCAATGCTGCGCGTTTTGAAGGGAGGGTTTATTGCCCAATCTGGTCCCTCTTCTTTGTTCGCGCGCTTGATTTAGTCCTTTTCTTCTTTGTTTATTTTTAAATTGGCTCCCTAACTTTTACGTTAATTTCAATTTAGCTCCTTTTTTTGTTATTTACGATATTGTATTTAAAATTAATTAAATTAATAAATTATTGTTATTATTATTATTATTATTATTATTTTGTTAAGATTACTATTTTAATTATATTTTATTTTTGTGTTCATTTTACTTACTGTTTTGTTACTAATTCATTAATTTATTATTATTAACATATTGTTATTCTTAATGTATTATCATTACCATTATTTTTATTTTTATTACCATTATCATTAATATATTGTATTCTCTATTATTATTGTTATTACTATTCCTATTATTCCTATATCTTTTTATTATTCCCTTTATTATGTATTATCAACATATTATTACTACTATCGTAACTATTATTATTATATTACCATTGTATTATTACTATTATATTATTATTATATATATATTTTTACCCATTATTCTTTAAATACACTAAATTATTTCTATTCCTCATTCACACTATATATTTATACACATATATACACTCTTATATATCGTTCCGAACTTTAAAACATTTATTACGTTTACTATTACCATTAGTATTATTGCCATTACTATTACTATCAAAACCTTTAAATAACTTTACTAGTTTTTTTGTTAAATACTATTAGATTGTTTATCACTTCTCTTAGCTTATTTGTTATTTTATTTTCATTGTTATCATTCATGTTCACGTTTATGCTCATTCCATTACGCTTATCAATACCGAGATTTATATACGTTACGTGTTCTTCATCTTATTATTACAAACTTATGTTGTATTAACTTTTTCTCGACAAAAATAACTTTTTCATAAAAAATCAACACTCCGTATTTGAAATTTCGAGAAAATCGTGCCCTAACTTACTGGGTTTCGATTTTTCTCATTTAACCTAAATAACGGAATGCTCTTTAAAATCGCAATACGAGTCTTAAAAATGCTTATTCTCGAAAGTACGAGGTGTTGTGCCCTAACTTACCGGGTGTGACATTTTGTCACCTCGAAATAAGAATTTGGTTTAAAATAAAGGCAATATTCGGTATTTGAGAATTCGAAAAAATGTGCCCTAACTTACTGGGTTTCGATTTCTCTCGTTTACTCTAAATAGTCGAATACCCTTTTAAAAAAGGGTCAAAATACATGAATTTCAAATACAAGCAAGCTCATTCTCAAAGTTCAAAATGTCGTGTCCTAACTTACTGAGCGTGACGTTTTATCACTTCGAGATGAGGGAGTCCTTAACATCCATTTGAACTTATTCGGT
Organism: Gossypium longicalyx; assembly: GCA_025698465.1. NCBI lineage: Eukaryota > Viridiplantae > Streptophyta > Magnoliopsida > Malvales > Malvaceae > Gossypium > Gossypium longicalyx. The sequence goes on from CM047007.1 coordinate 21,417,134, forward strand.
CATTTTTTTAGCATTAATTCAAAAAAGGATCGTATTTCAAAGTCTTTCAAGTTTTTTAAGCTTCGACACTAAGACACTAATTAATCAACTAGGTACCAATTTTCGGGCGTACTGAGGGTGCTAATCCTTCCTCGTGCGTAACCGACTCCCGAACTCATTTTCTGATTTTCGTAGACCAACAATTATCGTTTTAGTAAATCTTAACTTTTATTAAAATGATTAATTTGAGGTGAGCCGATCACACCTCATCAAAAAGGATTGGTGGTGACTCCTCTATTAGTTTTCATTTTCAAAATCTAAGTCGATTCCCGTTTTTTCAAAAAAATAGTTACGACAAGTAGGAGACAAATTTAATAAAATTGTAAAGGTAAAGGATCACATTTGTTATTATACCTTGTATATAAAAAACCAATATAAGCATTTAATGACACAATTTTAATGGAGAGATTATTTTACTCCTTCTATCGTATAGGGACCAATTTATCATTTTTTTAGGTAAAGAGACCAAAATGCATTTGGTAACATGGTAAGAGGATTGATTTAAAAAAAAAAAAAATTACCATGTTTTGCTGATATCATTTTATAATCATATTGCTTCTAAAAGTATGGTGTGTAATTTGCAGTATTAGAATAACTCAAAATTAGAGTGATTAAGATTCCAATAACTTGAGTGTCATGCGATTGAAACTTATACTCAGATTAATTTAAATAAAAAATATTTGAAAATCAATCCAAGATTAATAGGAAAGATACGGTGAAGTTCCAAGAACTGGACTGGAAAACCTAGTCATTTGATTGACAAGGTCATCGAGTCACGTTACAATCCGGAATCTAAACCGGTGAGCCGCGCGATAATATTTAGCGAATTGGTCGCACCACTTTTATGTTCTTCTTATGATGATTTTCTACGCAAAATCAATCCTCTCTATAAATTGGTTTTCAAGCCATAAAGTGTTGATAGCAAACAATCTTAATTCTGTCATAAATTGTAGTATTTTTGAGTTGAAAAGATTCATGGCACCTAATCGTCGTGGAATGGGCGATGAGCAGCTGAAGCAGAAGATCCTATGTTTGAAGCGAAACATGGCGAAGATAAGCAATGATCAACAGCGCATAAGAGAGGAACAAACAAGTGTGAGACTAAGATTCCCCATTATTAAACAACAATGTGAGGAATTGAGGGAGGGGATTAATCTGATTTCCAAGCAAGCAACAATTACCCAATTTCGGATTGCTTTAATGTTCCGAATCATAAGAGAACGCAAAGAAGGAAACTTTTCCCAAGCTGATAAACTCACTCACTTTCTTCGATTTATTGTCCAACTCATCATGTAGTTCAACCAACCTATTTATCATTAACCCAATCAATGAAGTTTGGAATGTAGAACTCAACAAAATATACTTTAATTTGTATTCGAAAATTTTATCCCAAAAGTGACTTAAAATACTTGTTGCAAATGTTAATGCAATTCGATCGTAGATGAAATCATATATAGATGTTTTCTCAATCTCACATAATGGGTTAATTACCCGATGGCTTCTCCAAATTTAACTTCAATCTAAAATTATGCTACTTGTATTTTATTTTGTCACCATTTCTACTCATAATATTAATTTAATCACCCGTCTCAATGAAATCATGATACCCCCCCCCAATAAGTTAAAGTTTTAACTTAAATCATAATATTAATTTCAGACTCGTTGTATTTTCAAGAGTAGATGCAAGTTTAAACCTTGAAAATAAATATTGTTAGGAGAGATAACTACGAATTCTGAATATAGATGGTAAAACATACACGAATAATAATAAAAATAAAATATATCATGCTACAATTCAGGGGCAGAGTCAAAGTGCTTGGCACGGGCTCTAATCCCCTTCTAAAATGATTTTTTTTTTCATTTAGGCTATTTATAATTGATAAAATTTTAAAATGAGAAAAATCAATTTCTATATCACATAATATAAAATTGTAAATTACTTATTTTATTAAAAAGGTTGAATAACTATTTTATTACATTTCACCATGAGAAACCAGATTGTTTAATTGAATAAATGTCAAAAAATTATGATGTAGGTTTTTCTTTACAAATAAAATTATAAAAAATAAAAAAAATAAAACATTAGAAACTAAATAATTAATTAGAAATTAGAAATTCTTATAAAAAAATTATAAAATTCTTTATAAATTAGAAAAATATTTTTTAAAAAACTAAATAATTAATTAAAAAACAAATTTAAAGTTCTAAAAATAGATTTGAAGATTGTGGAAATTAAAGAATGGAGTGAAACAAATAATTTATTTCCTTTTTTGTCTTATTTTAACTATTATGTATCTAATCTAATAGCAAGAGAATAGATACATTTGTTTGAATTTCATTTAAATCTGATAAAGGATGAAGATACAAGATTTTTTTTCTTTGGTGTTAGCAGAAGAGTGATTGGGAGCACACAACCATTGTTCTTCATATATATATATATATATATATGTTTTGAATTTTTTTCAGATTTTATTAAAAATAAATGTTGTTTTCTTTGATGTTGGAAATTTTAGATTTTTATTTTATTTTATAAAGTCACAAACTAATATATATACTTTTTGATATAATATTAAAGGTAAGAATAAAGTAGTATAATTTGAATTTATGTCAAACATATACCTAACAATAATTTTAATCACCATTCCATTCAAATCAATATATATACATTAAAATTTTTATTTTTCATTAATATTAGTTAGGGCGCTTGGGAGGGGCCAGCCCCACCTCAAAATGGATAATTTCTATTTTAACCTTTTAAAATTTTAAATTAGTAAAGGTAAAATTATACTATAACCCCCTAAAAATAATAAAAATTAGATTTAATCCTTTAAAAATTATAAAGATATAGACTACTAAAATGGTGAAATTATATTTTTACTATCGTAAAAATTATAATTTTATTTTTATCTCCCCAAAAAAAATTTATGACTTCGCTCCTGTTGAGTAATAAGTTCATCAGTATCAAAATTTTAACTTAGCTTGAGCTTAGAATAATTGGAGGTGATTGTGATTATCAAATCCTAAAGATGTTAGACAAATGGTAACACTTGGTTAAAAAATTAATAAAATAGATTATTAAAGCTTTTCTTTCTTTTGTTTTATAAAAAATATATTTATTTGCAAAATAATAATACTTATTTTTGTTGTTACACGAGAATTTTTAGAGGAAGGATAACTTGATCTTGTCTTTTTAGGCTAATTGCTTGACATATATGGAAGAATATGAATATGTTTAAATTCCAAGGCATTACCTGTAGTGCCCTTAAGATTGTTAAAGTTTCTTATAGTTGAGCACAATAGTATGAGTTATCATAATGGAGCTATAAGCTAAACAATCATGCTTCTAGTACTCGATCACCTTTAACAGGTAATTGGGTACACTTATTCACTTATCCTGGCCTCCTAAAATGAAATTATTTCTTCATTTAGGTCCTTTATAATTGATAAAATTTTAAAATATACTAATTATGTGGAAGTTAAAAAAATTTAATTTTTATAATTCAAAAAAATACAAAAATTATTAATTAAAAATTTATCTAGATTTAGAAATTTTAATTTTTATAAAAAAAACTAAAATGTTTTATGAAATTATAAAATTTTACAAAATTCATATAATTAAAAATATATAAATAATTTATTATAAATTCAGAAAATTCAAAAAAATTATATAATTTTTAACGTAAATTTGAGTTTTCAAAATTAAAAAATATTAAATTTCAATTCAAAAAAATGAAAAAGAAGAAGAAGAAGAAGAAGAAGAGAGAAACAGAATAAAAGAAATTTTGTGGTGAATTACAATAATAGGACAAAGCTCGAATAACAAATGTAATTAGCGCGACTCAAACCCAGGCCACACCTGGAACAGTGAACACCCTTAACTATCAGGTCATGGGGTTCAACCAGATTGTTTAATTGAATAAATGTTTAAAAAACATGATTTAGGTTTTTCGTTAATAGTCATTCAATTATGTATAAGTTTTCGTTTTAATCATTTAACTAAAAAAAATTATAAATTTAGTCACTAACGTTTTCAGAATTGTTTTTTCACCTTTAAGTGAGTAATGGTGACATTTCTCTAATTGGTGTAATAACAAATTTAATCATTAAATTTTTATATTTTATGTCAATTTAACCTTAATTCTATGTGAAAATTATGAAAATAAAATAAAATTTTAATTTTAACATATATAGAATTGAATTTACATCTTATTGTTATTTATTGTAAAATGTAAATTGTAAGTTGAAATTAATTGTTATTGTTAATTAAAACATACATGGATATACAAGTTGAAGGGCCACCTATCATTATTAAATGTGGAAAATATTTTAGCATATGCTTATAATATTACATGTGGGCGGTTAAAAAAAATCATGTTAATTTAAAATATGAATTAAGTTCAAACCCTTTTTTCTTTAAATGTATTATTAGTTTACTTTTATATATTATATTATTAATATCATATAAACAAAACATGAAAAAAATTAATAAATAAAAATTACATTAAATTAAAATGACATTTTTGTAATAAAAAATAATATAAATAGTCTTAAAACGATGTTAGATTAATCATACAAATATGGACAGGGTTATACAAAATTTGAAATTTATATTTTAAACTGAATTAAATTTAGACAAATACGAAATATACTAATATATCACAAATTCAACTCGAATTCAATTTAATTCGATCCATAAATACTTTTATATATCATCATCAATAATTCTTCTAAGTTAATATAAGTTACATATATAAAGCATTAAGATAAGAGAAAGGTGATGAAGCAAGTCAAGAGGTCGATTTGATGGCGGCCTGACCGGTTAAGTTGCTTTGATGATGGCCGGACTCCAGCATTAGGAGTAATTAAAAGAGTGGCTTCCACAGGACTCCCCTTAATCCCCACCACATTATCCAATCAACCTCCATTCTTAACATAAATCATTCTCTTTTACTTTGTAGGAAATTATAGAATGTTTCTTTCTCCAACAAAACCCTATTTGTTTTGGATAATTACACCAATTCTTTAGGTAGTGTGAACACTTAAGGTTCATTAATAAATAACAAAGATATTAACATCAGTGATATGATTTTTTTTTTTCATTTCGACAAATTTAAATCCACTTGATTCAATTATCATGATTAAATGTGGAAAATATTTCAAATAATTCAAAACTTCATTCAATTGATTCATATAATTAATTATTATTAAAATAATAAATCAAATAAAAGTTAATAGTGTTATGAATATCTTATTAAGTGGATGTCCATCATGATCAAGATAAAGTTTTAATGTACTTTAAATTTTAATAGTTATTAGAATTAGATCTCTACTTCTTTTATACTTCTTATGCCTATAAATAGAGACTCTGATGATGAAGCATTGTAATCTCCTTTTTGATTAATAAAGTGCATTCTCTATTGTTTTCATATTTTCTTTGTTCTTTATTCTCCCCATCTCTCTTTATTTTATAACACGTTATCAGCACGATCTTGCTCAAAGTGATAGTTCCTTTTATCGACGATCAAATTTATCCTCCATGATTTTCAATTTCTTTAACAGCAAGATGCAAAGTTTTTACAGGAAGTCTTTTTATTTATTTAATATTTCATATCTAATTATTATTTTTTTTGTTCTTCTTTCATTATACGTTATCATTATTTTGATTAACTTATTTTATTTTTTGTTCTTAAGGATGGTGAAAGATTTGATACCGTTATCTATATGAAATCAAGAATATTTTCAAACTATCTCATACCTTCTAGTGATGACGGTGATGTTAAATATCTTCAGGTATATTTTACTATGTTTTATTTATTGTTTATTATAATTAGAGACTAATTATGACAACATGCATAGATAGATTTTGATTTAAAATCTCATGCATGTTCGCGATGGTGATTATGAAATAAAAAATCTATTGGGATGTCTATAAGTTTGTCTTACGAGATTTGTTGCATTCCCCAAAGTGAATTTATATGGACATTCAATTAAAGAACCAAGAACGAGAAGATTCTTTAATTTAAAGAATTCTCATTTGTTGCTTGTTCTCAATAAAATTTGGTTCTTAGAAACTCACTAGCTAAAGTTGAGATTTAATGTCTTACATTTCTGAAATGAATATGGGCCTATTCATCCACCATGTGGATGGTTTTGATATTATATGATTTTGGTAGATGCATCTACAAAATAATCACATGCGTTATCAACTCGCAGCCTGTCGTTTACGAGGTTGCTTGTTTAAGTGATTAATTTCAGATTATGCAATTAAAACAATTCATCTTGCTAATGTTGGTGAGTTTACATTTTCAATGATTATTGCATGTCAATTGGGATAAAAGTTGAACATCCTATAGCTCATGTTCACACACAAAATGATTTAGCTGAATTGTTTATCAAATGCCTCCAACTAATAGCTAGACCATTACTTATGAGAACAAAACTTTCTATTTCAGCATGAGATTCATGCTTGTATTGATTTACATGTTGTACGCATCAAGCTAATAAATTATAAATACTCTCATTACAATTGATTTTTGGTCAAGAGCCAAATATTTCTCATCTTACAATTTTTGGATGTGCAGTATATGTTTCAACTGCTCCATCACAATGCATTGGTCATAATAAAAGATTGGGAATGTATATTTATATGAGTCTCCTTATAATATTTTTGAGCAATTAATTCGAGATTTAATTGTGACATGAGTTGTAAGTTTTCCCAACGTTAGGGGGAGAGAAACAATAACTTGTAATGAGTTCGGGGGAGAGTAATTGAACCAGAAGTTCAACAAGGATAACTCATTACAAGTTAACTGTTAGATGTATTTACAGCCTTAATGAGAATAACCAATTGTTATATAAATCTAATATTTTAATTTGAATCAAAGTCCCAGTAGGACAATCAGTTAGAATAAATAATAGATTGATTGGTTCCAAAGATAAAAATTATTCTAGATGGTCATATAATAGAAGCGGGTGCTCTAGAAAAGACCCAAGACATAACTAATAAGTAAAACTTCAGAAGAGATTTAGGTACCTGAAATTAAATTTTAAAATAATGAAAATAAGAGATCTCGATAAGTTATACCAATTCGAGAAAATGTGAAACAAAATAATAAAAGTGGTCGACAATGATTTTGCATGCAGTATTATTATAATGAAATAAAAGGAAGGTCATGAATAAATCTATTGAGAAATATAGATATAGAATAAATTGATCAAAATAGAAAGACGCAACTCAAATACAATTAAATTTGTGGAGTTTTTGGACCAGTAGTCCAAATATCTAAAGGTATAAAGCCAGTGAGGGTACAATTGAAGTAGTTTTGCAAAAGCAGAATAAAAATATGAAGTTTTCCACTAAGTCCTGGCATTGATTATGAAAAGATATAATATTCTTTTGTGGTGGATGCAATAACCTTTAGATATATTATTAAATTGACAATTCATAAAAGATTTAACTTGCGTCTAATGGTTATTGTTACAACCTTTTATGAATCATTATATAGTAAAGTTTATATTAAAATCCTCGAAGGATTTAGGATGCTAGAAGCATATCAAAATTCTCGAGAAATTGTTCATTTATATGAATTGAAATAATTTGAACATATGTGGTAAATTTGAGTAGTTGAAGGAGGATTATAAAATGATCCAAAATACCTATTTGTGTTTTTATATAAGAATCATGATTAAAGTTTATTGTGATTATTGTTGAATCTCCTGAAGAGATCAAAATATATTTCCCCAAATCTCCCTCACTCATTACTTTTAAAAGAATAGTAATATAAATGCTTAGTAAATACATTCAAATAGTCATTTGAAAAACTAGTATTCAAGATTGAATACGTAGAATATGATAAAATATGTGATGTTTTTATAAGGGGGAGTAAATACGCATTGTACTCTTTTTCCCTTAACCAAGGTTTTGTCCCATTGGGTTTTCTTGGTAAGGTTTTTAACGAGGCAACATATTATGCGTATTATAGATTGTGTACTATTTTTCCTTCATTAGGTTTTTATCCCATGGGGTTTTTCCTAATAAGGTTTTAATGAGACACATTATCTTCCAATGGACATTTAAGGGGAAGTTTTATGAATATCTTATTAAGTGGATGTCCATCATAATCAAGATAAAATTTTAATGTACTTTAAATTCTAATAGTTATTAGAATTAGATCTCTACTTCTTTTATATTTCTTATGCCAATAAATAAAGACTTTGATGAAACATTGTAATCACCCCTTTTGATTAATAAAGTACATTCTCTGTTTCTTTCATATTTTCTTTGTTCTTTATTCTCCCCATCTCTCTTTATTTTCTAACAAATAGATACATCTCTTCTTTTTCGTTTTTTTTCTTTGGTGTTAGCAGAAGAGTGATTGGGAGCAGAGAACGATTGTTTTTCAAAAAAAATGTATTTTTCTTTGATGGTGGAAAGTTTAGATTTTTAAAAAAAAAATTATATTTTTTAAATTTTAAAACTTTTTATCTTTTTTAGTTTTTAAAATTAATCAATTTTTATGTATATTTTATTTTTACATATTTATATGTTATTTTTTCTATTTTTCTGTATATATTTTAGAATATTTAAAATTCAAAAAGAAATTTCATTTTTTTGTAATTTTTGTATAAAATCAAGCTAAATTAATAGAAAATATAAAAATTGAGGACTAAATATAGTTCCATGTAATTCTCCATATTGTAATCAATATTTTTGAGGCTAGTCCTAGATTCGAAAGTGTTTTGTAGAATTTCTTTGAGTCGACCTGTATAAAATAATAACTAGGATCCAAGTTAGCTTCTTGTAATAGTTTGTAGGCGCTTCTGATAGTAAATTCTCCAGACGATTCTCCTTTCCACACTTGAAGGTCGTTATGAGAACTTTCCGCAAGAGGAATCTACATAATTTGTTGAGCAATCTCATCTTGAAAGGTACTACTAACAATATCTGTCTTCCATGTTTTGGAATTTGGGTCAATTAATTCTGAGACTAACTGAGGCCCTTTGCTGCCGTTTCCATTGTTCCACTCATCAGGTTCCTTTCCTGGAATACAGCAGTCCTCCCAGATCGAGATCTCATCACCCCTTGCAACCCTCCAACACAGTCCATTCTTCAACAATCCTTTAGCAGCCCACACGCTCTTCTAGGTAAGAGAAGGTAGATTCCCTAACTGAGCGTTATTAAAATCTGTATGTGGATAGTATTTAGCCTTGAGTACTCTAGCTACTAATGAATTCAGATAATTAATAAAGCGTCACCCTTGCTTGCTAATAATGCGATATTGAACTGACTCATATTTCGAAAACCAAGATCCCTGTTTTCTTTTAAAATACAAAGATTTTTCCATGCACACCAATGTATTCCCCGTCTGCCACGCCCCTTTTACCACCAAAATTGAGCAATAATGCTTTCCAATTCTGTACATAAAGATTTGGGTAATAAGAAATAGGACATAGTATAAGTTGGGATAGATTGAAGGACAAATTTGATAAATACTTCCTTTCCGCCCTGAGACAAAAATCTAGTGCTCCAATTGTCAATACGTTTCTTAATTCGATCTTTTAGGTTCTGAAATGATTCCTTTTTCTTTCTTCCAACTGTATTGGGTAGCCCTAAATGCCTCTCTAGATTGTTTGAACTTCGCACCTCCAAAATATTTACCACATCCCGCCCATCCTCTTCATTGGTATTTCTACTAAAAAAGACAATGGACTTATTAAAGTTAACACATTGATCCGAGAAACTCCTATATTCCCTTAAAATTTCCTTTAATAAATTAGCTCCCATTGTAACCTGACCAAATAAAATGCAATCGTTGGCAAATAACAAGTGCAATACTTGTGGTCTGCTACTACTAGCTTTGGCTCCTTTCAATAGGCCTTCTCTACTTGCTAATCGCATTAAACACGATAAACACTCTCCGCAAATGAGTAATAGAAACAGGCTAAGCAGGTCTCCTTGACGAAGTCCCCTTGTTGGGTGGAAGCTTTTTCCTATGTATCTCACATAAACTCTTCGAATAGGAGACAGTTGTCAAACATTCGTACCATAATTTCTTTGATAAAATTCCACTCAACCTTGTCATATGCTTTACTCATGTCCAACTTAACTGCCATAAAACCTTTTTTCCCAACTCTCTTTTGTTGAAAAGTATGAAGAATTTCATATGCCAATAGAACATTATCTAAAATCAATCTACCTGGTACAAATGCACTCTGAGCCACGTCAATACAATTTTCAATAACTCCTCTAAAACGATTTGCAATAGCTTTTACTATAATTTTATAAAGAACATTGCAAAGATTGATAGGTCGAAAGTTCATCATAGTAGACAGATTATCAATTTTAGGGATTAGGATTATGTGAGTAGCGTTAATTTGTTGAAAGCCTATACCTTCGTTAAGAATTTGTAAGCAGAATTTGGTGACGTCGTCCCTAATGATGTGCTAGCATTTTTGGAAAAACAGAGCTAAAAGCCATCTTCACCTGGTGCTTTACTAGGTCCCATCGCAAACAGCGCCTCTCTAATCTCCTCTGTCGTATAAAGCTTTATAAGATTTTGATTATCCTCCTCAGATATGCATTTTTCAATACTCGATAACAAATGGTCAAAATTTCCTCGCCCTTTTATTGTAAATAAATTCTGGAAATAAGATCACGCAATGCCCTCCATTTCCTTCACAATCTCTGTTTCTCCCCCTTCTTCATTGTTCAATTTGTGGATGACATTTCTCCTTCTACGCTGCATCGCTTGGCTATGAAAAAATGCAGTATTCCTATCCCCAAATTTCAGCCAATTTATCCGAGCTCTCTGTTCCCAGAAACATTCTTCTTTCTCAATCTCAAAGTTTAATTGAATTTTCACATCAATGAATTTTGCCATGTTGATATCATCTCTGTCAACCCTTGCAAGTTCTGATAGTCTAACTGTGAGCAGATCATTTCTCCTTCTTCTATCAAATCAAATTTGTCCTACCCATCGTCTCAATCCCCCTTTTAAAATATCTAACTTTTGCAACAAGTTTCCAGATGATGACTCCCATATATTTTTGAATTTTTCATTAAACGACTCTTTCATTATCCACCAAGCTTCAAACTTGAAAGCTTTAGTAGTCACCCAATTTTAAGCCCGTTTAGTAGTAATTAAAAGAGGACAATAATCTGAGAAAGAATGAGACATATGTTGAATGGTTACCTCTGGAAACAAAGTCATCCATGCGTCATTAACAACTCCGTAATCTAGTCGTTCATGAATATTTGTCTCGGGAAGGTTTCCTCTCTCCCATGTAAGCCAATTTCTAGAAAACTCCACATCTAATAGCCGACAATCCGCTAAAACATTACGAAAATTCTCCATTTTTTGTTCATCACGGGGTAACCCTCCCTTTTTTTCAAAACCATACATTATCTCATTAAAGTCTCCACAAACGAACTAAGGCCCCCTCATCGTTATGTAAATTCCTTAACACATTCCAAGACTCATTTCTTTCCTGAGCATAGGGAGATCCGTAGAAACCAGTGAGTCTCGATTTTTCCTTTACCTCATTATCTCAACCATCACATCAATGTGTCTTTTAGAAAAACTCCTAAGCTCAATGCAAATTTCATTCCTCCATGCTAAACATAGACCTCTTCTAGTCAACCGGATCAATTTTAAACCCATTTACATAACCACATCTATGACGAACTCTTTCCATCTGACTTTTACACACCTTAGTTTCCATAAAGAAAATCACTTGGGGATTATGTGTCTTCAACGAGTGTCGAAGTCTTCGGATCGTCTGTAAACTCCCCAATCCATGGACATTCCAACTTAAGATTTTCATTGCGCTTGGTCCGCATGCTTCTTGGCAGCCGCTGATGATAAATAATTAACTTCTAAGACTCTTCTATTTCTTCCCATTGTATTATTGATTTCGTTCTCATTCTCCCCTCTAGCTCTCTTCTTTCCTTCCTCCCCAATTAAAATTCCATCTTCTTGATCATGCTCTATATCAGCAAGAGTCGGATTAGTCGACAATTTAACGCTTGCCCCACAAAAGCTGATCTTCTTTCCAGATTTAGTCCCAAGATTGGATTAGTAGATTGGCGATATCCTGACTTGTGTTCAACGGCTCACATATTATTCCCCTGAGTGCATTTTTCCTCTTTATTACCTTCAAAATTATCTTCACCGTCTTCTTGCAACCAAATACTTTTCATTGCTAAAGCCCTTCTAGATTAAGCTCTCAACGATAAATTCCATCCCATTTTAGCAACTTCCATACCTAGCTCCATTTTTACTTCATAAAAAGCATCGCTATGTTCCAAACGACCACATAAAAAGCAAAAGAGTGACAGCCATTCATACTTGAAGCTCACGTATGTGCAGTTACCACCAAACTGTATCTATTTCTTCCTCTTCAGAGGCCGCCTCACATCAATCTGTACTTGTATTTTCATGTAGTTTCTATTTTCCTTACCCAAATTCGATCAATCATACTCTATAAATTTCCCTATAAAATCTCCCAAAGTATTACCAAATTCTCCGAGTAAAGACTAATTGGGATGTTATGGATTTGAACCCAAAAAGGCAACATAATTAAAGGAACTCTTAATGGATCCTCCCCCACTGTAATTTGTGTAGCACTAGTAAATGATTATTAAACGTCCATGGTGATCTATTTAAAACTCTCTCCAAATCCATGGCATGAAAAAATTGGAACAAGAATCTTCTATCTCCTAGATCTCGAATCTAGACACCCCGAACCGGGTGCCATAAGTTTGCCATAGTACTCTTCATAGCCGAAAAATGGATAACACTTGCTGTTAAGAAACAACCTACTAACCTGAAAAACCCCTTCTCTCTGCGTGTTCTGCTCTGGTTGTACATGTAGAACTACTTCTTCTTCGTCTAACGTTAATTAGGATAATTCCATCTCCATTTTTGCAGGACTGAGGCCCGATCTTGATTGTCCCTATACTTTGCTATGAATAAAACTGTTTAAAGGTGATTCGCTGACAAAAATAGATGACACTAAAAAGAAAACCTAAAATGCGTGCCAGAGAGGTAGAATTTTTCTTGCTAGGGTAGCAGACATTAAGTATGCTATTTTTTTATTCTTTTACTTATATAAATAAACATTATTAAAATAAATAAAATTATTATAACTTAAAATTTGAATAATTTGAATTAAATAAATAAAATTAATTCACATAAATGACACAAACTAATATATATTTTTTGATATAGGGTTAAATATAAGTTTAGTACCTGAATTTGTCCACTTCTCCTAGATTGGTACATATGATTTTTTTTTATCTCAAATTGGTACCTGAACTTTTTTTCCGTCCAATATATTAGAACCTGAGACTAACAACATTATTTTTTTGCTGATATGGTAGCGTTGGCCACTCACACACTGTCACGTGTCACTCTCTTTTGGCCTGAAAAATGGTTCCCCTTTAATTATTTTTCATTTCATTATATATTTTTAAAAATCCTTTTATTTATTTTTTTTCCTTTATTTTTTTCCTTTGAAATTTTCTTTCCCCATGTCTTCTTCTACCTCTTTGGCTGTTGCAACTATTTTCCTTTATTTTTTTCTCATTTTTTCCTTTCACCATATTTACCTAACCTCTTCATCTTCTATTTCTCTTCTGTCTGTTTCATTTTTTTTCTTTTTTCCTTCAACCCCCCTAAATTTTTATAAAAAACTTCAATATATTTATGCAGGAGGGTAAATGTTTGAAATTACCTCATTCTCATAGCTTGATACATGTGATACTAATGGTAAAAAGTTTTTGATGATTGGTTATCATTTTGAGCCTATTTTGATATTGTAGATTTTCTTTTTTACAAGTTATCATTTAGGGAAATTTATGGTTCGATCATGGTGAATTTCTTTTTTCCTATGTGCCTACCCCTCCATTCAGTGTTCCTATAAATCATGGAATCCCAGACCAGATGCCACCATCCAACAACTATCGTATCCATGGAGTTTCTGCAGATGAATATGCTTGGGTATTTCTTAATCCCTGCAATCAAATAGTGACCATAAGGGTAGTCGCGGGTTCCTTTGTTGAAGCATTTGACGACCACCGCCTTATGACCAGCACAGCGACCCTGAAGGAAAACCACTACCTTGTTTGGCTTCAGGAACTTCACCATTGTTGCTGTTGTTGTTCACTTTTCTTTGTTGGTTTCGTCCTCTCAATCGCACAATAGTAGTAGTAATAGAGTGTAGGGGAGGGGAAAGAAAAAAAAATCATGGGTATATATTACATAAATCAAAATGAAACCCTAGCAGTAGCATAGCTTCTCCTTCTATGAACTGGTAGGCTCCATTGTTGAAACACTCTTCAGCCGTAGTCAAACGAACCAAACCAGGCTGAGAGTGTCGAAGCTTATCCACCTAAAGCACTCACTTCTACTTTGTCCTACGTCAAAGCTTGGGTTTTTGGGTTTGTTGTGTTAGGATTTTTATAGGTTTCGGATTAAGGAGAAATGAAACAATGAAATGGATTAGAGAAATTAGGATTCCTTCATCTTCTTCTTCAATGATGGAGAAAGAAAATGGGTTTCTTTATAGAAGAAAGAAAAGAAAAGAAAACACTCCTCAACCATAGTCAAACAAGCAAATGGGTTTTTTTATGGAAAAAAGAAAAGAAGAGTAGAAGCATACCAGAAAAAAAAATTAAAAAAGAAAAAGAAAAAAGGGAAGAGGAGGGAAAATAAAAAAGAAAATAAGAAGAAAAAGGAGGTAGAAGAGGATGCCACATGGTGACATGTGATTGGTCAGTGTTGTCACGACAACAAAAAATTAACGTCGTTAGTTTCAAATACCAATATAGTGGACTGAAAAAAGTTCGGGTACCAATCTGGGACAAAAAAACCATAGGTACCAATCTAGGAGAAATGGACAAGTTTAGGTACTAATATTATATTTAACCCTTTGATATATTAGGAATGAACTTATATAATTTAAATTTATGTCAAACATATGCCTGATAATAATTTTAATCACCGTTCTATACAAATCAATATATATATTAAATTTTTAACTTTTCACTAATATTACTAACAATGTGTAAAAATTTTCATTTTTGGCATTTTAAAATTTTTAATTAGTAAAGGTAAAATTGTACTTTGCTCTCCTAAAAATGATAACAATGTGAGCCCATCTCTTCACACGTACTGCTATCTGCAACACATTCAAAGGTTTTACCATGTTTTAGTACAAGTGTCAAAACTTTCATCAAAGTTGGGTTTTAGCAAGTTCGATGGAGATTGGAGAGGTCTTCCAAGCAGTTCTGATCATGATGCTTCTGAGTCTAGTTCTTTTGATATTAATCCCGCATTATTTTCACGCCTAAGATGAGTGTGTTCTCTTGTTTCAGTCAAGAATCGCCAATATTTTTTTGTTTTCTGGTATTAGTCATGTGCTTAATGATGTTTAGGATTCATAGTTATCTCGTGTAACAATATCATGTGCTTAATGATATTTAGGATTCATAGTTATCTCTCCAACAACATTGTTTTTAAGATTCTCTCCTCTTGAAAATGCAATGAACAAATATCATTGCTTCTTTCATCCAATTATAGAAAAGAATAAATTATATATTGATCACCAAAATTATGATTATGTTTTTCTTTTCTCCACCCAAAAATGAAAGAGTAACATTAGCCACCACCAACATAGACACCAATCACGATGTCTACTCTGCATCTGGGTAACCACTATCAGGTAAGTTGAAGTAGATGTGTAACCGTTGCTCTCTAAATATCTTTCATAAAAAAAGATTTTATGAATTTTGCTTGTTTTCTATATCCTAAAGCTTTTGAAGATAAGATTTAAGTTTTTATGGAGTTCGCAGGGAAAGCTGGTAAACTAAGAAGCGAAGGTGTTGTAGGAGGAGAGACCAATGATGATTGGCACTAACGAATTAAGCATCAAGTTTGGTCAAATACGAGAAAAAAAATGGTGATTGGTTAATGCTAGAATCAATCATGAGCGAGTTCAATACAAAAGTTATGATACGTTTTTTAGACTTGATTTCTTTTTAAAAATAGGCTTAAAATTTTGTTTAAATTTTCTTTTATAAATTTTAGGGTTTCATTCTTTTTTTAAGAAAATATTAATATATTTAAAGTTAGTGTCATTATGAGAGAACATCTGCATGATGCGGTCGTTGAGAGCACCAAAAATATCCTATTCCCTGTAAAATAGTAAAAAATAATAGTAAAGGGGAAGTAGGGTCGAATCCTCAGGGATCGGATTATACGAATGCTTGTTTCTCGAAATCCTAAGCAGAATCGTGCCCAAGAAAACCTGCGTGACAGAAAAAAAAACAGAATTAAAGATTTGATTTGGAAAAATAAAAATAAAAACAGAATCTAAAGTAGGCTAAAATTGTGATTACAAAAATAATAAAAATAATAAAGAAAGTTACAGGAAAATAAATTCTTATTGGTAGATTCCAGCCTCCAGTTGTCTCATTCCGCCTTTGGTTCAATCCTCGGCTTTTAAATAACCCTTCTCAACTCAAGTAAGCCAGTTATAGTGGAAGAGGACGCCTACGACCACCAGCTCCAAATATTAGACTTACGATTTTTAGGGAACTTGACTCTAGCCAGTAATCTATGCTAGATCAACGTTTCTCAATGGCGAATCCCACGTCATTTTGTCTCTTTGGCTTGCCAACCTCTGACGCAGTAAGTTAACGAACCGACTGTGCAATCCTTCCAAAATATGCAAAGCGGCCGCCTTTGCATATGCTGAAAAGCTTACTTCTTAAGGGCCATGGACGTAAGCGTCAGCCCGTAGTGCGGAGAAACGATGAATACTTGGCGAGAAGGCTAAGTACGGATTCTAGGCCTCAAAAACCCTTTTTGGGGAATATTGACAACTTTCGGCTAGATAGGTTTTAGTGGCTCGTGATAATGATGGAAAAGCAAATAAATATAAAAATAGAAAAGGGAATTTTATTGAAATAAAATATGAAGAAACAAAAGCCTAGACTTTTAGGGGGAAAGTGTTTTCAGAAAAAGATGAACACTCAAATAGAGTCACTTCACCCCCTATTATAGTGTTAGGGAGATAGTTTAATTTAACTTAAATTCTAAAAAGATAAATACATTTAATTGTAGATAAATAAAAATAATTAAAATAAAATCCTAAAATTAAATAATCCTAATAATTATCTTAATATTAATTATCCTAATATAAATAAAATGGAGTCTTATAGAATAAAATCTCTTCTTTTTGCGTTTTTAGTTCTTCTGTCTTCCATGCTCGCACTTTTGGCACAATCTTTTTCCTGTGTCGCATATCAGCCCATTGTGTCTTCAAATTCGCACTTTTGTCCCTTAATTTTGCTTTTGCCTCCAAATCAGTCCCTAAAAGATAAAAAGACATAAATAGCTCAAATTAGTAGGATCAAGCTCAGAATAAACATATGATTAATACATAAAAATATGTTATTCTAGAGCATTATCAAATTCCCCCTACTTAGTCCATGCTTGCCCTCAAGTATGGTTGCTATCTATTGTGAAAATTAGATTCTGCCATAAAAGAAATACCACTCCAAAGTTTCATAAGAATTAGTTAAAAATGCATATGAAAAATAAAGAGAACCCTAAGCTTGCTTTAAGTAAAATAGAAAAAGTTTTCCAATTAATACACACAGAAATTAAAATCGATTTGAATTATTTCATGGAAATTAGGTGAATTACTAAACCTACCAAGACACCCTCTTTGTTTCTTCCTTTAGTCCCAAATTTTATTTATTTACATATTTTTTTCTCTTTTATTTATTTATTTATGTATGTATGTTGAACCTTGTGACGCGAAGAGTGATGACAGCCAAGCACCAAACCCCGGTTACTCAGCCCAACATACTTTTTATTTTTATTTTTCCTAAGAACATGTGGAACCTTTTGACGCGAAGAGTGATGACAACCAAGCACCCCACCCCGGTTACTCAAATTAACGCATTCTTAAGAATTAATTCCGTTAAGCGGAGCTTTAACTATCACGTCCACACAACCTTTTGACGCTAAGTAGAATGACAACCCAAGCACCCTACCCCTGTTACTCGATCGATCACGTTCTAAGCCTGTACTCATAACCATGAAAAAATTTATTAACAATTAAATGAAATTGAAATTTTGAGAACTCAGGAAAAACAATTTAAGTGTCAAGAACAAGTTTCAATAATCACCTAATAGCCATGAACATAAATTAAGCATGCAATTATTTTAAGTGTTCACTTTATATTAAACTTAATCAATTTTATGAAAAGCAAGATAGAGTTAACTCTATTAATCACAATTATTTTTAGCCTCATAAAAATAAAACAGTGGAGATAGCATCAACTATGGGAAAAATCGTAACTTCCTCAGAAGGCAAGAATCATGCTTGTGGGGCAAACAGTAGGCAACTCGTGGTCAAATTCTTGGGCATGAAAAGAGGCAAAATATGCTTAAAAATATATATATAGGCAGCAACAACCAAACTAGCAGCAAAAACAAAAATTCAGCATCTAAAGTGACAGAAATAATGAGGAATGCCTCCCCCTACTTAAAACACATAGTCCTCGATGTGAAATAAAATAAGAGAAAAAGGTGTAGAGGAACTCTCCGTGTAATTACTGTCATTCACGTATGATGGCAATGAGATCCGCTAGTTGCTGGCCAAAAATGTCGAGTAGGGGCTGTTTGGCTGCAGATTTACCGTTCCTCCTTTCTTCCTATCTTCGTTTCGGTTTACCTAGAAGAAGAGAATTTTATTAATATCTGAAAATAATAAATAATAAAATAATAAGACAAAATAAATAGAAATAAAATAAAATAAAATAAAAAATAAAAAATAAAAATTGGGTTGCCTCCCAACAAGCGCTTGTTTAACGTCGTTAGCTTGACGCCTTAAACAGTTTTATGGTGGTTCTAACTGAATTTTCTCTACCGTGTGGGCCTGGAAATTTTCGTAAAATGGCTTCAGCCGTTGACCATTGACTGTGAAACACTTTCCTGATTTTTCACTTTCTATTTCAACTACGCCATGCGTAAATACTTCAGTCACAATAAAAGGTCCTTGCCACCAAGATTGAAGCTTACCTGGGAATAGCTTTAATACGGAGTTATAAAGCAAAACTCTTTGTCCTACCGAAAAGTGCTTCGGGACTATTTTCTTATCATGAAACAGCTTTGTCTTGTCCTTGTAAATGCGAGCATTTTCGTAGGCATCATTACGAATCTCCTCCAATTCTTGAATGTCCAATTTCTTTGCCTTCCCTGCGGGTTCTAACTCCATGTTACATTGTCGAATAGCCCAATAAGCTTTATGCTCCAATTCTACTGGTAGATGACACGCTTTGCCAAAAACAAGTCGCTACGGGGTCATGCCAATCGGTCCCTTATACGCTGTCCGATAGGCCCAAAGCGCGTCATTAAGCCGAAGACTTCAATCCTTATGGTTGGGTCAAACCGTTTTTTCCAAAATGATCTTGATCTCCCTGTTCGAAATCTCTGCTAGACCGTTTATTTGGGGATGGTAGGCTATTGCTATACGATGATGAACTCCATACTTTGATAATAGTGCCTCCATAACCTTGTTGCAAAAGTGAGTACCACGATCACTGATCAAAGCTCGAGGTGTGCCAAACCTAGAAAAATTAGTTCGTTTTAAAAACTCCACAACAGTTTTAGCATTATTATTGCGAGTAGGCTTTACTTTTATCCACTTAGAAACATAGTCTACTGCAAGAAGTATATATACGTTTCCAAACGAAGAAATAAACAGGCCCATAAAATCGATTCCCTATACATCAAAAATCTTACATACATGAATCGGGGATAGGGGCATTTGATTTTTTTTAGTGATGTTACCTGTATGTTGGCATTTATCGCAAGACTTACAGAAGTTATATGCGTTGCGGAAAATTGTGGGCCAATATAGCCTACATTCCAATACCTTGTGAGCTATCCGTTTAGGGCCAAAGTGACCTCCACAAGCTTCTGTATGACAAAAAGTAAGGATAGAGGTTATCTCGGTTTTTGGAACACATCATCTTATTATCTGATCTGAACAGTGTTTCCACAAGTATGGGTCTTCCCAAATGTAATATCGAGCTTCTCGCCTAAGCTTGTCCTTCACGGAACGTGCTAACTCAGTGGGTAATGAACCTGTGGTTAAAAGGTTAACTATATCTGCATACCATGGATAGTGAGCCTCGGTCGAAAATAAGCCTTCATCAGGGAACTTATCCTTGATAGGAACATCATCAAATGGAGTTTTTATCCTACTCAAGTGGTCAGCCACCAGGTTTTCACACCCCTTCTTGTCACGAATCTCGATGTCAAATTCTTGGAGCAGCAGAATCCATCTAATGAGCCTTGGTTTTGCCTCCTTTGCGAACAAGTACCTAAGAGCTGCATGGTCAGAAAAAATAATCACCTTAGACCTAGTAAGTATGATCGAAATTTATCTAAAGCAAATACAATAGCTAAAAGTTCTTTTTTTGTGGTGGTATAGTTGCTTTATGCAGCATCTAGGGTTTTAGAGGCATAGCAGATGACATGAGGCTCTTTGGCTATCTTTTGTCCCAACACGGCCCCCACGCTACGTTCGCTTGCATCGCAGATAATTTCAAAGGGGTAGTTCTAGTCTGGTACTTGTACTATAGGAGCAGTTACCAACGTTTGCTTGAGTGTATCAAAAGCCTCTTTGCATTTTGGACTGAACTCAAATTTCTTATCTTTTTGCAACAACTCGCACAATGGTTTGGCTATTTTTGAGAAGTTTTTTATAAAACGCCTATAAAATCCTACATGGCCAAGGAAAGAACGTATCTCTCTAACAGTAGAGGGATATGACAGAGAATTTATAATGTCAATTTTGGCCTTATCAACCTCAATTCCCTTAGACGAGACTATATGACCTAGAATCAAACTTTTGTCTACCATAAAATCACACTTTTCATAGTTCAAGACAAGATTAAATTCTATGCACCTGTTCAAAATTATTGTAAGATTTTCAAGGCATTCAGTAAAACAGTTCCAATACACGGTAAAATCATCCATAAAAACTTCAATAATTTTTTCTACATATTCAGAAAATATACTCATCATGCATCTCTAAAAGGTAGCTAGTGCGTTGCAAAGTCCAAATGGCATCCTCCTGTACGCAAATGTGCCGAAAGGGCATGTAAAAGTGGTCTTTTCCTGGTCTTCTGTCGCAACAAGGATCTGGAAGAAACCTGAATATCCATCAAGACAACAAAAGTGAGTTTTACCAGCTAAACGTTCAAGCATTTAATCTATAAAAGGAAGAAAGAAATGATCTTTTCTAGTATAAGCATTCAACTTCCTGTAATCGATGCAGACACGCCACCCGTTCTGCACTCGGACCGGTACTAAGTCGCCCTCAACATTTTTCTTTCTTCATCACGCCTGCTTTTTGGGCACGACTTGTACTTAGACTTACCCATTTGCTGTCAGAAATGGGGAAGATTATGTCAGCATCCAGCAACTTAATTATTTCCTTTTTTACCACCTCCATCATATTCGGGTTTAAACGTCTTTGTGCCTCTCTCCTTGGTTTCGTGTTCTCCTCCAAGTAAATCTTGTGGGTGCATGTCAAAGGGCTTATCCCTTTTAAGTCAGTAATGGTCCAGCCAACCGCCTCCTTATGACTTTAGTACCTGGATCAAACTTTCTTCTTCGTGTTTAGAGAGTTTATTTGAAATTATAATGGGTAAGGTATTACTTGTCCCCAAAAATACATACTTAAGATGTTCAGGAAGCGTTTCAGTTCCAACTCTGGGGCCTGTACAACAGAAGGTAAAAGTTTAGTGTCTGTTGGGGATAATAATGCATTAACAAATTCATAATCATTAAATAAAATTCAGATTTGTCTTCATAAATTGACTCAAAAGTCTCGTCTAATAATAAGTCAACTATGTCGACATGATTTACGCTCAAGATTTTGCTTGGATGACTAATGGCATCGTAAACATTAAATTTCACGATCTCTCCATCAAATTCCATCGTGAGAGTTCCACTTCGAACGTCAATCTTGGTGCTAGCAGTACTCAGGAAGGGTCGGCCCAACAGAAGGTCCGAAGATCCAGCAGTGTTATCCTCCTCTATCTTTATTACGTAGAAATCTGCAGGGAAAATAAGTTCATTAACTTTTACCAAGACATCCTCGAGGACTTATTCGGGATGCACAATAGACTTGTCCGCCAATTGAATAATAACACCTGTCTTTGTCAAAAAACCCACGTTAAGTGATTCATAAATAGAATAAGGCATTACATTTATGGAGGCCCCTAAATCACACATGGCCTTCTTGATCCCCAAATGACCTATTTTGTATGGTATAACGAACAAACCCCTATCCTTGCATTTTACCGGCATTTTTCGCTGTAGCACTACGGATACATTCTCACCAACACTTACATTTTCATTACCTGTTAGTTTTCATTTGTTGGTGCAAAGTTCTTTGAGGAACTTGGCATACCGCGGAATCTGTCTGATGGCATCTAACAGTGGTAAATTGATCTCGACATTCCTGAATGTTTCGAGGATCTCTTTATCTTCCTTACTTTTTCGATACTAATTTAATCGTCCTGGGAATGGGGGTTGGATTTTCGACAGTGGGGGTTTCTCTCTGACCTGTTCTTCATTTTCGGGTTTTTCCTGGGTGATTTCTTAGCCAAGATTTCTGCCAAGAATTAGCATTTTGCCTCGGGTTTGGTTTTGTTTGTGACGGCAGCTTCCCTTGAGAACTCATCTTCTCAATTGATGTGATCAATTCTCGTATAGACGCTTCAGTTTTCTGTTGAAAATTAAGCATGTTAGCCGCTAATTTATTGACCAGAGTTTCTAGAGAATTACCTGAATCTCGTGGTTGTTGTGGAACTCGGTTCTGGTATGGTTGGTTATATCATAGGTTGTCCCCATAACTTAAGTTAAGGTGATCCCTCCATCCTGGGTTGTAGGTATTTGCGTAAGAGTCGTATCGCCTTTGTGGTGGCATAGGAAAATTTCCCACAGTATCTAAATAAGCCATAGTATCATCATTCAAACTGGGACATGCATCAGTTGTATGATCAGGGGTAGCACATATTCTGCATACTCGGGCTGGTTTAGCTTTTTCTGCAACAAGAGAGCTCATAATATTAGTAAGTCTATCAATTTTATCTCCTAAGGTTGAATTACTTAGCTGGTGAACCCTTCTAGGGGGTTCAGGGTTGGCTCGAAATTATGGAGAATTTGCAGCCATTGTGGATATTAAGTCTCTTGCTTGTTATGGAGTCATGTTGACCAATGCTCCTCCACTCGCGGCATCTAACATATTCATCTCCATGGGTTTCAGGCCTTTATAAAAGTACTAGAGCAAAGACTGTTCCGTTATACCGTGTTGTGGACAACTTGCACACAACTTCTTAAATCGCTCCCAATAGTCATACAAAGACTCTGCGTCTTTTTGCCTTATACCCACGATTTCTCTTCTTAACTCAGCTGCACGTGATGCAGGGAAAAACCTGTTAAGAAATAAGCGAGATAGACCAGCCCAAGTTGTAATGGATCCAGGAGGTAAATAAAATAACCATTCCCTAGCTGAATCTGCTAGGGAAAAAGGGAAAGCGCACAATTTAATTTGATCCTCAGTTACCCCCTGAGGTTTCATACTCAAACAAACCATATGAAATTCTTTTAAATGCTTGTGAGGGTTTTAATTTTGCAACCCACGAAAAGTTGGCAGTAGCTGGATCAAGCCTGATTTTAATTCAAAATCAGTATCCATAGTAGGATACGCGATGCATAGTGGCGGTTGTTCTATCGGCACTTCGGCCAGTTGCTGAATTGTCTGAGCCATAAGTTGAGGTGCTAGATTAGGGTTTTTGTCAACCCTAGTGTTAAGCACTTCTTCAAGGAAATCGACTTCTACTTTTTCGCCTTCAAAAGTTTGAGTAGGGTTTTCGTTAACCCTAGACTCTGCTTCGTCATCAATTCTAATTTCTGGCGGTGGATTACTTTGAGTCCCAACCACCGCTGACTGCTTTTTCTTTAGCTTAGTTTTCTTACGATTAGCTCTTGTAGTCTTTTCAATCTCCGAATCAAACGCAAGAGTTCCTGGAGCAGATCTGGTCATAAGAAACAAAAAACAAGATTAGTACGTTACAGATCCTCGGCAACGGCCCCAAAATTTGATGCGGTCGTTGAGAGCACCAAAAATATCCTATTCCCTGTAAAATAGTAAAAATAATAGTAAAGGGGAAGTAGGGTCGAATCCTCAGGGATTGAATTATACGAATGCTTATTTCTCGAAATCCTGGGCAGAATCGTGCCCAAGAAAACCTGCATGACAGAAAAAAAAAAACAGAATTAAAGATTTGATTTGGAAAAATAAAAATAAAAACAGAATCTAAAGTAGGCTAAAATTGTGATTACAAAAATAATAAAAATAATAAAGAGAGTTAAAGGAAAATAAATTCTTATTGGTAGATTCCAGCCTCCAGTTGTCTCATTCCGCCTTGGGTTCAATCCTCGGCTTTTAAATAACTCTTCTCAACTCAAGTAAGCCAGTTATAGTGGAATAAGACGCCTACGACCACCAACTCCAAAGATTAGACTTACGATTTTTAGGGAACCTGACTCTAGCCAGTAATCTATGCTAGATCAACGTTTCTCAATGGCGAATCCCACGCCATTTTGTCTTTTTGGCTTGTCAACCTCTGATGCAGTAAGTTAACGAACCGACTGTGCAATCCTTCCAAAATATGCAAAGCGGCCGCCTTTGCATATGCTGAAAAGCTTACTTCTTAAGGGCCATGGATGTAGCGTCACCAGAAAGTGAGAAACGATGAATACTTGGCGAGAAGGCTAAGTACGGATTCTAGGCCTCAAGAACCCTTTTTGAGGAATATTGACAACTTTCGGCTAGATAGGTTTTAGTGGCTCGTGATAATGATGGAAAAGAAAATAAATATAAAAATGGAAAAGAGAATTTTATTGAAATAAAATATGAAGAAACAAAAGCCTAGACTTTTAGGGGGAAAGTGTTTTCAGAAAAAGATGAACACTCAAATAGAGTCACTTCACCCCCTATTATAGTGTTAGGGAGATAGTTTAATTTAACTTAAATTCTAAAAAGATAAATACATTTAGTTATAGATAAATAAAGATAATTAAAATAAAATTCTAAAATTAAATAATCCTAATAATTATCTTAATATTAATTATCCTAATATAAATAAAATGGAGTCTTATAGAATAAAATCTCTTCTTCTTTTTTGCGTTTTTAGTTCTTGTGTCTTCCATGCTCGCACTTTTGGCACAATCTTTTTCCTGTGTCGCATATCAGCCCATTGTGTCTCCAAATTCGCACTTTTGTCCCTTAATTTTACTTTTGCCTCCAAATCAGTTCCTAAAAGATAAAAAGACATAAATAGCTCAAATTAGTAGGATCAAGCTCAGAATAAACACATGATTAATACATAAAAATACGTTATTCTAGAGCATTATCACTGCACGTACTTAATGCGTATCTAATTATGGTAATAGAAAAGTAATCATTTTTCTTTCTTTCTTTTTTTTTTTTGACAATAAGATAATATCTAACTAATTACATAACAACATTCTGAAAAGAAGAATCATCATTAGACTTATCCATTTTAATAAAAGTGCGAACCATCGTGGGAGGAATTCAAACACCTACAAGTCATTTTTTCCGGTCAAGGCTTGTTTAACTAAGCAATCTGCAACTTGATTCTGTTCTCTCAGAATGTATTGCAATGACCATTAGTTTTCCTGAGATAAAATACATTGAATTCGTCTAATCAAGACTGAGTTCGATACAGAGGAAGTGCTTCCAAGGATGGCTTTAACAACTTTTAAACTGTCAGTTTGAATGATAACTTGATTGTGGCCTCTATGTTGAATAAGCTTGAGGACCTCAAAAATACCCCAAAGTTTAGCATCAAAGATCGAACATTTTCCAAGGTGGCAAGTCACAATGCAATCATCCTATATTCTTCGACACTATCTATTGTCTATGTTTCATGATTTTGCTTATGTATAGTAAAAGAAAAGGAGTTGATGGTCATATATATATATATATATATGTGTGTGTGTGTGTGAGTATTTGATATATTTACAGTGTATTTTTTTTATTCTACAAATAGTCTTAAAAAATTGTTATATATATATATATATATATATATTTAACATTTATTTTTTTAATATTTTACTATATTCCTCGACACCTATAACCCATTAACCTTACTTACTTGTGAAACAATTTCTTATACATTTGCTGAACAATGTTTTCTATTGTTTTATACGGCAGAGCTAAATATACCATGAATTTTTTTATAATTTTGAATTGAAAATCAATTGCTTAACCAATTTTAATATAAAAATAAATAAATTATTAAGAGATAGGGCTACCTGGAAGATTGTGCTTTTAATTCATCCAAAAAAAATTAAAAATTAATTTTTAGTTCAGCTTGATTTTGAAAAATGGGACTCAACATAGCTATAAAATATTGAAGGTGTTGGATTAAATTTGGTAATTGAATTTTGGTGTAATTACTTTTAGTTATTTATCTATGTTAATTTGGATAATCATTTTAGTTAATTGGTCTCATTAAATTGAATGTAGTTAGAGTGCATCAATTACACTCTTCAATTCTTACAGAGATAGTAAAAATCAGAATAATTATGCATGTAATTACAATAGTAATATTATTTTAGTTTTATGATATTGATTTAATTTTCTTAAAATATAATCATTTGTCATTTTATTAATCTGACTTAAATAATCAGAAAATTTTATTAACTAATGATAATTTTCTATACATTCTAAAATACTAAATAACTAACTAAATTAAATAATTAAATAATATTGATTAGAAATTATACTACATAATCTAATAAAATTGTATATATTGTTTATTTTTCTTGTTAATGTTGTTAGTAATTGTATTGTCCAATATTTCCTTAGGCTAATATATGACGCATGATGATTTGATTTTAGGTTTTGTTATTTTTTTAGAGTTATTTTTTCTCAAGTATTATTGATAATTTTTATAATAATAAAATCTTTTAGAATTTAGAATTATGTAATTGTATAATTACAATTTATATTACCAAACATGATGAGAATTATGATAGAATTATAACCTGCTAGTCACACAGATGGAAACTATAGTGAAAACTTTTAAAATGAGAACCGAAATGATTTTCGTCACAGATCAAAGTAAATGGTTTTTTAAACTTTAGATTTTGTATTTATCTTACCTTATTAAAATAAACCTGGCAACGCCCACTCTTTCCTCTTTTTTTTTTTACTGCATAATTGAAGTCTTAGGGTAAATTTTTTTGAATAATCCTTACTTTAAGATTTATTTTCTTTTTCTTTTTTTTTTTTTGAAAAAAAATTAGAATGGAAAGTAAGAGATTAAGGTTATTAAGATTAATTCATTTGGGTATTAGATATTTGTTTTTCTTGATTGAAAAATTGGTTGACCATTTCATTCTAAAAGAACTGGGATTTTTTTGGTTGATTTTAAGTACCCACTTTTTATTCAACCAAGAAAAAATATCAAATTTTTAGAATGAAATGGTTGACCAATTTTTTCAATCAAGAAAAACAAATACCTAATACATAAATTAGTTAATCTTAAAAACTCTAACATCTTGCTATCCATTCCAATTTTTTTCTCAAAAAAGAAAGAAATTAAATCTAAAAGAAAAAGTTGTCCAAAATGTTTTCACCCTTCAACTACATGATAAAAAAAACAAAACAAGATTGAGTGTTGTTGGTTTTATTTTAATAAGTTAAGATAAATACAAAATTTAAAGCTTAGAATTAAGTTTTTTCCCTAAATAATATAAAAAGTAATTAATTACAAAAAAGGTATGAAAAATAGATTAATTACGAAAATAGACATTTGTTACAGTGTTTTGGCGGTGCCACTTGACATATTGGTGGCACCAAACTGAAATGTGATGACCTAAAATATTCAGGGACTTGATCTATAAATTTACTGTTTTGATTGGCAGCTGAAAAAGGGCTCTAAAGGTGCTGCTGAGGTAGTGGCGGCACCAAACTTTAAATTGGTAAATTGCTTCATAACCCTTTGTTTATTATTTTTGTCTTTTTGACTAAAACATTTTGAGACTTTTTTCCTTTTTAACATCTCTCACATTGCAAATTTTCATTTGCTTCTCAAATCTAGGAGTACCCAAAGGAGTACTGCACTAGCAACGACAACCCCAGGAGATTGACTTCAACATCCTCATCTTCTTCATCAACGATGAGTGTTCATCTGACTATAGTTACAACTCGTAAACATATTTCCCTTCCCCATAACTTCAACCATAACTAGTTTGTTTTTCTCACAACAAAAATAAAAATAATGAAGGTTGAAAACCAAACCCTTTGCTATAATCTCACAATCAAAATTAAAATACAACAAAAATAAAGTTGAATTTCGTTTGCAATGTCTTTGAGGTTTAAAGCAAAAGTGATTTCCTTTTTCAGTGTAGGGTTTGCTTTGCCAGTTTTTGTTGGTTTTGACGAAGAAGGTGAGGATGTTGGAGTCAGTCTCCTGAGGTTGCCGTTACTGGTGTAGTACTCCTTTGGGTACTCCCTAAATTTGAGAAACAAATGAAAAATTAAATTGTGTCAAAACCCCCTTGTTTATTTTTTTTTCTTTTTGATTAAGTGATGTTAAAAAGAAAAAACCTCAAAGTGTTTTAATCGAAAAGAAAAAAAAATAAACAAAGGGGTTTTAACACAATTTATCCATTTAAAATTTGGTGTCATCATTATGTCAGGCAGCACCGTCAGAATACTGTAGCAAATATTTATTTTCGTTATTAATTTATTTTTCATATTTTTTTGTAATTAATTATTAATTTTATATTATTTAGGTAAAAAAAAACCCTTAAAACCATTTATTTTAATTTGATTACTAAAATGATTTTGGTTGTATTTAAAAAATTCCCACCAGTCAAATATGCCTTGAGAATTAAAATATGGTTGTAATGATTAGAGAATATAATAATTAGGTTAATAATTAAACTTTTATCTAATGTGGAAGTAAATAAAAAGATTTTAACATTTTATTAAAAATTAAAAAAATTAAGAAGTTTTTCGTTTTATAAGTAAATATTTATTTAAAATTTAATTTTTAGTATTAAACTCATATTATTAGGAGTTTATAATTAAAAAAATCAATTGGAAGAATTAAAGGTTAAATAAGATAATTTCGTTTTCTTGTGAAATATTAAAGAAATTGTTGAGTATTGAGTAAGGTAGGAAGCAAATTTTATGATAACCTTAACGTAAGCTAAACTCCCAACAGGAAAAATGGTAAGAAATCATACTGGTGTGGGACCACTGAGGATTAAAATAAAACCAATAGCAAGTCTCTCATTCAGTCGTACACCCTTAATGTCGTCCCATGCAAGTTGAAAAATCGACCGATTTTAACCCCAACGCCCGATTCCCTCACAACATTTACGTCCCTGTTAAGCTATCTATTACTTCTTCTTCCTTTCCCCCCCCATTTCTCTTCACCTTCCTCTCAATTTCAGCCGCTGTTTTCGTAATTGTTATATAAATCCCTTAATATTCATGGCATTTCACTCACCCCAATCCAAGTTTAATTTTCAATCTCAGTCTGTTTCAGTTTCGATTTTAATTGAGAACTTGAGCATGACCAAGAAAGAGGAGGTCTCGAAACGAAAAACGAAGAGTTTGAACGCCAAGTTTCATGGACTAAAACAAGATATGGAACAGATAAAGGAAGATCAAAGATGCATAAGAGATGAACAAAGGAAGATACGAGAAAGGTCGGAAGATGTTAGACGCCAATGCGATGAAGTCAGACTGGAAAGTGAAGCGATTGTGAAGCAATCAGCTTTCAATCGGATTCGGCTTGTTGTTATGTTCCAAATCATAAAAGCTCGCGAAGACGGTGATTGTGATAAAGCTGCTCTTCTCTGTCGTTTCCTTAATTCCATTTCTGATAGAACCAACCACTTATTTGGGTCTGGTAAAAAGAAAAAAGTAAGTTGATGGTCAGTTTCTGATATCAGTAATCTGTAAAGGATGTTAATTTGCTTTTCTTCATATGTTTGTTTTTTCTCCATTTGATGCAACAAAAGATTGGTTTTTCATTTGGAGTTGTAAGATTCAAGGCAAATAAACAACAAGTAATAGTGAGATTGGAACAGCATCTTACAATTGAGATTAGTAATGCTGAAAATTTCTAATTTTTCAAAGTAGTGGATCAGAACAATGTATGTGAGTCCAGGTCGCGGTGTTTGGTTCTATTGATATTCATCCAACATTAATTTGAGAAGAGTGTGTTCTGAGGGTTTCAGTGTACGACAAAACTTATACTCCGTAATTGCAGCAAAGAAATACCCCAACTCTAACAGCAAAATCTCTTCACATTGAATGACACCAAGCATCACTTTTAACGCCTTTAAGCAACTCCCATTGTGAAGCCAAGGAATCTTCATTAAATTGCACCAGGAAATGAGGCAGTATTTTTATTTTTTTTATTTGCTTAATTAATAATAAAAGCAAGGCAAAACTGCCACTACAGAAGTCAGGAACAATGTCATACCAAAACTTCGGCACCTTAAAAATTGTTAGACTATAGAGGTTATTAAGTTTGATAGTCTGTTATCAGTCAGTTAATGAGTTTGGTATGTAATTGGTTAGGAGCAGTTACTCACATATGAGTATATAATCATCATCAATGTATTGATTCAAGCAGATAAGGAATAATAATCAAATTACTCTGTAAATTCATTTTCTCTCTTTCAATTCAGTCTTATGCTTAGTATAGTACCTAATAAAAATACATATTATAAAGTATACAAAAGTCAAAGCTAACATCCTTTCCTTAAAACGCTCCCACCATAACCGAATACACTCATCTTTTACCCAAATCATTCACACGCTAAACAACAAAACACTCCTTAACTCACTCTTACCTTGTACGTCAAAGCCGGCTGACCAACCCAATCAAACATCTTAGGCCAAAAATACAGCAATTGCCAAAACATAGCTGCAAAAAGTCTCCACCTTAAAGTAACCCAAGACAAGAAAAAGAATCCAACATGGTCTCAAAAGAGAATGCAAGCAAGAAAATCCCTTTGTTAGTAATATACCTTCTACAGTTCAATGGAGACTGTTTAAGGTTTATGGGATAATTTTGGATGTCTTTATCCCTCAAAAACTGAGTAGGAGCGGCAGAAGATTTGGTTTCGTAAGGTCTGCTGATAATGATGATGCGAAAAGAGCTGTTTATCGTCTAAACTGTTTTACATTTCATGGGAACAGGTTAGGGTTAACATGGCCCGGTTTAAAGGGAGATCATCATATTGGAGAAAATTAAGGCGTAAGGTGCCTAGAGATGCGGTGACTAGACTGGAAGAGAACATAGGCGAATCTGAAGCCTCCAAAAATGAAAATTTTCAAAATTATAAATTAATATGTAGTTGAATTACACTTTAACCTCCTCCAAAAGAAAAATTGTCAATTCAGTCTTCTTATAAATAAAAAATTATAAATTAATATATAATAAAATTTTATTTTAGCCCCCTAAAATAAAATAAATTCTATTTAGTACCTTAAAAAATAATGAAATTTATAAATTAATACATAATAAACATATACTTTGATCTATGAAATATTTATAATTAAATACCGACCCCTGTTAAAAAATTTTCTAGATTCACACTTGGAGGTGAAATCAGGGCAGAGTAGCGGCTGGTAATTCGGCCTTGGTTAATGAGCGGCCCTCAACTCCTTCAAACTAGGGGATGAGTGTTCAATCGAATCGAGTGAAAAAATTTTCAAGTTGACGAGTCATATTTTATCATCCTAACTCAATTTGAAAATTTTTTGAATCGAGTCAAGTCAAATCGAGTGAAATTGTTTAAGTTAAATTAAAAAAATTAAACATGTCAAATTAAAATATTGTTACAGTATAACTAATTTCATGTTAGAGCACATAAAATTGAAACCATATATATTTGAAATTTTTTTTCAAAGCAAAATAATAATAAAAATACTTTAGTATGATAAACTTAAATCATTAATTAACTTATTTAAGTCCCCAAAATTATTATTCTAGAAAATGTTTAAATTTTTTATTTCTTTATATATTTTTTAGAATTTTTTTGAAATTTTATAATTTTTATTATGGCCTCAACCATTATCTTTGTTAAAACAACCATCAACCAATCAAGAGTTGATATGTGACATTTTTAGTTATCTAATATTCAATATTAAATAAAATTAGATTAAATTAAATTATTATTTGATATTTTCTCTCTCTCCCTTTCACCTTGGAATGATAAGGGATTAACACTACAGCAAAATAGGTTTTTAGCGGCGTTTTTAGTGGTGTTTAGATCGAAAACGTCGCAAAAGTTATACATTAGTGGCGCTAATAGGAAAACGCCGTAAAAGGTTAGAGCTATAGCGGCGTTTATGAGAAAAACACTGCAAAAGGTCAAACAGTAGTGGCATTTATGATAAAAACGCTGCAAAAAAAAATCATTTTATTTTAAGTGTTAGAATTAAGTGACCCAAATTCTTATAGAATATGATGGAAAATAAAATAAAAGTAAAATCCATATAGAACTAGACTTCTTTTATTTTATTTTAGAATAAGGTTTTTTAAACCTTATTAAACTTCATCTATTTTATATTGATTAGGATAGGGTGTTTCAATCCTACTAGAATATGGCTTTACAAGCCTATAAATAGACATAGTCTATTCCTCTTGTATGGATACAAATTTTTCGACATAGTGAATTTTCTTCTCCTCTGCCCGTGGTTTTTTTCCCGAAAGGGTTTCCACGTAAAATTTGTGTGTTCTTTATTTTATTTATTTTATTCTATTTTTTTTTCACAAATTGGTACCAGAGCTTCCGGGTTATTCATCTCGATCACGGTAATGGCGTCTTTGAAATATGAAATTCATTGTTGGATCGCAACACTAGATTTGCCTTGTGGAAAATTAAGATGCAAGCGCTCTTGCACGATGGATCTCGAGGATGCCCCGCTAGGGATAGATAAGATGCCTTCGACATTAACAGATGAAGAGAAAAAGCGTAAGGATCGAAAGGCATTAACACAATTACATCCGCATTTGTCCAACGAAATTTTGCAAGATGTGATGAAAGAGAAAAAAAGCCACATTATGGAAGAGGCTAGAACAAATATGTATGTCGAAAACTCTAACAAGCAAGTTGCATATGAAGCGGCGTCTTTATGCTCATCGTTTGGAGGAAGGCGCGCGTGCATACCGAACACTTAACAAAGATGTTTAAAGAAATTCTCTCAAACTTGGAAGCCATGGAGGTTCAAAGATGATAAGGAAGATCTAGGGTTGATTCTACTTTGTTCGTTGCCCCCTGTCTTATTCAATCTTTAGAGACACGATTTTATATAGCCGTGAGTCTCTAACAGTTGATGAGGTTTATGATTCTTTAACCTCGTATGATAAGATGAAGCATCTTGTGGTTAAACCCGACTCTCGGGGAGAGAGGTCTCATTGTTCGTGGGAGACAAGATCGGAATGCGATGATGATCGTGGTAGGACACAGAACGGAATCCTCGTGGTAAATCTAAGGGTAGATCAAGTCTTCAAACAGAGGTAAAACTTGTAACTTCGCAAGAAGAAAGGGCACATTAAATCTGAGTGCTATAAGCTACAAAATAAGATTAAAAGGGAGGCTGCGAATCAAAAGGAAAACAACCCGAAAATTCCGGTGAAGCTGATGTTGTAGAAGACTACAGGCGATGGTGAACTTCTAGTCGCTTCACAATGATTCTAAAGTAAGCGAGGAGTGGATACTTGATTCAGCTGCACCTTCCATATGAGTCCCAATCGGGATTGGTTTACAACTTACGAAAACAATTATCCGAAGGTGTTGTTTTGATGGGAAATAATACTTACGTGTAAAATCGCAGTGTTGGAACAATTAAAGTTAAGATGTTTGATGGAGTTGTCGAACACTTAGTGACGTCGGCATGTTCCGTAATTGAAAAGAAATTTAATTTCGTTGAGTACTCTTGATTCAAAAGGGCATGCAGATATACAAATGAAAGTGGGGTTTTAAAGATTTCCAAAGGGTCCCTTGTTGTGATGAAAGGACAGAGAGAAAGATTGCCAAGTTATATGTTTTGCGGGGTTCTCATCATTATCGGTGATGCAAATTGTCGCTTCCTCGTCCTTGTCGATGATGATATTACTAAACTTTGGCATATGCGCCTAGGGCATATGAGTGAGAATGGCATGGCGAATTGAGCAAAAGAGGACTTCTTAATGGGCAAGGAATTTGCAAACCGAATTTCTGTGAGCACTTTGTGTTTTGGAAAACAAAAGAGAGTTCGATTCACTAGAGGAATCCATAACACGAAGGGAACATTGGAGTATATTCATTCGACTGTGGGGGCCATCTAGAGTGCCTTCTAGAGGTGGAGCTAATTATATGCTAACCTTTATTGATGATTTTTCCGAAAAAATTTGGGCGTTCTTCTGAAGCGAGAAAAGTGATGTGTTTTCCGCATTTAAGTCTTGGAAAATTATGATTGAAAAAGCAGACGGAAAAGCAGATAAAATACCTCCGCATGCATACAATGGCTTAGAGTTCTGTTACGATGAGTTTAATAGATTGTGCAAGTCGGAAGGAATCATAAGACACCGACGATTCGTCATACTCCACAACAAAACGGCGTTGCGAACGAATGAACGAACGATCATGGAGAAGGTTCGATGTATGTTGTCAAATGCCAACTTACCGAAGTCATTTTGGGCGAAGCGACGGCGTCATCGCATATTTTTGATCAACCGATCTCCATCCGCTTGCCATTGAGAAAAAGACTCCACAAGAGGTATGGTCCGTAATCCTGCTAATTATTACGATTTAAAGATCTTTGGGTGTCCTGCATATGCTCATGTTGATAATGGAAAATTGGAACCGAGATCCATTAAATGTGTTTTTCTTGGTTATAAAGCTGGTGTAAAAGGGTATAAGTTATGGTGTCCTGAAAATAGAAAAGTTGTGATTAGTAGAGATGTTGTTTTTGATGAAACCTGCTATGCTACCTAACTTATCTCTTAAAGACTCTTCCAATAAAGAAAATCAAAAACAAGTAGAGCATCGATTAATACAGAGTCAACTCCTCAAGCCAATTACAAAATTGATAATAGAGTTGCTTCTTCACCACAATACTCTATCGCCAAAAACAGAACTAGAAGAGAAATTAAACCTCCAAAGAAATATGCCGAGGCTGATCTAGTTGCTTATGCTTTGAATGTGGCTGAAGATATAGATGCGAATCAAGAGCCATCTAATTATTCTCGAGGCGATTACTGTGAAGGCTCGAGAAAGTGGATGTTTGCTATGCAAGAAGAGATGGAATCACTCCACAAAAAAAGAACATGGGACCTTGTGAAACTTCCTAAAGGTAAAAAGGTCATTCGTTGTAAATGGGTATTTAAAAAGAAAGAAGGGACTCCGGAGTTGAAGAACCCGGATATAAAGCAAGGCTTGTTGCAAAGGGTTACAGATCAAATTCCAAGAGTGGACTTCACGAGATGTGTTCTCCCCAGTTGTTAAGCATAGTTCGATTCGAGCTTTGCTTGGTATTGTGGCCATGCATGATTTGGAGCTTGAGCAGTTAGATGTAAAAACTGCATTTTTGCATGGAGAACTTGATGAGGATATTTACATGCAACAACCAGAAGGTTTTACAGTTTCAAAAAAAGAGAACTATGTTTGCTTGCTGAAAAAGTCCCTTTACGGTTTGAAACAGTCACCAAGACAGTGGTACAAGAGGTTTGATTCCTTTATGACTTCTCATGATTTCAAAAGAAGTAGTTTTGATAGTTGTGTTTACTTTAAGAAAAATAGTGATGGTTCTTTTGTGTATCTACTTCTTTATGTTGATGACATGTTGATAGCAAAGAAAAGATAAAGAAGAGATAAGAAAGGTCAAAGCCCAACTAAGTAAAGAATTTGAGATGAAAGATTTAGGACCAGCAAAGAAGATACTTGGTATGGAGATTCTCAGAGATAGAAAATCAAGTAAATTGTACCTAAGTCAGAAGGGGTACATTGAGAAAGTTCTTTGCGAGTTCAATATGCAGAGTGCTAAGCCTGTTAGTACTCCTTTAGCAAACCATTTCGGACTTTCATCGATTTTGTCTCCACAATCGATGATGAGATTGAGTACATGTCACATGTTCCATACTCTAGTGCAATGGGATCTCTCATGTATGCTATGGTTTGTTCACGTCAGATTTATCATATGCACGATCGGTCAGCGATTAGCGAGATACATGGCAAATCCCAGTAAAGAACATTGGAAAGCGATTCAGATGGATTTTAAGATACTTACGAGGCACTACCGATGTTTGCTTACAGCTTTGGAAGAACTAAAGATGGAGTCATAGGGTATGTTGATGCTGATTTTGCTTTGGAGACCTTGATAGAAGAAGATCTCTCACAAAGTTACGTCTTTACAATCGGAGGTTGTGCAATTAGTTGGAAAGCCACTTTGCAAACTACGATCGCTTTGTCTACCACCAAGGCCGAGTACATGGCGATTCACGAGGCTTGCAAAGAAGCTATGTGGTTGAAGGGACTATTTAGTGAACTCAATGAAGACCTTCGAATCAAAGACAAGATTTTTTGACAAATGAGAGTGCTATATTT
This sequence comes from Gossypium longicalyx, assembly GCA_025698465.1. NCBI lineage: Eukaryota > Viridiplantae > Streptophyta > Magnoliopsida > Malvales > Malvaceae > Gossypium > Gossypium longicalyx. The sequence goes on from CM047007.1 coordinate 21,453,919, forward strand.
CTTACAAAAGATCAAATGTTTCATGAGAGAACAAAACACATTGATGTTCGGTATCATTTTGTTCGTGATATTATTGCTCGTGGTGATATTGTTGTGAGAAAAATTAGTACTCATGAAAATCCTGCAGATATGATGACTAAGTCACTTCCTAAAACCAAGTTTGAGCATTGCTTAGACTTGGTTGGTGTTCATTGTTGAGTTAAACCCTTAAGGGGTTTTATGGAAGAGGTGGAGAACTTGTTTATTGAAAGTTCGCAATGAAGAACTTGTTCATTGAGAATTTGTGTCAAGGTGGAGATTGTTAGAATTAAGTGACCCAAATTCTTATAGAATATGATGGAAAATAAAATAAAAGTAAAATCCATATAGAACTAGACTTCTTTTATTTTATTTTAGAATAAGGTTTTTTAAACCTTATTAAACTTCATCTATTTTATATTGATTAGGATAGGGTGTTTCAATCCTACTAGAATATGGCTTTACAAGCCTATAAATAGACATAGTCTATTCCTCTTGTATGGATACAAATTTTTCGACATAGTGAATTTTCTTCTCCTCTGCCCGTGGTTTTTTTCCCGAAAGGGTTTCCACGTAAAATTTGTGTGTTCTTTATTTTATTTATTTTATTCTATTTTTTTTTTCACATTAAGGTTTAAGGTTTAAGATTTAATGTTTAAGGTTTATGATTTAGGGTTTTAGGATTTATGATTTAGTGTTTTGGGTTCTGGGTTTAAGGTTTTAGGGTTTAGAGTTTAGGATTTGGGGTTTATTATTTTATAGTTTAGGGTTTTAGGATTTAGTGTTTATATTTTAGGGTTAGGAATTTTGATAAAAATGACAAAAAAATCAATTTATTTTAGGGTTTATGTAAGTAATAAGATTCTTTTTTTAATTACTTTTGTACCTTGTAATATATATTATTAAATTAATATCAAAAGCATAATAAAGTAAAAAGGAGAGAGAAATTCATTATTTGCACATTTTCGTATACAAAAATCCACCTCTTGGTAATTTAGAATTTGAGAAGTTAAGCAGATTGAGTCTTAGCTCAATTAGTGTGAGCATTGTTGTCAATATAAGAGAACATGAATTTGAGTGTATTGAAATGCATTATCCTCCTGTATATGAGTTGGGGAGGAATTATGAGTAGTTGTAGACATAATATCAAAAAAGAATTTGAGAAGTTAAATTTTATCAAAATCAATTTGGATAAATTCTATCAATTGCACAAAAAATTAAACTCGTGGATACAAACTCTTCGTAAGGAAGCTTAGTTTCATTTTTTAAAATTATTTTCGTACACAATTATAAAATTTTACAAAATAAATATATTGTTTGAAACAAAACAAACTTAACTTAAAGGAATTTAAGAAATAATTAAACTATAAATATTTATTAGTATTAAAGGTATTAACGACGTTTATGATTAAAACGCTGCAAAAAAGAAACATTTGACTTTAAATAAAACGACGATGTTTTAAGTGGTGTCTTTAGTGACATTAGTGGCGCTAGGTAAAAATGCCGTAAGTAAACATTTTACTTTAAACAAAACCACACTGTTTTTAGTTGTGTTTTTAGTGGCATTAGCAGCGATAGGTGAAAAATGCCGCAATAAATCTTAAAAAAAGGTACTTAGTGGGAGCAGCAGAAACGGCAAAAACGAGAGGCTTATAGGGATTAAAGCGGTTGATTCCCTGAGAAAGGAAAAGAAAAAGAAATTCAGGATAGAAAATGGCGGTGTTTGGGCGGAATGTGAGTTGCTTCCAAATAAGAACTGGAATGGAGTGAGCGTAGATAAATAAAACCCAACGCTTTGTTTTTCGTTGATCGCTTTTTGAATTTGAGTTTCTTTGTTTGTGTTTTCAAAGTTGAGAGAATTAATGGAGTGTTTTTTCTCCTTTTTGTGAGAGTTTCATGAATGATCAAATGATCGGGTTTGCGCCATTTTTGTGGGAGTGTTCAAGCTTTGAAAGTGATAGCTCTGCGCCACGTGGAGTGCTGAACACATCCCAATGACTATCTTTTTTTTCCTTACATTTATTTTGTTGATTTTTTTTCTTATATTTATAACTATCACTTTTGAATTGAGATATTAAAAAGGAAATATATATTGTAATCATAAATGATTACTTTTATAATTAGTGCAATAAAAAATATAGCAATGAAAAAAAAAGCAGAAATGAACGTGTTGAATGGACCGGTTTAGGGTAAATTTACTAACAATCTCTACGTATGGAATCCATGGTGTTTTGCCTAACACTATTGCGAGCAGCAGGTGCTCGTATCTTTGCGATGTCTATCTACTGGGTGGCCTGATGTCCTCGCTGGTGTTTATTGGATTGTTGGCAATGATCGAATTGTTAACTTCTAGAACGATGTCTACGTACCTAATCTTCGTCTGCTAAAAAGGTTGTTCATTAGTTCTGGGCTGTTGGATGAATCTATTCGAGTTTGTGCTATGGTCACTGCTTCTAGGGACTGGAATTGGAGGCTTTTGACTTTGGTTTTTCCATTGTCAGCTTTGCATTTGATCGCGGCTATTTTGCCACCGTCCGAGGCAGTTGGGAATGATCGCATCGCTTGCCGCTGGTCTTGTGCTGGCTAAGTTTTCGGTTGCCAATACATATGCTCATTTTCGACTGTTGGAGGGCTCAGCAAATCCGATTGATTGGCATTTGGTTTGGCACTGCCATACTCCTCAACGGGTTCGGGCATTTCCATGGTTGTTGTGGGATAACCGTTTGCTCACAAATGATGAAAGGGTTCGCCGGGGAATGGCTTCGTCCGGATGCTGCGAACATTGTGGGGCTTCCATAGAAAATTCGATTCATGTCGTTTGTGACTGCTTGTTTGCGCGAGGGGTCTGGTGCTCTATTGTTCCCGCTTATTTGCATAGTACTTTCTTCACACTTCCACTAGTCCCATGGCTTCGGAGGAACTTGTAGAATATGGATCCTATATCGTTGCCTGATGGTGAGTGGCCCATTGCTTTTTCCCTCATTTGTTGGTGGTTGTGGCGTTGCCGAAATCAGTTCGTTTTTCAGGGTGCTAGTAGCAGCAGCTTAGAGGTGGTTTCGATGAGTATGGGTTGGGCGAGATGTCTTTGGAAGGATTGGAATAGGAGCACTATTGCTGCTGGCGTTGGTTCTATCATTCAGTGGCATCCCCTGGAGAAGGGTTGGCTTAAAATTAATACGGATGGAGCGTGTGGTGGTAGCTGTCAACGTTCTTCTGTTGGAGGTGCTTGTTAAGGTTCCACTGGGGACTGGTATTTTGGTTTTGCAATGACATTAGGGGCATTCTCGGTTTTTCAGACGGAGGCGAGGGCTTTGTACGAAGGTCTCCGACTTGTTTGGAGTGCGGCTATCGTTGTGTCGAGCTAGCCTGCTGGTTGTGCTGCGGATGGTAACCTCGTGGAGCTACGGCTTTTATCTCAACTCCTTCGTCGGAACTGGTCGGTTAGGCTGTGTCATGTTCGTCGTCTTCGCTAATCGTCTTTGCCAATCATATGGCTAAACTTGCGTATTTGTTGAACAAATGTTTGCTGGTTCGATCTTGAATATTCTTGCGCAGGATATTTCTGGTTTATATGCTGGTGCATGTTAGTTTATATGTAACTGGTTATTGTCTACCAAAAAAAAAAAAAAAAAGCGTCAAATGAAACCATCTGAATTTTTTAAACTACAATAGCATATAATTTAATTACCATTTTTTTATTATAAAAACAATATTTTTAACTTACCACAAAATGATAATTGTACTCATTTTTCTAATATATACTATACACAATAATGTATTTCAAGGAGTTTCACAGTTCATAATCATAGATTATATTTTTTACTAGGTTTTTATTTGTTTTTTTTAATTAGATTTACTCCTTTAATTTTAATGAAATGATAATTAAAATTGTCTACATTATTTGTTTTATATATCACATCAATAAATAATTCAAAAATTATAAAAATATAATTAATCAAAATTAAAATTTTAAAAATAAAATTTTCATAAATTAAAAAAAAAATAGGGTAGAGTACATGTGAATTGTCATGCAATTTAGCGAGTTTAAAAATTTTAGTTAGTATTAAAAAACATCATTTCGACTCTTTGCTAAAAAGTTGATGGACAAATTTAATTATTTTTAAAAAGTTAATGGTAAAATTTAACTCGAAAAAATAAAGATCAAACTAACAAAAAAATATAAACGTTGTGAACTAAATTTAATATTATGTTTTTATTGCGATGAACAATTTTGAGACGCAACTAAAAAGTGCAAAGCACAGTAAAATTATAATTTTTTGAATGAGAAAAAAAAAGAGGAAATTAGGTAAAAATGTCAAATTAAAAAAATAAAAAATTAAGGTAATAATTAGATTTTAAAGAAAGAAACAAAAAATGCATATTAAAAAAAAGTATTTTTCAAAAAACACTTTTTACAAAATATTTTCTTTTTAATACATTAGTTTTTTAGTTAGATTGTTAAAGGTTAGTAATTTTATTTTTAAGATTCAGGTTTGATTCTTCTCCTACTTATATTTGTATTTTTTATTTTTAATTAATAAATATATTATTTTAAATTTTTTTAATTAATAACTTTTTTATTTATATAAATAAAATAATAATTATATAATAAAAAATATTTTATATATATCGTTATGTTAGTAATATTTTTAATTAATAATCTCTTTATTTATATATATTTTAACATAACGATATATATAAAATATATATTTTTTATTATATAATTACTTATTTATCATTTTATATATATAAATAAAATAATTATTAATTAAAATTTTTTAAAAATAAAATAATATTAAATAAAAATACAAATATTGAGTATAAAAAAATTGAAAAAAAATTATTAACAGTTAACCTGACAAAAAAAAAACTAATGTATTAAAAATAACACGTTTTTTTGAAAAACGCTTTTCTCATTCTCGCTGGAAAATTGGACGTAATTTTTTTAATTTTATTTTTACCTAATTTAAGAAAAACCCTAAAACTTGAATCCTTCATATTCTCGACACTTGAATTTCCACTCTATTTGAAGAATGAAAAAATAAGCTATATACACTGAAAAATCTGCTCATTGTAACAACCGCCAATCTCCACGGCGATCGTCACCTTTCTCTCTTCAAACAGAGTGATAAGGTGCAGGAAAATAGAGTTTGGAGAAAATACCAAAAGGTCAGCACTGAGAAAGAGAGAGCACGAGGTCAATAATGTGAGCACATATTCAAAATCGATCACCGTAAGCCAACCGAGGTCGACAACCATTGGTCAGCAGGGCCCACCCAGATAAGAGCCCAACGCGAAGCAAAATAGGGAGAAACTCTAATTTATGCCTATCTCAATGACGTATAAGGAGTTATATCAAAGTTTATTAGATGCACGTGTTGTGTCTCCCTTCTATCTAAAGCTAATGCAACCCCCGTACCCTAAATGGTATGACGCAAACGCCAAATGCGAGTACCACGCGGGAATCACGGGACACTCAATAGAAAACTGCACTGCTTTCAAAAAGTTGATTGAAAGACTCATTCAACTGGGCATTGTGAAATTTGATGATACATCTAGTGCAGAAAATCCATTACCTGACCATAGGGATAAAGGGATAAATGCGATAATTGAGAGTTCGGGGAAAGAAATCAAGATGAATGCCGCAGAAGTGAATACCCCGCTGAAAGAAGTATGGAAGGAATTAGTGGGAAGAGGGTTAATAATGCAGAATTCAAGGGACAGACCCCCGAGAAGCAAAGAATTATTACAAGTTCCATGATCAAGAGGATCATGAGATTCAAAAATGCAATGAATTCAGGGCTCTAGTACAAGGATTGATGGATAATAAGGAGCTAGAATTCTTCAAGTATGTCGAGAACCCAGAAGGAACAGACGTGTGTGCCTCAGAAGAGGGGTCGACGAAGAATGCTTATGAAGTCAACCGCCAGTGGTTATCATATCTTGTCCAAGAATTAATGAAGCCGGGGCACAAGTTACACCAAAAGTCGTGATCCAGAAGCCCGTTGCTTTCCCTTATAAAGATAGCAGAAGGGTACCTTGAAATTATAGTTGCAATGTGACAATCCCAGGGGGAAGAGAGCCCGGCTAGTGCTTCAAAGAAGAACCAAGATATAGGTTTCTATACATGCAGTGGGAGACGTTATGATCTTGCGGGTACAAAAACTGAAACCGTTAAAGAAAAGTCCCCAATAGTTGAGCAAAGAAAGGAGAAGACGGTCAAGTTCGAATCGTCAGTCAATGAGTCAGCAACCGAGAATGAAGCTAGGGAATTCCTAAAATTTTTAAAGCATAGTGAGTACAGCGTTGTTGAACAGCTACATAAGCAACCGACTCGCATCTCAGTGCTAGCTTTACTTTTGAGCTCGGAGACGCATCAGAGCGTGTTAATGAAAGTGCTGAACGAGACTTATGTCGCGAATGACATCTCTGTCAACAAATTGGATCATTTGGTCAACAACATCAGCGCTGATAATTTTATTTTCTTTAACGATGATGAGATACCACCGGGAGGTATGGGGTCCACAAAGACTCTGCACATTACCACACATTGCAAGGGATACACATTGCCGGGGGTATTAATTGATAATGGATCAGCACTAAACGTCCTATCCCTATCCACATTAAATAGGTTTCCCGTGGATAGTTCCCATATGAAAACATGCCAAAATATAGTAAGGGCGTTTGATGGTACTGAGAGGAAAGTAATGGGGAGGATCAAAATACCCCTTCTAATTGGCCCTAGCACGTATGAGGTAGATTTCTTGGTAATGGACACCAATCCCTCTTACAATTGCTTATTGGGAAGGCCATGGATTCACTCAGTAGGGGCAGTGCCGTCATCGTTACATCAAAAGCTCAAATTTATAATAGAAGGTCGATTGGTGATCATAAAAACGGAAGAAGATATCATTGCATCCATTACAAGCAATGTACCATAAGTGGGGACAAATGATGAAGCCATAGAATGTTCTTTTCAGTCATTAGAATTTGTAAATTCGACCTTTGTTGTCGAAGGAAATAAGGTCCCAACACCCAGAATCTCCAAAACTACAAGAATAGGTCTACAACTGACGGTTGGAAAATGAGCTTTGCCCGGAAGAGGGCTTGGAAGAAACCTACAAGGCAGGGTCGAGGCACCTATGCTCATGGACAAACGAGACCGCTTTGGCTTAGTATTCAAGCCAGATGCAAAGCAAAAGAAAAAGGAGCAAGAGAAGAAACAAGAAATGAGGAGAGCGCGTTTAAGCGGGGAAGAAGTTAAATAGGAGCCCATGACATTTCCTCACATATCCAGAACTTTCGTGTCGGGAGGGACTATTTACTCCGAAGGAAAATCAATAAGGAAAGGGTCTACCGAGGAAATGTTGGAAAACTTAAGCATTAACTCCACATACGAAGAAAGAATTAGAATAGAGAATTTGTCGGGCATTCGCCCTTATGAGCCGAGAAGTGTTCTGAATAATTGGACCGCGAAAGAGATTCCTGTAGTCTTTAGAACTAACACAGAATAATACTCAAAACACACTTATTACTCTAGGCCTAGGAGTAATAAGACCCCTTTTGTGAAATAGGCTCATGTTCAAAATCGTTATTTCAATGAAATGCATCATTTTGTCTTATTCCTATCACTGTTCTTAGATTCTTTTGTTCTTTGTATCTTCCTTCGCACCTACAACAGGTCTCCAGATATCAACAATATGAGCGACGTTGCTACTAACTCAAAATCTCCTTTTGAGCGAGATATATGTCTAGAGGGATCTCAGGACTTTGAAGATGATAGAAACTGTAGCTTATCCCTTGATTTGTTAAGGATGGTAAACAAGAGGAGAAACAGATTCTACCTCACAAAGAGTCAGTAGAAGTCGTGAACTTGGGAGATGAACTAGAAAAGAAAGAAGTAAAGATCGGAGCTTGCATTACCACAGAGACAAAGCGAGATCTTATTGAGTTACTCCAAGAGTTCAATGATGTCTTTTCATGGTCTTATCAAGATATGCGGGGGCTAAGTACTGACATTGTGTTACACAGGCTCCCCATTAAAGAAGAATGCAAACCAGTTCAATAGAAGCTCCGAAGGATGAGGCCGGATGTTTTGTTGAAAATAAATGAGGAAGTCAAGAAACAATTCGATGCTGGTTTCTTACAAGTAGTTAAGTACTCGGAATGGGTAGCCAATATTGTCCCCGTCCCTAAAAAAGATGGAAAGGTACGGATGTGTGTAGACTACAGGGATTTAAACAAAGCCAGCCCGAAGGATAATTTTCCATTGCCCCATATTGACACCTTAGTGGACAACACAGCAGGTTACTTACTGTTCTCATCCATGGATGGTTTCTCAGGGTACAATCAGATCAAGATGTATCTTGAAGACATGAATAAAACCATATTTGTAACCATATGGGGAACCTTTTGCTATAAGGTGATGCCGTTTGGACTGAAAAATGCGGGAGCAACATATCAGAGAGCCATGGTAACCCTATACCATGATATGATGCACAAAGAAATTGAAATCTATGTCGACGACATGATCGCCAAATCCCAGACAGAAGAAACATGTGCAAGTCTTGAGGAAATTATTTTTAAGGTTGAGAAAATTCTAACTGAAACTCAATCCAGCAAAATGTACCTTCGGGGCCAGGTCAGGAAAACTATTAGGATTCGTAGTCAGTGAAAAAAGGATTGAGATTGACCCAGATAAAGTTAAAGCCATACAAGAGTTACCTCTACCACGTACTCGAAAGGAAGTTCAGGGATTCTTAGGGAGACTAAATTACATTGCTCGGTTCATTTCATAATTAACCGATAAATGTGACCTCATATTTCGTCTTCTTAAGAAACATAACCCTGGTGTTTGGGGTACGGAGTGCCAGAAGACTTTTGACAAGGTTAAACAATACTTGTCCACTGCCCCAGTGTTGACACCACCTAGTCTAGATAAGCCATTGATATTGTATTTAACGGTATTTGAAAATTCTATGGGATGTGTGCTTGACCAATAAGATGAGTCAGGAAAGAAAGAAAGAGCGATATATTACCTCAGTAAGAAGTTCACTGAGTGTGAAACAAGATACTTGCCAATTGAAAAGATGTGTTGTCCCCTGATCTAGACAACTCGAAGACTGAGACAATACATGTTGTACCACACAACTTGGTTAATTTCCAAAATGGATCCTTTGAAGTACTTGATGGAGTCGACTGTTTTGAATGAAAGAATGGCCCGATGGCAAATTCTACTTTCCGAATTCGATATAGTCTACGTGAACCAGAAGGCTATAAAAGGAAGTGCAATAGCAGATTTTCTAGCCAGTAGAGCTCTAGAAGACTACGGACCCCTGAATTTTGATTTCCCAAATGAAGATTTAATGTACGTAGCAACCACTGAAGGAAACCCTCAAGAAGGTCATCCTTGGAAGCTAAACTTTGACGGAGCGTCAAATGCTGCGGGTAACGGAATTGGGGCAGTCTTGGTATCCGCAAGCGGGGATCATTATCCCTTCACTAGTAAATTAAATTTTGACTGCACAAAAAATATAGCAGAATACGAAGCATGCATCATGGAGATTCGCGCGGCCATAGAATGTAAAATCAAGGTGTTAGAGGTATATGGAGATTCTGCACTAGTGATTTATCAACTCAAAGGTGAATGAGAAACGAGAGACCCCAAGCTAATCAATTACCGAAGTCTGATCCTTGAATTAATTAGAGAGTTTGATGATATTGTCTTCTGCTACCTCCCGCGAGAAGAAAATCAGATGGTTGATGCCCTAGTAACTTTAGCTTCTATGATTAAGGTGAACAAACAAGAGGATGTGAAACCAATCCAAATGAGTATTTACGAGGCTCCAGCTTATTATTACAACATCGAAGAGGAGGAAGAAAAAGATGATCACCCTTTGTACCACGATATACTGCGATTTGTGAAAAATCATGAGTACTCCGACCAAGCTACTGAGAACGACAAAAGGACGTTGAGAAGACTGGCCAGTGATTACATCTTGGACGGGGAGATCCTAAACAAAAGAAAGAAGGATCATATGCTATTAAGATATGTGGATGCTATAGAAGCTAAGAAAATCTTAGAAGAAGTCCATGGGGGCGTCTGTGGGACACACGCTAATGGCTTCACAATGGCCAGGAAAATTATGAGGTTCGGTTATTATTGATCCACCATGGAAGGAGACTGTATTAACTATGCCAAAAGATGTCATAAGTGCCAAATCTACGGGGACAAAATTCATGTGCCTCCGTCACCTCTGCATGTTATGACTTCTCCATGGCCTTTCTCGATGTGGGGAATGGACGTGATTGAGCCAATTTTGCCAAAAGCTTCAAATGGGCATCGATGACCACAAAGAAGAATGGTCTAGTTGAGGAAGCCAATAAGAATATCAATTGGTCATCGATTACTTCACCAAGTGGGTAGAGGCCACTTCATAGGCCAACGTTACGAAGTCGGCAGTTAGCAAGTTCCTGAAAAAGAAAATTATCTGTCGATATGGAATGCCAGAAAAGATCATATCTGACAATGCGATGAATTTGAACAACAGTATGATAGCAGAGGTCTGCAATCAGTTCAAGATTAGACACCACAACTCGTCACCGTATCGTCCGAAGATGAATGGTGCAGTTGAGGAAGCCAATAAGAATATCAAGAAGATTGTGGTAAAGATGACAGAAACTTATAAAGATTGGCACGAAAAGTTTCTGTTCGCCCTTTATACTTATCGAACGTCTATCAGGACCTCTACCGGGGAAACGCCTTTCTCCTTGGTCTATGGAATGGAGGCAGTTTTACCCATCGAGGTCAAAATTCCTTCCCTCAGGGTTTTGGTAGAGGCGAAGTTGGATGAAGCAGAATGGATCCAATTCCGATACGATCAGTTGAATCTGATCGAAGAAAAAAGGCTAAGGGTTATCCGTCATGGGCAAATGTACCAAAAGCGAATGATGTGAGCTTACAACAAAAAATTTCGTCCCAGAGAACTCCACAAGGGGAACCTAGTATTGAAAAAGATCTTGCCCATACAAAAGGACTTCAGAGAAAAATGGACGCCGAATTGGGAAGGACCTTATATGGTAAAGAAAGCCTTTTCTAGAGGAGCGTTGATATTGACCGAAATGGATGGCAAGACTTTACCCAATCCTGTAAATTCAGATTCGGTTAAGAAATACTTCGCCTAAAAAAAAGGGAGAGGTTAAGGTGAAAACTCACAAAAAGCACCTTGAGACCAAAGGGACTTTGAATTGAAAACCCGTAAAGGGTGATTCAAATTCGGATCAAAGTAGGGCATACAGTAGTCTTCTATGCCTGAATTAACAATGAAGAAGTATGCTACATCTTGGGGCATCGACAAAGTACTCCGGATCCCCTAAACACATATTGAGCTCAAAATGGTCTTCAAGAAGTTGGTACAGAGAAGCTTAAGCTGCGTTATCTGGGGCACCTAGCTTCCATTTTACCCATCGTGAATTTGTTATCTTTAATACCTTAATCTTTCCAAGATATTTCCCAATAAATTCCCTTCTTATTGCATTGCTATATTTGATTAACTTATTCATTTTGAGTTAATTTCCTCCTTATTGCTTTTGCAATCTTTGATTAATTTATTTCGATCTATGCTCCCAATCAATTCCTTCTTGTCCATTATTTTGATCTTTTTCAAGCATTTTGCATTGAAACAATGATTAATGAACTAATAAAACTTTCACAAAAGGAGTTTTGCATATTACTTTGGAAGCTTCTAAATAATACAAGAACCTGAAACAGGACCACTGTTTAGAACTCATCAAGCCTAAGGGTTGGGAATATGGGAGAAAGATGATTATCTCTTTGGAATTTTTATTTTCCAAAAAGACAAGACATTTCATCGGTGGTACAACCTCGACAAATAACGAGCAGTGTTAACCAAAGTGTAAAAGGGGATCACTCTCGAGAAAAAAAATGATACTCTGCATTCATGCAAATATCAGACATATACATCTGGTCATTACACCCAGGGAATGGTGTAACAAATCAAGTTGATTGAAGATGATACAAATCTTATACCTCTGAGTTACAGCAGGATGGATAGAAGAAACCGAATGTTATTCCCTTGAAGTTGCAGTAGGAGGTACAAACTTTATGTCCCAAAAGGTACAGTGGAAGGGACTCTAAAATTACAGCAGGGCAAGCTTGCCGAGCAGAATATTATTATTTCTTTGGGTTTTCTGTCAATAATACCAGCCGAACAAGATGGCAGCGTAATACATCAGTGATAATGTCATGTTGAACAACGAGCAATGATACCTTTAGCCTTTTAAAAAGGATCATTTTCATTTCTGCATTCATATATCATTCATAACACATCTAGTTAGGAGCATTCGATTCATTTCGATCATAGCATCCTAATTATTGGACACAAGCATCACATCTAGTTAGGAACATTTGATTCACTGCGATCATAGCATCCTAATTATTTAGCATAAGCGTAGTTACGTGAAACCGATTATACAGATCATGTCCCTAGAGGATGGTGTAGCAACATCGGTGAATTCGCGGATCTTGTCTCCCTAAGCAGTAGTAGAGCAGATCGAGGACGGTGAGCCTTAACCCCCTAAGCAGTAGGGTAACAGGCCAAATTACAGATGTTGTCTCCCTAAGTAGTAGTGGAGCAGATCGAGGACGGTGAGCCTTAACCCCATAAGCAGTAGGGTAACAGGCCGAATTACAGATCTTGTCTCCCTAAGCAGTAGTGGAGCAGATTGAAGATGGTGAGCCTTAACCCCCTAAGTAGTAGGGTAACAGGCTAAAAATTACAAATGTTGTAGGCCAATTTTGACCCAATTTTAAACCCATTTACAACAACCCAACCCTAAAACCCAACTAAAATCCAAACAGACTCAACCCAAATCATTAGCCCAAAACTAAAACCCAACCTAAATAAAAAAAACCCAATTCCCCATTAAGTCAAACTAGGGTTTCAGAAAAGCTGAAACCCTAGCCACTTGCTCCACTGCCAAGGTCACCTCAGCACCGCCCATGTCAGCTACCGAACTCCAGCAAGTTGCACCTGTAAAAATTGAAACGGAAAGGACAAAAATTAATAAATAAAAAAAACCTTGTACAATGGCTATAAAAGCCGAATCAAAATCTTGTAAAAGGGTCGGCATTCTTTTTCTTTGTTAATATAAAACATTGAACAACTTTTTCATCAATCAAAAGAAACAGATTTAAACACAAAAGTCGTAGCAAGAGTTTGGAGAAAACAGAGAATACAAAGAAAACATTATAGGTATTTCCTCTTTTATTAGCATTTTTTATCTTGAAAACACCCATATATTAAATCATTATATATACATACAAGTATCTCATTTTTATTTTTGGTCATATATATATATATATATATATATATATATATATATATATATATATACGGAGTATATTGAAAGTATAAAATAAAAAATAAAAAAATAAATTTTTTTACCTTTTCAATTTTCGCCATCACGTGCATGGTGGCCGGCAATGCATGATCAACAACGATTCCCCTCGCCGGATTCTGGCCTTGGCCAGAGAGAGAGAAATGAGAGAGAAAGGTTTTTTTTTTTTTTTGAAACAAGGGAAAAGTGATTTTTTGTAAAAATTTTTGGCCTTTTATAGCCCCCTAAAACGACGTCGTTTTGGGGTTGGCCATTAACACCAAAAACGATGTCGTTTTGACTTGGACCGGATCGACCCGACCCGACCCGCCTAGGATCCGCGTGTTTTTGAGCGTAGGGGAAATTTTTGTATTTGGTCCTTCTGCTTTTTCATGCTTCTGCAATCAAATCATTTTTTATTTTTAATTTGGCCCCGAAATCTATTGCGCTTTTCAATTTAGTCCCCGCTAATGCGCTGCGTTTTGATGGAAGGGAAAATTTCTCGTTTGGTCCCCCTACGTTTCACGCGCGTTCAAATAAGCCATTTCTTTTGTTTTTATTTCGAATTTGCCTCAAAAATTTCATTTTTAATTCAATTTCGTCCTTTTTTCACTTTTTCTCTTTTTTTTTAATTTTAATGTTAATTATACTATTATATTTTATTACTGTTATTATTATTATATTTTTTATTTATTAGCATTTCATTAGTATTATTTTTACTTAATACTTATATATATATTGTATAGTATTATTAATAGTTTTTAATATTATTGTTTTTGTTGATATATTCGTATGTCATATATATATATATTCTTTTAATATGTATATATTATACTCCATATTATGCATATATATATATTAATATTATATTATGTATATTATTATTATTATTATTATTATTATTATTTTAATATTATATTTTTATATATTATGTATATATTTTTAATATCATATTATTCATATATTTTATTATATTATGTATATATTTTTAGTAACTATATTATGTATGTATTTTTAACACTATATTACGTACATACTTTTAATATCATTATTATGTATATATTTTTAATATATATATATGTATATTTATGTAGTATTATTAAAAGTTGTTTTTAATATTATTATTATTTCTAATATGTATATATTATGTATATATTTTTAATACTATGTATATATTTTTAATACTATTATTATGTTTATGTTTTAATATATATACGTATGTATATAGGTAACATTATTAGTGTTTTTAATATCATGTTTCCGTCACTTTATTAACTATTATTATATGTATATACATATTTATTGTTTTTATTTCGTGTTTAATACTATTATTACGTTTAATATCGTATGCATTATTATTGTTTTTAATATTATTGTCATATTCTTCGATGTATTTCTAACTCTTTTATTTTTTGTTTCTTACCCATTCTGTATCAGTTTGCTTTTCTTATTATATTATTAGCATATCATTATTTTTATTATTATTTTCTTTTTATTGTAAATATTGTTTTTATTATTATCCTAATGCTCTTATATTATATGTTAATATTTTTTCATTCATTATATCACTGTTTGCACCATTTATTTATTTATGAATTTTTACTTTGAAAAATTATTTTTATTCGTGTTTTTTTAATAAATAAGGCAATGCACCGATTTAACATTAAGTCATCAATTTCATCGCTACGTTGGATGAAATTCGTCGGCTCGTGTTAAAAACAGGACGCCCTTCAAAAGAAATCGAAATTTTAAAAGTTCTCGTGTTTTGATCGGGTCACGATTAAAATTTAAATTGAACTCGTATTTTAGAAATGTAAGACAACACATGTTTAACAAGATACCAATTTTGGGCGTCGCGAGGGTGCTGATACCTGCCTTGCGCGTAACCGACTCCTGAACCCTATTTTTCTCTATATTTTCGCGTAGACCCAAATTCGGCCTTCATTTTTGTTCAAGAATAAGTTTTCTTTTCTAAAAAAAGATTTATTAGGTGTCCGATCAGATCTAGAAAAAAGATCGGTGGCGACTCATTTTCTTTTTAAAATCGAAAGTCCATTTTCAAACTTTCAAATTTTCAAATAATCGCCTCAATTAGCGACCAAAACGAAATTTTTACGTCGCTACAGCTGGTGACTCCACTGGGGAACTTTTTTTTGAGAGTCGAGTCTAGAATTAAACGCGTGTTGTCAAAAGTTTCAAAATTCCTTATTCAAATTAATATTTAGTCGTGATCCTTAAATTTTGTTTTTGAAAAGTCATGTATTTGCATCATGTCGTAAATATTCTTTTAACTTGTTTTGTCTTGTTGTTTTTCAGCTCTAAGTTTGTATGGTTTTAGTTTTTTAGTTTAGTTTTTAAATAAAACAGAAAGGTTTGTGAGTTTCTCCCCACACACCGTGCACTTGTATTTTTTGCATAACATGAGCTCTCTACCCGGGCTCCGTCTGCTTAAGTGGAAGTAAACGTTATGCCTTCGTGAGTTAACTCGTCCCTCCGTACAGGCTAGTGAATACTTCCGGGTTACATACGACTTATGCCTTCGTGAGTTAACTTGTCCCTCCGCATAGGCATAAGTAAATGTAATCCCTCGAATTGAACTCGTGAGCCTGTGATGGGCTACGACCGAGGCTTCGTACTAGTCTTAGTAGACAATAGTACGAACAATTTGAGTACCTGTTTAAGACCGAAACCGCATGTAGTGAACCATATGAGCCACCTAATTAGAGCCATGCTGAACCTCTGTCCGTTAATAGTTACAAAATAAGTACACAGGAGAAACGCCTCTTGCCTTTCATTTCCTTTACATTTACATTGTTTATGCAAAAGAATTGAACTGGGTAGCTTAATTTGTTGAAGTTTCAATAGTTTTTCTCAGTTCATATTTGTTGTGATTACTAACCAAGGTCGTTTGTCTTTATTTTTATTTTTCATCATGCATCATAGGCATATTGATTAGGAAGGTGTTGATTAGAGATTGGTTGCCAAAAACGTGTTTCTGATGGAGGAGTCAATTACACAAGTGACCGAGAAAAATACAGTGATTCGAGATTGATCTTTGAAAATTCAAAAAGCGAAAGGGGAGGGTTATCGGAAGGATGTATCTTCAATATTCCCGAGCAAGTAACTACAAATGTTCGTCAGAATAACCTCAGGATTTGACTCGGATTTAGAAATAGTGGGATTCAGACACTAGGGTCATCTTCACCAAAAAGTATGGGGATATAGCTCACTTGATCACCGTCAACATAGACGAACAACTGATTCAAGCCATGGTTCAATTCTGGGATCTAGCATACCAATGTTTCACTTTCAATCAGGAAGATATGACTCCAACCACGGAAGACTATGCTGTCTTGCTTTACATTGACAATGTACAATTCAGTAAAATATATGTGAAAGAGCCCAAACCGATTACCTTCAAGAAAAAGTTAGTGAGGTTGACGGGAATGACTGATATGTGGGCTAAAAAACAAATAAAGAAAAAGAATGAAGTTAGTTGTGTTCCGTGGTTTTCTCTGCGAAATTTAGTTCAAAACTATCCAGATATTGTGAAGAGGATTTATCTGTTTGCTTTGGCCATTTACAGATTAATTGTTTTCCCAAAAGTTCTTGGGCATATAGAAGTCGCGGTAGTGGATTTCTTAAAAAGATTGAAGCAAGGGATCAACCCTGTCTCGGCTATCTTGGCCGAGACTTTTAGATCTTTAAGTTGTTGTAGGAGGAAAGGGGAAGGACATTTTATCGGATGCGCACAGTTACTTAATGTCTGGATTCTAAGCCATTTCTGGAAAGTAGAGCGCACACCTTTCCACATGTTTTCAAAAACAATCGCCCCATTGAAGGCTTACCTTGAGAAAGATTGGCCAAAAGATTTCACAGAACAGCACTGGGTTTCAGTTTTTCAAAACTTTCGCGCCGAAGAGATAACTTGGAGAGCACCATGGATCCGTCCTTTAGTTCTGTTATACAAATGTGGAGGCCAAGATTGGGTGCCTTTACTAGGATTATGGGGAGGAGTTGGATATGCTCCATTAATAGTTCAAAGACAGTTTGCTTCACAACAGTTCATACCTGCTACCAAAGGATTGGCACAGTCTGAGTTTGCCTTTACAGGTGAGGGTTACATGAAAAGAATCTGAGATATTGCAAAGTGTTGGAAGGAAATTCACCTAATGGAGTTAGCTCTCTACGCCGATACCATCACTCAAGATTATGACATATGGAGACAACGACAAGTGAACAGTCAACAAATCTCGCCGACGGGTTATACTTTCTAGAATCCTTTCTCAGAAGAAATGCCATCCGAGCTGGAAGTAGCGAGACATGAATTCGAACGTGAAAAGGCCAAGCTATTACGAGATATCAATTCTCTTCAAGAGGAAAACTACCAGCTGAAGATCGGGGTTCAAATTGAAGAATCTAAAACCAGGAAAGTTCAAAAAGAAGCTGAGATCGTGAGAAATGACTTAAGGGACCTTCATTTGGAAAATAAGAAATTAAGAAAAACTATAAAAAATTGTGGTTTGGGCAAGTCGTCAGCAGAATGGAAGGAAGAAATTAGCAACATCAAAGGGGCGATGGAATTTTGAAAAGGGAAAGCAAAGAAAGAAGAGTAAAAAGCTGGGCGGGCTATGATAGAGTTAAGAAAGAAGAATGCTGAGTATGAAACTGTGTCTGCAGAACTAATGACTAGTCAGTCTAAACATCAAGAGCTAAGAGGGAAAGTACGAGATTTAGAAAATACACTGCAAGCTCAACAGCAACAGTTGGATAATCTCCTAAAAGCCTTGGAAGAAAAGAATAGTCAGTACAACAGAGACACTCACGCCTACGAAAGAGCTCTCCAAGAAAAAGAAATGCAACTCGACTTTTTGATCAATGAAATTTGCAAGGCGGCTATGCAAGTTGTGCAGTTATCAAATGAAGCCGAAGCTCTCAGTTTCCAATTCCTTCCGAGTCAAAGATCAAGCATATCAGAATTCTTAGAACGAGTGAAAAAACAAGGCAATGTGGCTAGAAAATTTGTGTAACTGTTGAATCAAAGATAGCGAAATGATTTGTAATAGACTCTTTTGATTAATGAAATGCCTAAGTAGGGGTCATCTTGAAATCAACACTAAATTCTTGCACATTCATTCATGACTAACATTCATTTGACATTCATTCATTCATTCATTCATTACATGTACATATCACTATAATCATTCACTGAGGTTAAAACCGTATAATCCTCAGTTGCGACACTACAAGTCTGGAACCACGCCATTCTTATAGGACGCGCCGAAAAGCTAGAATTATGGAAACTGAGTTTAATGAGAGAATTGAAAGGATAGAAATGACCCAAAGAGAATTGCAAGAGCAGTTAACCAAGTCACAACATGAAGCAAGAGATTTGATGTTCAGATCTCGAGAGGAATCGCTCGAGCAAAGAGATCAGATGGCCAAAATGATGGAGATGATGACAGCTTTGGTCAAAGGAAAAGGACTTATGTAGAGCCCTGACACTATGGAGCCTCAGCCAAGAACTAATCATGATCAGGATCTGCCCTATCCCCCAGGATTCACTCCACCTCATGCACATGTAATGCAAAGAGAATGTCTTCGAGGAGAACCTGCAAGTTTGGAGCAACGACCGTACCCTCTGCTCATTTAGGGTAAGGTATATTCGTATCGAACCCCGAAACTAATCCTGCTGATCCCAATGTTCCAGATTTGGATGATCCGGTAGAAATAGCCAGGTTGAAAATGGATGATCATAGTGCTCAGGATAAGTATAAGAGCTTGGAAGAAAGGCTCAAGGCGATAGAAGGTGCTGAAACCTTCTCTGTACTAAGTGCCAAAGAGCTTAGTTTGGTGCCCGATCTGGTTTTGCCTCTAAAATTTAAAGTGCCAGATTTTGAAAAATATGATGGAACGAAATGTCTAAAGGCGTATCTTATCATGTTTTACCGGAAGATGACTGGTTACGTGAATGAAGATAAATTGCTAATACACTATTTCCAAGATAGCTTGGTAGGATCAGCCCTTCGATGGTATAATCAACTTAGTAGAGAAAGGATCTGATCATGGAAAGACTTGGCGTCAGCATTTTGTGAACAATACAAGCATGTATCTGACATAGTGCCTGCTCGACTAACTCTGCAGATGATGGAAAAAAAGCCGACGGAGACTTTTAGGCAATATGCACAAAGGTGAAGGGGTATCTCGGCTCAAATAGAACCCCCATTGACTAAAACTGAAATAACAGTCCTTTTCATCAATACTTTGAAAGCACCATTTTATGATAAGTTGGTAGGAAGTGCCATGAAAGACTTCGCAGATATTGTAATATCCGGAGAACTTATAGAAAATACCATCAATAGTGGAAGGATGGAGGGTTCTGAGAGCTCGAAACGGGTAGCATCTGTAAAGAAAAAAGAGGCAGAAGCCCATATGGTGGGAACTGAGAGCCACCACACTTCTAATCCTTACCCAGTCCAGCCACGACCTCGATATCGCCCACCTCTAAACTTTTATTTTCCTCCCCAAAGCCCTTACTATCAAGCACCTCCTCCTTACCCCGTCTACGCCACGGATAACCAAAGACCATTTGCCATGTTCCCACCAAATTCCATGCCTGCTCAAAGTCAACCCAAAAATGAACAAAGACCGACAAGATCCAATCTTGAAAAACCCCAGTTCACCCCAATTCCCGTGTCATACGGAGAGCTATACCCAAAACTGTTGGAAAAACAATTAATATCCCCACATTATATGGCACCTCTGAAGCCTCCATACCCAAAATGGTACAATCCTACCCAAAATGGTATGATCCTAATGCTAGTTGCATGTACCACGCTGGAAACCAGGGGCATTCTACAGAAAATTGTTTGGCCTTTAAAAGGAGAGTTCAAGGTCTTATTGATGCAGGCATTCTACGATTTGACGGTGCTGGCAATACGGTTGAAAATCCGCTCTCTAACCACACTGAAGGGAACGTGAGCACGGTGACAAAAGAAGGCAGGTGGCGTGCCAAAAGTTGTGTTTCTGAAATAAAGACACTGTTACGAAAGATTTGTGAGGTAATAGTTGAAAAGGCATTGATCTATCACCCTAACAAAATTTTCAAAGAAGGAAATACAAAAAGTCAGTGTTTTTGTGATTTTTATGGGATCAAGGAGCACGACATCCAATTTTGTGAAGGATTCAGAAAATTACTTCAAGACATGATGGACAACAAGGAAGTCGAGATCTTAAAAAAATGAAAGAGGACGATGAAGGAGAAGTATGCACTTCTGATAATAAATTATCATATTTCCCTTATAGTGCCGATCGACCATTGGTGATTTATTACGATGCAAAAAAGAGCAAGTGAAACCAAGAATGATAATTGAAGTACCATCTCCTTTCCCTTCCAAAGACAACAAGGCAATACCATGGAAATATGATGTCAACATCATCATACCTGAAGGTGAAAAATCCAAAGTCACGACCGAAAATGTTAGTGAAGTGGGACACTCCACCCGCAGCGGGAGGTGTTATTCTAAAGTGGTCGAACCAATGAAGAAGATTAATGACTTGAAGCAGAAAGGAAAGGCACCGATGCATGAGGCCGAGGTCGAACTTGAGACTCCGTCCGAACAAGAAGTTAAAAAACCTGTGAATGAAGAGGAAGAACATGAATTCTTGAAGTTCATCAAGCATAGTGAATACAACGTCGTGGAACAGTTAAGCAAACAACCGGCACGAATCTCGTTATTATCCTTACTGTTGAATTCAGAACCACATCGGAATGCTTTGCTGAAAGTGTTAAATCAAGCTTACGTGGCAAGCAATATATCTGTCGAAAAACTTGATAGATGGGTGAATAACCTGAATGCGGATAATTTTATTTCTTTCAGTGACGATGAAATACCGCCAAATGGTAGGGGCTCCTTAAAAGCATTGCATATCACAACTAGTTGCAAGGGTTATATAATACCAAATGTGCTCATTGATAACGGGTCAGCACTCAATGTTATGCCTTTGGCCATGCTGTCTAGAATTCCAATTGAATTATCTTATCTGAGGCCTTGTCACTCTACAGTAAGAGCATTCGATGGGATAAGATGAGAAGTCATGGGAAAAATCAAAATTCCTCTAGAATTGGGCCCCTATATATATGACATCGAGTTTCAGGTCATGGACATCACGCCTTCATATAATTACCTTTTAGAAAGGCCTTGGATCCACTCTGCTGGGGCAGTTCCTTCATCTCATCATTAAAAAGTGAAGTTTATCATGGATGATCTTTTGGTCACTGTTGTGGGTGAGGAAAACATTATCACATCTATCTCTGCTGATACACTATACCTCGAAATAAGCAAGGATGCAGTAGAATGTTCCTTCCGTTCCTTTGAATTCATCAATGCTACGTTCGTTGCTGAAGGAAATAAAATTCCCATGCCTAAGTTGTCAAGAAATACCAAGATAGGAATTAAGCTAATTGTGGGAAAGGGAGCCCGAGCGAGGAAAGATTTGATAAGATATCAGCAAGAGATAGTTAGAACTCTAAAACTAGTGCCCCATAAGGCTCGATATGGTTTAGGGTTCGAACCAGATATGCGACAAAGAAGAAAACAGTTGCAGAAAGATCGAGAAAGGCGGATTGCAAGAGCTTTAGGCTGAGAATCAGAATGAAAGCCCATAATGTACCCTCCTTTGTCAAAAACATTTACATCTACAGGAATGATATACCTCGGGTAAGATAATCCACGATGCACGCTGTTATTGATTGAAAGGGGTCTTCAGAATGTCAATATAAATGTCATTTACAAAGGAAATGATGCAATTAAAGATGTTTCAATGATACGCCCTTGTCCTCCTGGATTCGTTTTGAACAATTGGATTGCTGTGGATCTCCTTGTAGTTTCTAAGTCTTCTCCAGAGTAATGCTCAATGTTAACACTCTTCTTTTTGTGTGTCCCTAAGTAATAGTTGGGATTTCTTTTGTAAGAGCTTATGATTTGCTCTTTATTATTTAAATGAACATTAATGAAGATGCATTTTGTCATGGTCTTTTCATTATCATTAACTTCATAATTTTTTCCTATTCTCACGGCCTGTCTTTACATATACCTCATATCATGCCATAACATTATGCTTGTTGGTCCCAATACTTTGACGCTCCTCTATAGTTTTCTTTTCCAGTCAATTTTCAGGTGCTCAGATATCAAGGATATGAACAAACCCGTTACAAATCTTGAAATCGATTTCGAGAAAGCTATTAGTTTAGGAGAGTTTGAAGCTGAGGAAAATGTTGAAGACTATGTCTCGTCTCCTGACTTACTAAGAATGGTAGAACAAGAAGAAAAACAGATTCTACCTCATCAAGAATCTATTGAGATAGTAAACTTGGGAAATGAAAAAAAGAGGCAAGAAGTGAAGATTGGGACCTCCATTTCAGATAACACCAAACATGATTTGATCGCTTTGCTTCATGAGTACAAAGATGTATTTGCATGGTCATATCAGGACATGCCAGGATTGGATAAGGATGTAGTGGTCCATAGACTTCCACTGAAACCAGAATGCAAACCTATTCAGTAGAAGCTAAGATGAATGAGACCTGAAATGCTGTTAAAGATAAAAGAAGAAGTCAAGAAACAATTCGATGCTGGCTTCCTACAAGTTTCCAAGTATCCACAATGGGTAGCTAACATAGTCCTAGTACCGAAGAAAGACGGCAAGGTACGAATGTGTGTGGATTATCGCGATCTGAATCGAGCAAGTCCTAAAGATAATTTTCCTTTGCCACACATTGATACATTGGTGGATAACACAGCCAAACATTCATTGTTTTCATTCATAGATGGATTCTCGGGTTATAATCAGATAAAGATGGCTCCTGAGGATATGGAGAAAACTACTTTCGTAACAATATGGGGAACATTCTGATATAAGGTGATGCTGTTCGGATTAAAGAACGCTGGGGCAACATATCAGAGGGCCATGGTGATGTTGTGTCATGACATGATGCACAAAGAAATAGAAGTCTACGTCAATGATATGATCGCCAAATCCAATGGGGAAAGAGAGCATGTTGAGAACCTCAGGAAGTTGTTCAAAAGACTGAGAAAGTTCTAGCTGAAGCTTAATCCAACCAAGTGTACGTTTGGGGCTACCTCGGGAAAATTGCTAGGCTTCATCGTCAGCGAGAGAGGCATTGAAGTTGATCCAGATAAGATAAAAGCCATACAAGAACTACCACCTCTGAGCACGCAAAAAGAAGTCAGAGGATTTTTAAGGAGGTTGAACTAATCGCTCGGTTCATTGCTCAACTTACCAACCAGTATGACCTAATTTTTTGACTCCTTCGAAAACATAATCCGGGAGAATAGAACGAGGAGTGCCAAGTGGCTTTTGACAAGATAAAACAATATTTCGCTAGTCCTCCAGTACTAGTACCGCCAACTCTAGAAAGACTGTTAATATTGTATCTAACTGTGTTCGAAAATTCAATGGGTTGCGTACTGGGGCAACATGATGAGTCAGGGAAAAGAGAAAAGGCGATTTACTATCTCAGCAAAAAGTTCACAGAGTATGAGGCAAAGTACTCGTCAATTGAAAAATTCTGTTGCGCTTTGGTTTGGGTAGTTCGGAGGCTCAAACAATATATGTTGTATCATACGACATGGTTAATTTCAAAGTTAGACCCAATAAAGTACATGATGGAATCACCTACACTCTCAGGAAGAATGGCACGATGGCAGATCCTACTATCAGAATACGACATCGTCTATGTGAGCCAAAAGTCGATAAAAGGGAGTGCAATAGCTGACTTCTTAGCAACTCGAACAACGGAGGAATACGAGCCATTGAGATTTGATTTCCCGAATGAAGGCTTGATGTGTATTACAGGAAAAGAATTTGAGTCATCCAAAGAGAAGTCATGGAAGATGAACTTTGATGGTGCATCGAATATATTAGGGCATGGGATTAGAGCAGTCTTAGTATCACCAGAAGGGGACCATTATCCCTTTACTGCCAGGCTGAATTTCTTCTATACCAATAACATAGCGGAATATGAGGCCTATATCATGGTACTTCGTGCAGCTATTGAACGAAACGTTGAAATCTTAGAGGTGTATGGGGACTCAGCATTGGTGATATACCAAATCCGCGGAGATTGGGAAGTGAGAGATTCGAAATTAGTTAAATACAACAATCTAGTGGCAGGACTGATTAAAGAATTCAAAGAAATAACTTTTAATTACTTCCCACGAGAAGAAAACCAATTAGCTGATACCCTGGCCACTTTGGCTTCAATGTTCAAAGCGAACAAAGAAACAGAAATAATGCCTCTTCAAATGAGCATATATGAAGTCCCTGCACATTGTTTCAGTATTGAAAAAGAGCCAGATAGACGGCCATGGTTCCATGATATCTTAAAATATGTCAAGAATCAAAAGTACCCCAAACAAGCAAGTGAGAACGACAAAAGAACAATCAGAAGAATGGCAGTAGGATTTGTTCTTGATGGGGACATTCTATACAAAAGAGGAAAATATCAAGTGCTCTTGAGATGCGTGGATGCTGTTGAAGCCAGAAAAATACTTGAAGATGTCTATGAGGGAATTTGTGGGACACATGCCAATGGTTTCACTATGGCTAGGAAGATTATGAGACTCGGTTATTACTGGTTGAAGATGGAAAGTGACTGCATTAGTTTTGCATGAAAATGCCACAAATGTCAAATTTATGATGATAAAATTCATGTAGCCCCTTCGCCCCTTCATGTCATGACTTCTCTGTGGCCTTTTTCTATGTGGGGCATGGATGTTATAGGACCCATCTCCCCAAAAGCTTCTAATGGACACCGATTCATTTTTGTAGTGATAAATTACTTTAAAAAATGGATAGAAGCCGCTTCATTTGCTAATGTGACGAAGACTGCAGTTTGCAGATTCTTAAAAAAAGAAATCATTTGTCGATATGGTTTGCCTGAAAGAATCATTTCAGATAATGCCTTGAATTTGAACAACAAGATGATGAATGAAGTGTGTCAACAATTTCAAATTAAGCATCATAACTCCTCACCTTATCGCCCGAAAATGAATGGAGCAGTTGAAGCGGCCAACAAAAATATTAAGAAGATTATTGGGAAAATGACCGAGACATATGAAGACTGGCATGAGAAGCTACCATTTGCTTTGCATGCATATCGCACATCTGTGCGGACATCTACAGGAGCAACTCCTTTCTCTTTGGTCTATGGAATGGAAGCTGTGCTACCCATCGAAGTTGAGATCCCCTCTCTACGAGTCTTAATGGAGTTGAAACTAAAGGAAGCAGAATGGGTTCGAGCTCAATATGACCAGTTAAACCTTATCGAAGAAAAACATTTGAAGGCAATCTGTCATGGACAGATGTACCAGAAGAGAATGATCGTGGCCCATGACAAGAAAGTACAGCCAAGAGAATTCCACGAAGGAGAACTTGTACTGAGAAAGATTCTCCTAATACAAAAAGACTTCCGAGGAAAATGGGCACCAAATTTGGAAGGACCATATGTTGTAAAGAAGGCTTTCTCAGGTGGAGTTTTGATTCTCACTGAGATGGATGGGAAAGAGTTACCTAACCCAGTGAACTCAGATGCTGTAAAGAAATATTATGCCTAAAAAAAAAAGATCAAGGTGAAAACCCGAAAAGGGCGTCTTGATGAACAAAAAGGATTAGGATGAAAACCTGAGACGGCGTCCTAATTAAGCAAACCTGGGCTTAAAAAAAAGCGATTGGAACAGTGGGTCAAACGACAAGGCTATAGTATTTGAAGCATCTCTGAAAGCTCAAAATCTTCTACGTAAGAAGCCATGCTCGAAAAGATTTTTGATTAAGTAACGTGGAAGAGATCATACGTTGAATATCTAAAGCATTTGTATTTACTGAATGCGATTCCTTTTTCTTTATGACACTTTTTTTTTACCATCCTTAACCTTTTTGTTCGTTACCTTCGAAATAAATAAATGTGAAGTACCTCTTTTGTACCTACCTGACCATTTTCATGCATCTCATTGTATGGTTTATTTGAATGATATATAGTAGAATGTCATACTTTAAACAAAAGAAATGTTGAGCATTACCCGGATGAGAATTCGATAAGTACGAGGCTTCAAAGCAAGGACAAAGTTCAACAGGGGGCAAAAGAGTGGTATGTGAGAAATGCATATTACTCATAAAGTTGGAGAACGGGTACAAAGCCTGAAGAGAAAGTCAAGAATCGAAGCAATAAATGTAGATCATCACAAGAAGTGTGACGAAAAGAGATATATGACAAACAAGATCAAGGCACATAGCATAATCATGTAGGCATGCAGGCATTTAAGACAGGCATGTGCATATCATGATAACATCATGCATGACATATGCAGGTACTCCAACAGAGAGAGAGGTTTTGATGATATTTATACTGGATCAAGGAAAAAGACACCTGAAGTTCCACCAGATGATACGTTTTGGTATCCTGATATTTTAGTTTCTATTTTTCAAAAAAATCAACTCATATTGCGAGAGGTGAGTTGAGCATCGGGTCACACGCTGAGGTATTTTTAATTTCTGTTTTTCAAAAAAATCAACTCATGTTGTGAGAGGTGAGTTGAGCCTCGGGTTACACGCCGAGGTATTTTCAATTTCTGTTCTTAAAAAAAATCAACTCATATTGCGAGAGGTGAGTTGAGCCTCGGGTCACACGTTGAGGTATTTTTAGTTTCTATTTTTCCAAATCAATCAACTCATATTGCGAGAGGTGAGTTGAGCCTCGAGTCACACATAAGGTATTTTCAATTTCTGTTTTTCAAAAAAATCAACTCATATTGCGAGAGGTGAGTTGAGCCTCAAATCACGCACTGAGGTATTTTATATTTTTCAAAAAAATCAACTCATCTTGTGAGAGGTGAGTTGAGCCTCGGGTCACACGCTGAGGTAGTTTTAGTTTCTATTTTTCAAATCAATCAACTCATATTGCGAAAGGTGAGTTGAGCCTCGAGTCACACGTAAGGTATTTTCAATTTCTGTTTTTCAAAAAAATCAACTCATATTGCGAGAGGTGAGTTGAGCCTCAAATCACGCACTGAGGTATTTTATATTTTTCAAAAAAAATCAACTCATATTGTGAGAGGTAAGTTGAGCCTCGGGTCACACGCTGAGGTAGTTTTAGTTTCTATTTTTCAAATCAATCAACTCATATTGCGAGAGGTGAGTTGAGCCTCAGGTCACACACTGAGGTATTTT
Source organism: Gossypium longicalyx (assembly GCA_025698465.1). Classification (NCBI taxonomy): domain Eukaryota; kingdom Viridiplantae; phylum Streptophyta; class Magnoliopsida; order Malvales; family Malvaceae; genus Gossypium; species Gossypium longicalyx. Next base: position 21,481,582 of record CM047007.1, read on the forward strand.
CAATTTTTTACTTTTTTCAAAAGTTAACTCATAATCCGAAAGATGAGTTGAACGTCAGTTTGTATGTCGAGCTATTTTCGATGTTTGTTTTTTTCAATAAATAATAAAGATTAGAGCTAATAGAATATACAGATTTTTGCCTCCCTGAAGTTGCAGTGGAGCAGGTTGAAATTACAAGTCTGATCTCCATGAAGTTGTAGCGGAACCTTGAAGTTGTAGTGGAGTAGACTGAAGATATCAAACCTTATTTCCCTGAAGTTGCGGTGGAGCAGTGGAGTAGATTAAAGCAACAAGTCCTATACCTCTGAAGTTGCATGAAGTGGATCGAAACAACAAGACGCAGTGGAGTGGATCGAAACAACAAGACGCAATGGAGTGGATCGAAGTAACAAGACGTAGTGGACTAGAAAGAGACTACCTGGATAAGAAGAGCACCAAAGAAGTCAATACTTGGCAAGACCGAGCAAAATTGGCCTTTCTTTGTGTTTTTGCTCTACTCCCGTTATACGACAATGAGCAAAGAGGGGCAGCTGTTGTAGGCCAATTTTGACCCAATTTTAAACCCATTTACAGCAACCCAATCCTAAAACCCAACTAAAACCCAAACAGACTCAGCCCAAATCATTAGCCCAAAACTAAAACCCAACCTAAATAAAAAAAACCCAATTGCCCATTAAGTCAAACTAGGGTTTTAGAAAAGCTAAAACCCTAGCCACCTGCTCCACCTCCAAGGTCACCTCAGCACCGCCCATGTCAGCCATCGAACTCCAGCAAGTTGCACCTGCAAAAATTGAAACGGAAAGGACAGAAATTAATAAATAAAAAAAAACCTTGTACAATGGCTATAAAAGCCGAATCAAAATCTTGTAAAAGGGTCGGCATTCTTTTTCTTTGCTAATACAAAACATTGAACAACTTTTTCATCAATCAAAAGAAACAAATTTAAACACAAAAGTCGCAACAAGAGTTTGGAGAAAATAGAGAATACAAAGCAAACACTATAGGGTATTTCCTCTTTTATTAGCATTTTTTTTATCTTGAAAACACCCATATATTAAACTGTTATATATACATACAAGTATCTCATTTTTATTTTTGGTCATATATATATATACGGAGTATATTGAAAGTATAAAATAAAAAATAAAAAATAATTTTTTTTACCTTTCCGAATTTTCGGCCACCGTACAGTGGCGGTCGACGGCGATTCCCCTCGCCGAATTTTGGCCTTGGCCAGAGAGAGAGAAATGAGAGAGAAAGGGATTTTTTTTTTGAAACAAGGGAGAAGTGATTTTTTGTAAAATTTTTTGGCCATTTATAGCCCCCTAAAACGACGTCATTTTGGGGTTGGCCATTAACACCCAAAACGACGTCGTTTTGACTTGGACCGGATCGATCCGACCCGACCCGCCTAGGATCCGCGTGTTTTTTAGTGTAGGGGAAATTTTCACATTTGGTCCTTCCGCTTTTTCATGCTTCTGCAATCAAGTCATTTTTTATTTTTAATTTGGCCCCGAAATCTATCGCACTTTTCAATTTAGTCCCCGCTGATGCACTGCGTTTTGATGGAAGGGAAAATTTCTCGTTTGGTTCCCCTACATTTCACGCGCATTCAAATAAGCCCTTTCTTTTGTTTTTATTTCGAATTCGCCTCAAAAATTTCATTTTTAATTCAATTTCGTCCTTTTTTCACCTTTTCTCATTATTTTTTTAATTTTAATGTTAATTATACTATATTTTATTACTGCTATTATTATTATATTTTTTATTTATTAGCATTTCATTAGGATTATTTTTACTTAATACTTATATATATTGTATAGTATTATTAATAGTTTTTTAATATTATTATTTTTGTTGATATATTCGTATGTCATATATATATTCTTTTAATATGTATATATTATACTCCATATTACGCATATATATTAATATTATATTATGTATATTATTATTATTATTATTATTATTATTATTATTTTAATATTATATTTTTATATATTATGTATATATTTTTAATAACTATATTATGTATATATTTTTAACACTATATTACGTACATACTTTTAATATCATTATTATGTATATATTTTTAATATATATATGTGTATATTTATGTAGTATTATTAATAGTTATTTTTAATATTGTTATTATTTCTAATATGTATATATTATGTATATATTTTTAATACTATGTATATATTTTTAATACTATTATTATGTTTATATTTTAATAGATATACGTATGTATATAGGTAACATTATTAGTGTTTTTAATATCATGTTTCCGTCACTTTATTAACTATTATTATATGTATATATATTTATTGTTTTTATTTCGTGTTTAATACTATTATTACGTTTAATATTACATGCATTGTTATTGTTTTTAATATTATTGTCATATTTATTATTTTCTTCGATGTATTTCTAACTCTTTTATTTTTTGTTTCTTACTCATTCTGTATCAGTTTGCTTCTCTTATTATATTATTAGCATATCATTATTTTTATTATTATTTTCTTTTTATTGTAAATATTGTTTTTATTATTATCCTAATGCTCTTATATTATATGTTAATATTTTTTCATTCATTATATCACTGTTTGCACCATTTATTTATGAATTTTTACTTTGAAAAAATATTTTTATTCATGTTTTTTTTAATAAATAAGGCAATGTACCAATTTAACATTAAGTCATCGGTTTCATCGCTATGTTGGATGAAATTCGTCGGCTCGTGTTAAAAACGGGACGCCCTTCAAAAGAAACCGAAATTTTAAAAATTCTCGTGTTTTGATCGGGTCATGATTATAATTTAAATTGAACTCATATTTTAGAAAATTAAGACAACACATGTTTAACAAGATACCAATTTTGGGCGTCGCAAGGGTGCTGATACCTTCCTTGCGCGTAACCGACTCCCAAACCCTATTTTTCTCTGGATTTTCATGTAGACCCAAATTCGGCCTTCATTTCTGTTCAAGAATAAGTTTTCTTTTCTAAAAAAAAAGATTTATTAGGTGTCCGATCACACCTAGAAAAAAGATCGGTGGCGATTCTTTTTCTTTTTAAAACCGAAAGTCTATTTTCAAACTTTCAAATTTTCAAATAATCGCCTCAATTAGCGACCAAAACGAAATTTTTACGTCGCTACAACAGATCTTGTCTCCCTAAGAAGTAGTGGAGTAGGCTTAAATCAACAATTCGTATCTCCTTGAAGTTTCAGCGGAGTAGATCGAAGCTACAAATCTCTTCTCCCTGAAATGGCACTGGAGAGGCTCGAAGCTACCATTCGTATCTCCTTAAAGTTTCAGCGGAGTAGATCGAAGCTACAAGTCTGTTCTCCTTGAAATGACACTAGAGAGGCTCGAAGCCACCATTCGTATCGCCTTGAAGTTTTAGCAGAGTAGATCGAAGCTACAAATCTATTCTCCCTGAAATGGCACTGGAGAGGCTCGAAGCCATCATTCGTATCTCCTTGAAGTTTCAGCGGATCTCTTCTCCCTGAAATGCCTTTGGAACGGCTAGAAGCCACAACTTTATCTCTCTAAAGTTGCAGTAGAGCAGGTTGAAGTCACAAGTCTTATCTCCCTTAAGTTGCAATGGAGCAGATTGAAGATAGCGAATCTTATTGCCCTAAAGTTGCAGTGGAACAGATTGAAGCTATAAATCACAGATTTTATCTCTCTGAAATTGTAGTAGAGCAGATCAAAACAAACTCTATCTCCTTGAAGTTGCAATCGAGCGATAGAGCGGAGTAAGGAGATGCAGTAGGCTGAACGAGGCTACATAAAGAAGATAAGCACTAGAGAAGTCAAGACTCAGCGTGATCGGGCAAAATTGGTCTTTCTTGAAAGTCTTTCCTCCATTCTCGTTACATGACAACGAGCAAAGAGGGGCAGCTATTCACACCAATTTTGGCCCGGGCCAAAACAAAGCCCAAACCAATCTAAAACCCAAACTTAAAACCCCAATACCCATTATAGCCCTAACCCAAGCAAATCTGACCCAAACCCAAGACCCAAATTCTTGACCCAACTAGTTGTCTCCCACTTGCACCTGCACCATTAAATGGAGAAGAGACAAAAAGTAATAAAAAATCATGTAAATGGCTTTAAAAAGCCAAGCCAAGAACATTTTGTAACATTTTTTTTGGGGCGATATAGATCAATACAAAAAAAGCAATCGACTTTGAGGCAAAACAGTGATTCTAGCAGTGCCAAAACAGAAGAATAGTCCTAAATCGAAGAACCAAAATACCAGAAACCAAAACTGAAAACTTAAGGTGATTTTAAATTTATTTTCGTTTTGTTTTCGGGTCCGTTTTCTCACGTATATATATATTAAAAACATATAAAAAATATAAAAATATATAGAATAAAAGACGTGGTTAAGAACTGCGCGGCGATCGTGGCGTCCCTTGCCAATTCGGCCCTCTACGAGAAAGAAATGAGAGAGAGAGGGAGTTTTTTTTTCTAAAACAAGGAAAAAATGAGTTTTTGTTAATTTTTTTTTGCATTTATAGTACTTGAGAAACGACGCCGTTTCATTAGGCCCCCAAACGCCCAAAACAGCGTCGTTTTGTGAGGGCCGACCCGATCTGACCCGCTCCACTCAGGATTCGCGCGTTTTTTCATTGGAAGGGCTAATTGCGCTTTTAGCCCTTCCGCTTTTCTGCTACTTCGCAATTAAGTTTTTATGGATTTTTTATTTTGCCCCGAATTTATGCTTGGATTTCAATCGGGTCCCTTGTAATGCTGCGCGTTTTGGAGGGAGGGTTTATTGCCCGATCTAGTCTCTCTTCTTTTTTTGCGCGCTTGATTTAGTCCTCTCCTTCTTTATTAATTTTCAAATTGGCCCCAAACTCTTACTTTAAGTTCAATTTAGTCATTTCTTTTTCTTTTTTTTTTTTGCTATTTTTGATATTTCAATTAGATTGATTAATATAAGTTATTATTATTACTCTTATTATTATTATTATATTACTATTTTTATTATCATTACCCTTAGTAATATATTATTATTTTTTACTATTATTATTAGTGATCTATTACTATACTTATTTGTGTCTTGTTATTTCTTATTTTTCATATTATTGTTGTTATTGGTATATATTATTATTATTTCATATTATTATTATTACTACTAATATCACTATTATCATTTTTATTACTATTATTATTATTTTATTTATTTATTTATTATTTTTACTATCTAATATATTATTATACCTTTATTATTATTATTACTATTGTATTATTACTATTATTATTACATTTTCTTTTTATCACTATTACTATTTTATTTTTATTTTTATTTCCTATTATTGTTATCATTATTATCAATACTAATATTAATATTCTTATTATTACTTTTATTATTATCATTAATATTATTATTTTTACTACTATTATTATTACTATCGTTTTCGTTATCATTGTACTTTTTATTTTGTCATATTACATATATATATATCTATATATATATATATATATATATATATATATATATATATACTTATGTATTTGCTTATTTCATTTTCTTTATGTATTTGCTTTATATTTTTATTACTAGCCTTCCTTTTATTTCATATTTTATAATTGCTCATATTATTGTTATTGATATTGTCGCACCTATTATCATGCTATTATACGTATTAGTACCATGATTTGCTTTTATATTTCACTATGAATCACGTCGTATTTTTTTCTTGACACATTAAAATAATTCTTTCATAAAAGCAATATTCTATATTTAGAAATTCGAGAAAATCGTGTCCTAACTTACTGGGTTTCGATTTTTCTCATTTAATCTAAATAATGGAATATTCTTTTAAAATTATAATACGAATTTTAAATAAAATGCTTACTCTCGAAAATACGAGGTGTTGTGTCCTAACTTACTGGATATGACATGTTGTTACCTTGAGATAAGAATTTTTGCAAATAAAGACAATATTCGGATTTGGAAATTCGAGAAAACATGCCCTAACTTATTGGGTTTCGATTTTTCTCGTTTACTCTAAACAATCGAATACCCTTTTTAAAAAAAGTTAAAATACACGAATTTTAAGCAAAAGACAAGCTCATTCTCAAAAGTTCGAGATGTCGTGTCCTAACTTACTGGATGTGACATTTTATCACTTTGAGACGAGAAGGTCTTTAACATTTGAGTGTTTCTTACAAATGGGGGATTGTATTTCAAAGTCTTTCGAGTTTTCAACTTTCGACACTAAAACATCAATTAATCAACTAGGTACTAGTTTTTGGGCGTTACGAGGGTGCTAATCCTTCCTCGTATGTAACCGACTCCCGAACCCACTTCTCTAAATTTCGCGGACCACAAGTCGTTTTAACAAATCAAACAATTTATTAAAACAACTATTTTGCAAGGTGAACCGATCACACCTAAACAAAAAAGATTGGTGGCGACTCCCAATTTTCTAAAAAATGGTTTCGACAGTAATGGATTGGGTCGGATGTTGGAATTGGTTTTTTTTTTGTCATCCCTACTTATAACCCGGGTTGAGTATTGTTAATAACATGTAAAATTATGAATTATATAATTTCCAAATGAAATGAGTCACTCCTATGGATTTCTGATTTTAATATTTGAAGACAACAGTTAAAAGAAATACCCGAGGGATATGGCTTGCCTCTGCCTCTGCCTTCAATGCATTGGAAGGCATACTTAGTTGTTGAGCAGCTTAGAGGTTGGAGATTTCTTAAGTTTCTTTGCCGACTCTCCTTGGATGTCAATATATACACTCGCTAAACCCTCGGTGACTACACGTTAAAATTTGGTTTACACCAATCAAATAAATTCTATAAAATTATATCTAATAAATATCTTCTGAGCTTAAAAAAAACTTTTCACCTATTTTCTCCATAATCTTTTGCATCTATATAACCTCTCATAACCTATAAAATTCACCTGTTAATCTTTTGGTTTTTAGATTTTAACGTTTCTGCTAATGCAAAAGAATATTTTCAGAATACAATAAGAGAAAAATAACTTCTCTTTGTTCTCTAAATTCTGGTGTTTTGCAAAGTTACACGAAAGGAAAATTTTGTCTAGGAGAATGTGTTAGACCATACACATTAGCGAATAAAAATAATTAATTATAAATAAACACATATAAAATAAAATATGAATAGAACTCTTTATAGTTAATTTATCAAATATGAAAATCAAATAAAACCATAATAAACAATAGAAACAAAGAAGAATTGAGATTTTACAAAACGTTGAGGCCCGTGAAACACGGTTTCTTTAAGACAGATTCGGCTGCTCCTATGGTACTTGGAATAACGTTGATCGAAAGTCTCCTAAGATACAACAACAACAGTGATCGAAGTAGTAGCACCTCTACCACGATCAATCGAACAAACAATGCATTTTTCTATCACCGGAATATTTATAAAACACGAAGGATGGAAAAATAGATTTTTGAGAGCAACAAAATTTCAGTAGGAGAAATTCTAAAAACCCTTCAGAATCATGGCCTTTTATAGGCATGGAGAGTGTTGGAATTTTAGAAAAACTATCTCCAAAATTTGCGATTAAATTAAAATTTTAAACAGATTTATTGGAATCAAATCAATAAGATAAGTTCCCATATATAAGCAGACTTTGTCTGCTAAGGAAAATAAATTCATGTTGGGTTAAAATGTCCGTAGGCCCATTTAGGCCCGATTGGTTCGGACATTTCGTGTTGCCCACGTCATGCCGGTATGTGCGCCCCAACCCCATCGGGTTTAGACCTGCACCCCTTGTAATGACCCAAAATTCACAAGCATCAGAAAAGTATAGTATCGGGCCTCCGTCTTAGTAAGTCGAGTTCATAAATATTTATTAGAAATATTTGTGAGTTTAGTTGTGTGTTTAATTAGGCTTTAATTAAGTGAATTTAGCTTAATTAAGAATAATTAGGGAAAAAGATTAAATTGAATAAAGGGAAAAAGTTGAACTATAGATTAAAAGAAAATATAAAGGACCGAATGGCAATTATGCCATTTTTCCTAATTGAGGTGGCAAATGAATTGAAAAATCTAAGATTTTTCTTAGATTTCCTACATTAATTAATTATATTATTATATTATGAAGTAAATTAAAATAAAGACAAATGTATGCTTGTCGAAACCATTTTTTTATTTTAGGAAAAAACGGGGATCGACTTTTAAAATAAAGTGTGGAGTCGCCACCAATCTTTTTGTTTAGGTGTGATTGGATCACCTAATAAAACATTTTATTCCATTTAAATCAATTTTGGTCTACGTAAATTTAAAAATGGGTTCGGGAGCTGGTTACGTATGAGGAAGGATTAGCACCCTCACTTCGCCAAAAAATTGGTACGAGATTGATTAAGTGTTGTCTTTATGTCCAATATTTTAGAAAAAAAATTTGAAAATATGGTTCCTTTTAAAACATTTGAGTGGTTCCAGTTGGTCGTCAAAATTCTCTCGTTTCAAAGGTATATAGCATCACATCCAGCACGATTGGACACGATTCTTCATACCTTTGAAAAGACGATTGATTTATGACATTCGAAAGCTTATATGTTAAAAAATTACAAAAGGATGTCCAATTATTTCGTCCAACGAAGAATCGAAACCCAGCACGGTAGGGCACGATTCTTCGAATTCCCAAATATTGAATATTACCTTATTTGAAAATTTTTAAGTAAACCATTATAAACTAGCTCAAAACGCCTTACTTTTACTTGTAATAAAATGGAATAATTGACTTTAAAAAAGTTGAAAATTATAATGCAGCATTTGTAAACTAAAAGAAATAAAAACATGGGATAATATACATGCCTAAAGTACAATACTTGGTGACTAAAGATAATATAACCCTATTTAGTCAATCAAATCAAACAATTAAATATAACAAATCTAAGAAAAATGTAACCAACTTTCCAAGCATGGATAGAGAAGAATTGATATAACAATAAAAAAAAAATAAATACAACAATAATGTATATGGCATGATATAAAATAATCGATACAAAATGTATAAAATAGAAATTAGATGCCAATATGATATAAGACAATTTTAAAATAATGATGAATTGATGAACACATAATATACATAATATATTAATTGATGAATTTGAAATAATTTGCATAAAAAAACTAGGGATATATAATTATTAAAAGAAATGTTATAGAGTGAAAATATTTGAAATAATATGTAAAATGTTAAAAATATTTATTTAAAATTGACAACGTACACTCAAATAAGGAAAACTTAAATAATACATAAAAATTTGAAATGATAATAAAAATATATAGTAAAATATAATCTTAGGAAATAAACTATATACATAATAGAAAAAATATATAAATATATATAAATAAAGTTTAGGAGCAATTATATGTAAAAATAACATGGAATTAGATATGTATCTAGGATCAAATATGTGTACCACTATATCCAAAAATATTTAAATGAAATATTATATAGAATGTTAAAATAATATGATATAAAAAAGAAATTCAAAATGATGATTTTATAAAAACAAAGTGAAGTTATTAAAATAGCTCAACATATATATAAAATATTAAACTTTAAAATAACAAGTATCACACATGGAAAACTTAACTAAAATAATATGTACAAATATATATAAAATATTTAAATGGAATATTATACAAAATGTTAAAATACTATAATATGAAGATTTTAAAATAACGATCTTTTAAAACAAAGTAAAATCATTAAGGTAATCTCAATCACATAAAAAAATATTAAACGAATTCTATAAAAAAAATAATGCATTATGTAGATAGAAAACTTAATTAAAACAAATTTAAAGTAACAGGGATAATTTATAAATAGAACAAACTACTGGAATTAAAATAGGGACCCATGTGCAATGTGCGCGAATTTATAGGGACCAGAGCTGGAAATATCCCCGATCCCGAAATGCAGCGCTGAGGCGTGGACCAAAGTGTAAACATGCTCAAATTACAAGGCTAAATTCTAAAATGAAATAAAACAAGTAATGCATGATTGAATGCCCGCGTAAAAGAGGAGGACCTAACACGCAATTATCCCCTCTCCGTAAAAACGCGCGGATCCTGGGGGCAAAGGATCGGATCTGGTCGGGTCGGGTCGGGTTGACTCCATGCGACACCGTTTTGAAACCATTAAATTAGGCTCAAAATGGCATCGTATTTGGTCCTATATAAGGACTAAAACTGAACCATTCGGCTGAAATAACCAAGCTTCTCCCCTCTCCTTCAGCTAAACCCTAAATGCTCCTTTTAAGCGCCGAATCGCCACCATGAACGATGATCAGCAAGTTCGAGCCTCGGGCGTGCTTTTTCAGCCTTAAGACCTCTTCTATACTTCGATTTCCACGAAGAACAAGAAATCTCATGGCATTCTTTCAAGGTCAGATTTTATTTTCCTCTTCCTTTTTATTTTCAAATGCAAAAATGAAAGACCAAAAAAAAAGATAAATCGGAAGAAAACTTAAAAACTGAAAAAAAAACTCGAGTAAGAAATCACTTTTAAAATTTTTAATGGCTTTCTTTGCATTCAGTGTGCATAAAAAATCAGATTACATTCATTGGCTTTTTATAGCAGGAAAAATACGAATTAAAAATTACAAAAAATCTATTTCTTTTTTCTTTTTTGCTATTTTTTTGTTGTATTTTGCTACTTCTCGTATTACATTGCGGTGTGGTGTATGTGGAGGAGGAGAGACCACGTGACGTGGAGGCTGTGCGTGAGAAACCCCTCGTGGGAGGCCGATCCTTTGGTGCTGCTCTAGCATATTCTAGAAACCTCTAGGGTTTCTGGTGTTCTCAGGCTATTTGGGCTTCCTTGGGCCGTTTGTGAATTGGGTTAAGGGATTTTGGGTGTAATTGTTGGGCTGTAGTTAAATTTAAATAGGTTTGGGTTTAGGCCCGAAATTTTGTAAATGAGTTAAGTTTGGGTTAATAGGTTTGGGTTTAACTTAGGCCTGAAATTTTGTAAATGGACATTGGCCTCATAAACACTTTAGTGTATTTATATTTTTTTATTTTTTGGTTTTTTGGTTTATTATAGGCCCGGGCGAAATGGGCCTATTACAATGGTAATAAAAATATACATGTGTAATAATTATATTTGTACAATTGTAATATATTTATTTAATTACTTTTTATTTAAGTAAATAGATTTTTATTATATTAAAATATTAAATTATATAAAATAAATAAAATAAGAACAATTGGATGGTGATGAAAATAGACAAGTGTAAAATATATGTGTGTACAAATGTAATATAAATATTTTTTATTAAATAGATATTTATTATAAAAATTATTATTAAATTAATAAAGTAAATAAACATAAAAGAATAAAGAAACTAAAAAAATAAAAGAAAGAAATGAAGGAGAAAAGAAACAAAGAAGCATTCGGAGAAAGAAAAAGGGAAAGAAAAGAAAAAAAAGGGAGAAACTAAGGTTTTAGAGCTTGGAGTTTACATTGGTAAGTCAATTAAGTCCTTTTTACTTAATTTTGATGTTTTGGAAGCTTTAGAACAAGGTTTTGTTGAATTTAAGTTGAAGTTTTGAAAGTTTTTAGGTTTTTGAGTATAGTTCATGTTGAACAAATGATTGAATTAAGGATTAAATTGATAGAATTCTTATTTAGAATTGATTAAAGGATTAAATTGTAAAGTAAGCTATAAGTTCTGTGCTTGAAGGACTAAATTAAAAGAAATTTGAAATTAGGGTTTTACCATGAAATTGGATATTTATGTTGAATATGATAGAAAATTGAGTAGAAATAAAGTATGAATTGAGTTAGAAAAGTAAGTGAACTTAGTTAACATCAAATTGAAAATAAGGTAGAAATTGAATAAAAATTCAATTATTCAATATAAATTAGTGTTGTATTAATACTATAAATTATTTTAATTTTCGTAGCTAACAAAGAACCCGAGGCATCGGCACCGAAAGGAAAAGAGAAGGCAATCGAGGAGTAATCGAGCAAATCATAGTTTGTATTACTATAATTCAAACTACTATTTATTAAATGTTATATTTAAATTTATGTGTATGGTAAGTAAAATTTTAAGGTAAGTATCAATATTGAATTGAATGAAATTAAGATGAAGTATGATTATGTATGAATATTTGATAGTATATTGTTGGAAAGTGGAAAATCGTATAGAATTGAATTGTATATTGAAAGTGAAATTGAAATTGAGAAATGATTTGAATACCCTATTAACTAGTCAGACTGAGTCGGATATAGTTGGCATGCCATAGGATTGGAAGAGTACAGGAATTTATCAGTTTTGCCGATCATGCACTATATGTGTCGTATTAGGCACATATACTCTTCTGATTTATTAATCAGGTACTGAGTACCGTTTTAGGCACAGTGTGTCGTACTGGTGTGTTTGGTTGCAATCTGTGTATCCGCCAAGGTCGGGGTTTGTTAATAGGGTGAATAATCGAAATGAGTGAATTGAATAAATTTGATTGATCGTATGACTGAAAGTTTGAGAAAGAAATTGTTAGTCGAATTGTGAATTAACATAGTAATCTGGCAAAAAACTATCATTAACTTACACAAAGATTGGAATACGTCCATCTTATGCCAAAAGATATATTTGGGCATATACTACTTTGCCACACAAACTATTTTGAAACTACGTGCCATAACTTAGAATCCGCCGAAACTGGGGTGTTATATTTACTTACATCAAAGTATACGAGTTGTGCATACATAGTCCATCATCTACTCAGGATTAAGGTATGTCACACTATGAAAGTAAAAAATGAATAAATCCATAGACGAATTCAGGATCTATTCTACTTGGGTTTTGTCTAATGTACTATCAGTCCAGTCAGTAACATCCATATCTCTATCTTCTAGGAGTCATCTACTCTGATGCCCAAGACAAATCATATCCCCAATTGGACTTGATAGATGACATATTATTCTTTCGATCAGTTTTCTCGTTTCCAATAAGACTAAGGACATCATTAGGTTCGTCTACTAATATAAGTTGTCTTTCCGTATTACGATTCGACCATGTAATATCATTTAGTATTAGTTAATCATTAGATAACCAGTGAGCTAATATTTGCTTTCATTTTTCTTTGCATGCAAAAACAACATGAGGACAATATACAAAGGATATTAATGTAATTCATAAATAATGTTATTAAACCAATCTATTCAAATAAATTAAAAGTGTACATAGAAGAAAATACTACATTTAGGGCACTAGATCCAACACATAATTCTCCAATGAAGCCATTATGATTTTAATATCTCAAAAGTCATCCATAACGACTTCAATCCTACTGTGTCCCAATGAACATACTAAACACATTTGGAAATAACAATCTTTCTATTGGTTCGGAAATAACTCAAAACTTTCCAAAACTTTGAAAATAAGATTGTGTAGTAACTCACCATGATGGTGATTCCTATCAATACAATATTAAAATTTTGAATGGTGACTTTAATAGAGTTGTAATGGTGATTCTAATACAACACTTACAGTATTAAAATTTTGTAAATGCAAATGAATGGTGATTCTAATATAGCTATCATGGTGATTCCAATACAATACTAAAATTTTATAAATGCAAATGGATGGTGATTCAATATAGTTACCATGATGATTTCAATACAATACTAAAATTTTGCAAAGAAATGGTATTTCCGATACCATAGTAAGATTTTGCAAATGCAAATGAATAATGATTCTAATACAATACTAAAATTTTGTACCCAATATAGTTACGATGGTTATGCGAATACAATACTAAGATTTTGAATGAAAAGTCTGCAAATGAATGGTGGTTCCAATATAGTGTACTTAGCCACCAAAAGGTTAAGATCTGCAAATGAATGGTGATGATTCCAATACAATACACTTAGCCACCAAAAGGTTATGATTTTTCTGAAACGATGCTTAGTGTTATTATCTTTTTTGAAACGACACTTAGTCATCTTTTCGTGGTGTGTGTATATATGCCTCGGATTCAAGTACAAAAATATACAATGCAAACTTTTTTCTTCTCTTGAGTGATTTTTGAACTTATTCAATTTTAAAGGTGCAATTATTCAATTCAATATTTAAGTACAAAAATATATAATACAAACTTTTGATTTCTTGCATTGTTAATTTAAAGGTGCAACTATTCCATTGAAGAATTGCTCTGGTCAAGAAAAAGGCATTGTATTATATCTTGCGAATCGTGTTGTATCTTGAAAATATTTTATTTTTATTTATTGCTCCACACATAGTGGGAAAATAGCTATTATTGGAAAAATTGTGTGTTGCCTTTGAATTTTTTAAGCATATTAATAAAAATATTATCATCTACATACATTAAATTATTTAAAGTAACATGATTTACTTTATAATAGTTATAAATATTACCATTTAGAAACATTAAATTGTTTAAATTTACTTCAAATTTGATAGGTTTTTGGTTGTTTAAATTATAAGTAATTTTATAAAATAAGAAAACTAATATGTAAACTAGAAAGCTAAATTTCTTATGGGATATGATAAACGTGTGTATACCAAATTCTTCATTGTTTAAGTCTTGACTCTTATGTTTTGTTGGTCATGTCGAACGTTTTTTGTTTGGTATTCGCGCATCATTTGCGATCCATCGCCCGACCTCACCTTTATATTGACTTAATTTACAATTTAGTCTTTAAACTATACTATTCTTTTTATTTTGGGCCTTCAACTTTTTCTTCCTCCCATTTTAGGATCTCACGCTGTCAGTATATATTGTCAGATCAGTCTTTGTACATAGCTGAATCATCCACAGCATGTCATGCGATGGCATCATCATTTGAAAAGCTTTAAAATAATTCTTAAAAATTCTTAAAATTGGTAAAAGAATATCTACAAATTACTAAAAATCATAAAATTTTTAAATTTATTTAATATGAATATAAAAATTAATTTTATTAGTATATTTTTTGAAAATATTTATGTATTTTTACATATTTCTTTGATTTTTTTTTTCGAATTAGGATCAAATTGAGGATATTTATAAATTTTGTGGGTAATTTTTTTAAATTTTATGGCTAAATCGATATCATATTTAAAAGTTGAGGGTTAAAATTGTTATTATATCAATATTTTTAACTACCACATCATGCCGTTTATGATTTTAGATAGCAGGAGTTGCCAAAATGACTGGACTATGTAATGTAAGTGCTTAAATTGAAAAAAAAATATTTTAAAAGGCTAAAATAAAATTTTTAATAGTTGAGTGACTATCTATACAATTTAACCTTTAATAATTTATATTCTCAAAAAAATAATTTATTCTTGTATAAAAAATATTGTGAAGAAGCGGAGCGTCAAAAAGCAATATATATATATATATATATATATATATATATTGAAAAACTAGGTGTAGTGGAAAAGATAGAGAAGTGGGGTGCGAAAAACCGTGGGAAGGCAAGGTTAAAATTCATTGTATTTGTATTATAATTAATGATGTGAACGTTGATTTACTTTATATTTAAGAAAAAGAAAGTGTAGTAATGGTAGAATGGTGAATATTGATTCCGATAGTCATGCAACTTACTTGGTAATTTGATGAGTTGACTAATACTTTAAAGTGAGGTCAATGTTATTTAGTAGGTATTTCCACCAATTTTACAACTCATTCAGGATATGTTTCAATATGTAAGTTTGGTGTAACTAATAAAAAGAAGCATATCATTGGTGAGAGGAAACCTAATTTTAGATGATAACTATCTCTTTCCAATTACCTGGTTTTATTTTGGATGATTAAATCAACCCTTTTTATATTAACCATAAAATGTTACCAGCATTTAAGGGTTCGTATGGGTAAATTTTGTAAAATTGATTTTATCTATTCACATTTTCTTACACAAAACTTTAAATGTGTTTATATATATATATATATATATATTTAGGGTTACATTGATATTGAATTTTGTATTTCATTGTGAAGTTTTAAAACTGCTGCTGCAAAATAAGTTTGTGTTTGGAAGGAGTAATAGGGATGTTGGCACTAAACTGTAAGCCATAAATAAATAGAATACAAATAAATTGTTTACGTCGTTCGGTTTTTCTACGTCTGTGAAGTCTATTTTAATTGGAAATTTTTTCTCTCTTCAACAATTATAATAAGTGATTCTAACCTATCACACACCTCATGACAATTTATCTCACAACCATATTTTATTACATGGTTGGGTGAATGATTCATTTATAATATACATGCTGTTTGAACATCAAGTTTGAATATAGAACAAATGAGGTTTTTACAACTGAAGCACGCTTTATTGAAAATGACCAAAAAAATACAAGAATTTATGTCTTAGTTATCAATATCGTGCATGTGTTTGAACATTTTAATTGGTGTATAAGTTAGACCCTGAACCAACGCCAAGAAGGTTGAATCAATACCGTAAGAATTGGATTGTCCACTCAATATTAGTTTAAGTAGTGTTGTTGTTGTTGCAATAAATGAGAAGATGTTGGTTCCAACGTTCTCTCCACTCTTTAGAGATTATTAAGTTATGTAGTTTAGACATTTTATTAAAAATAAAAATAAAAAGAATCGAATCTGTGATTGAATTGTTTTGATAATTTATTTTAAATTGAATTGATTAATCGATTCAATTGATTTGATTATAAGAAAAAATAAAAAATAAAGAATTTTTAAAATTCATTAAAACTAAAAAGTCAAAGAAAAGAAACACCAATAAATATTCATTTTATAAATCATAAAAAAAATTTAGTTAAATTGATTTTAATTAATTTTAAAGCATTTGAAACCAAATTTTAACCAGTTTTTAGTTAAATCAACTGAATCGTCGGATTCTAACAATTATGGGTTGAAGTTTATTTTTATTCTGACTAAAATTTTGGGATGTTTTGGTACTTTTTTTTATTATATATTTCTCTATCGTACAAATCTATACCATAATTACTGGTACAGTGCAGAAACATAAGCTTTACACCACGTTTGGTTCGCTATAATAGAATAGAGCTGTAATCAATAATTTAATTATTTGGTTGAATGGAATGATGTTGTAATAGCATAAGAAAAAAACTTCTTTTATTAATTAAGCCCATCATATCAAGGAATCATGGGAGGGTGAATTTCTTTACAGCGAACCAAATTAGTACAATGCAGAAACATAAGCTTTACATCACGTTTGGTTCATCTTCATCCTCCCATGATTCCTTGATATCAGAGTCATCAATATCTTCATCATCCCATTTGCTTTTAAGTTGTTTCTTTGCAGGGAGAGGTGGAATCTCATCCTATACAACAATAGCATACAACTTCTTGAGAAAAAAAAAAAAAAGAAAAGAAAAAGAAGGGGTTTCAAGAAAAGGAAACCAAGAATAAAAAGAATGACATAATGCAATAGGTTCTCCAACTAAGATTGGAGATAGACCATAATCTTTAGCACTTATTAACAACTCAAAAACATATGAAATACAGAATATAAATGAATCTACTTTAAGGTCTCTTTACACTTTAAAATTCCTATACAAAACTACGAGGCGACCATCGGGTAATGTTTCAAGAAAAGAACTAGTGAATCCCAGCAATTGAAGCCAAGACTAGATTCCCAAGATGTTGCCACAATTACTAATCTTCCACTACATGTAGTTTTTCTTTTTAATAAAAAGAAAAAAAAAACCTCTAAATTTCTCTTTTTGGTCTAGTAACACCATAGTCGATTTCCCAAAAAACTCAAAGCAAACGCCTTTGAAGTATCTCAACTCAACCTTATAAAATCCAAAACCAAAAACAAGTAAAAGCCCTAAATTTCAATAATCCCAATAAGCATTTAGCTCTAAAAAAAGAAATTTCCCACATGATCAAGTTCATACATAATAAAACATACAAAAGAAAATAGAATCACTTATCAGTCAAAAAATTAACAACAAATTCAGGCCAAGCGTAAAACTTACCTAGTCTTCTCTCTTCACTTAACAACAACTCGCCTTGTTATCTTTCCAGCATTTGTGAAATCAAAGCAATGAATCAGAAATGCAATGAAAAAGCAAAAAAAAAAAAAAAAAAAAAAAAAAAAGAGAAGGAAAAAAAAAGGAAACGTAGAGATGAGAAGAAAAGAATGTTACAATTTATTCATTCTTTGGGCAGAGGTGAGGGCAAAAATTAAAGTTGGAAAAAAAAATTTCCTACTCCACAGGTTGAATGTCGATTCAGTGATGAGAGGAGGGAATGGTTATTCGGCCACTTCCTGTAATAGACCCTGAATCAATTCAGGCCCGTAATACCATTACAGCCAACCAAACTAATGTTTGGTGGTGGACCCGCCGAATTTGGCCGGAATCTATTTATAAATCCCCCACCAAACATGCTGTTAATGTGTTCTTTTAAATAATAATTAATAATAGTAAAAGTAAAAGTAAAAAACAAGAAAAACGTCTTAAACACTTTAAAATCATAATGTACCAGTCTGTAATAGTGTTTGAAGTTATTTTATTTTTCGTTTATTAGATTTTTAAACCAATTTCAATTATTATCATCTATAATTATACTTAAAAATAAAATATTATCATTAAATTAAGTGTTTAAATACAACTAACTATAAGTTATTAGATTCTTAAAATATTTTTATATTCGTTTTTCTATTTGACGTGTAAAAATTTTGGATATATTTAAATATTTATAACTTTTAATTTTATATTTTCATACAAATATATAATTTTTATAAACAATATAATATAATATAAGAGTAAGTATTTGGTAAACTGAAAAAATTCCATCTTTTTTTTAATTAATATTTTACTATACCCTATAGGGCACATTAGCTTCCTGAATTTATTTGTGGAGTCTAAAAACTTCACTCTGAAAGTATACCAAATAATTTCCTATAATATAATGCCAACAATCTCTTGGCTTTATGGTACGAGAGTTTGGGTTTGATCCCAAGCAACCCTATTCTACATCCCCAATTATAAAAAAAATATACTAATATAATTACTATTATTTAAATATACGACACGTTAATATTTGAATGCATGCCACCAATATCTATAAAATTTTTTTATTTATCACTTCAATCAAAATTTTATTTTAATATATATATATTTAAATTTGATTACACAAATTGTTTCTATATATTAATAATATGGTTGATTCAATTAATGTTACAAATCAACTCAATATCAACTAAAAAAAATATTTAATATTCTTAATATAAAATATTTAACTATTTAAATAGTTAATATTATTAATTTCAAACTTTATGTTTGATTATTTATTTATGATACTTTTAAACACCTTAGATAGAATTACTTTATGAAATTTGTAAGAGTAGAATAACGGGAAGTCTAAGCAAATTTTATTGATAGAAAAGATGATCAAGCAAAACATGAGGGTACAATTAAGAATACAACTGCTAAACAAACACAAAGAACCCAGATAACACCACACAGCAAACACTGCATAAAAGATGAAGACCAGAAGAATAGAAGCACCGTGGTTGATCACTCACACCAACATATAATATATTAATGCTAAGATACAAGCAACAGCTCTTCTTAATCACATAGTTTCCTTTTGCTGATTCTCTCTCGCTATCAGCTCCCTGTCATCAATCGCACAAGCCCAACAAAAAAAAGTCAACTCAAGTCAGCAAAGGGATCATATACCATTTTCGGATATAAATTACGGTAATAGATGCAGTTTCGGTTGCATCACGTTGTGTTTGTGTATATATAATAAATATTACCGATATCTATTACATTTTATAGTATTGGTGATAATTGAAAGACACGACATGGCAACGGGAATGCTGCATTACGAGAAATAGTAATGAATTTAAGAGTTATGGGTGGAAAATAACCGAAGAGCGGAAGTGAGTTTGGCAGCCTGGTCGAGGTCGTGGTTTTCTCTTGCTTTCAAGATTTGGAACATGAAAGCAAGGCGGAGTTGTGTGCTCATACTCTGCTGCATTATGATGTTAGTCTCCTTCCGAAGCAATTCGCATTCGGATTCAACGGCTTCAAATTTTTCTCGTACTTGTCTTTGCCCTTCTTTGATCTTCCCTTGTTCCCCACTTATTTCTTGCATATCTGATCGTAGTCTTTTCATGCGCTTCCGAATGTTTTTGGACTTTCGTCTCTGCCCAAAAATCCATGTTAATAAACTCTACTCATTTCTACGTGGAGAATCTAATAGTTTAAAATAAATAGATCTATTACAATAATTATTATCATCGGCTCAAAACCTGAATAGGTTTGGGTTGGATCTTATTGAGCTCGCAGGTTAAGTTTACAGGTCGAGCTTGTTCTCCTGCGAGGTTACATATGCATAAAATCGTATAAACACATGTTGAGTCTAAAGTAGAATACGTGTCTATATGCATGAAGCTTATCTAGCATATCATGTCAATGAAAAATATCAATATCATATAAATATACAGATACCACTATCTAGGGAAATAGAGAAAAACACTCAACAAGATCCAACATACATGTTATAACTTGTATATATTTCTTATCCATTCTTGAATGTGACTAAGACACCCTTTGAATGGGCAGTGGTTATGGTGCAGTAAAATCTTTTACCTTATAGTTACAGTAATTAATTTTATTGCTACTATTATTTTTAATCTTACAGAAAATAAATACACCGCCCATCTAAAGACACTCTACTAATACAAGATAACTGGGAACTTTATATACCTGTAGATGATTTCTGAGGGAAGTGCGAGAATGGAGTTTATTAAAGGGAAGGGCAAGGGGAGATCTGCGTCGGCTAAGATTCATGGGGTTCATCGCTACTAACTTGTCCTCCTTACAGCTGATGTGATGACACCTTTCCTCCCAAGTTATTAATAATACTACAGTAGCGTACGATACCAAACGATGTCGCGCGATAAGTTACGTGTCTCTCGTGAACTCGAGTTAGACTCGCAAAAGTCGAGCGATGAACCCCAAAATGGTGTTATTCTCATTCGGATAATCCGATTTATTCTTATTTTATTCAATTATTATGGTGCACTTTTTCTTTTCTTTTTTTCATTTTACCCAAATTTCAAAAATAATGTGCACTGAAATTAGATACACACCATATAAATAATACAGCCACAACAAGTATAAACAAAAATGATTATATTAAAAAGATGGTTTGGGTTGGTATTAAAAATCATAAATATTTCAAGTTAAATACAGTATGATTATTAGAAGATTTTTATATAATACTAACTATAGAAAATCCTTCTAGAGAATAGATACCATATATCAATATTATACTTTGAAATTAAAAATATCAAGGGGAATGGAGGATCTATTTCAGCGTAAGATCACCGGCGATGATGCTCCTATCAAAAGCCAAAAAAGGAAGAACAATAGAGAAGAGGAGAAAAGGAAACAAGGCTGATGGAGGAGAAAGAAGGTGGGCTGAATGTTAAAAATTAAAATGTATAAAATGGCGGGCGCTACCTTCTTCTGATTATCCCACTCTTCAGCGTTTCAATATTGTATCTGCTGCAGTTAAGCCGGAAGGAACCAAAATTCTTGAGATTCTTTTTGTTTTTGGAAAGCTTTCATTATTTCTTTTATAAATTATTGTTATGGATAGAAATCCTTCTACTTATGATGTTTTAAATATTCAATTGGGCAGTTGAGAGACTTAATTAGTATTGTTGTTGCTCACATAGAAGATGAATGAAGATAAGAAAATGGTTAATTATAATTTAGTAACAACATAAGGAGTGTTATATAGTGGGCCAAGAACCAAACTGGGAATGAATAATAAACTTGGGGAAGAAGGCAGAAGAAAGGACGGTGAGGTGCTAAATCCCTCTCCTTTTCAATAAAAGGATTAAGGACGTTCACTCTCACGCGCTTCTAGAAGTTAAAATCCTGGCGTGAATTGCAGGGAATTCTCTAAATTTTGGTTATTATTATTATTATTATTATCATTATTATAAAATTAATCCTAAAATTTTGAATAATTATAAATATAACTCACTTCTTTTTTTTTTTTTTTTTTTTTATGTATGTAAATGACTTGAAATGAATAATGAAAATCGAAAGAGTCCACCAATATATCACATCAACAATTAAGACAAAAAATTTAATTTTTCTTGTGGAGCTATAGAGAATGACATCACATGTATAAGTACCAAAGAAATACTAATATTTTTCAATAATTAGGGGGCTAAAAAATAAATAATGGTGGTGGATTTATAGAGAATGACATTACCACTTTGATGTGTCAATTTTTTTTAAGTTAAAAATAAAAATAATAATTTATTTGGTGGAGTCATAGAATGGCGCCACCAGTGTCATGTGTTAATTTTTTTTAAATTTGATTTTTTAATTTAAAATTAAAATTGATATTTTATTTGGTGGAGCTATTCTATTTGGCGTAATCAAATGGCTATATATAATCCCAATGACAGTTTAATCTAAGTTGAAGAATTTTTCTTTTTTAATATTATTATGTTAGAGGTGACCAATATGCTTTTGCATGGTACGTAATAGTAGGGTATCGTATAGCCAGTGGCGGAGCCACGTTGAGGCATGACCCCCCTAAAGTTTAACTTTTTTCAATTTAGTTTTTTGTAAATTTACATATGGCCCTCTCAAAAATATAAGTAAGCCCTCCCAATGTTTAAGATTTTTACAATTTTCTCCTTTGTATATATTTTGTAGCCCTCCTAAAAATATAAGTAGGTCCCTCCAATATTTTTAGAGGATTAAAAATAATGTTAAAAAATTTATTCTTGATAAAAGCAAAGAGCTTTGTCAAGCGACAAAACACAGGGCAAATAACATGGCTGGTTGTTCGGTACTGCTTCATTCCTAGGCGCTGTATATGATGCTATTTCTAGCGGCTGTTAGGCACCAACCATATACAGGACTACTTGTAAATAGGTAAAGACAAAATTATACTTAACATTTAACGACTCATAAGTGTGGATAATATTTTATGGATTAAATGCTAACGTGTTTATTTCGGTTTCAGATGGGACACGTCTCCAAGAATTGGCGTGAGCAAAACACTAATTATTTACCACTAGGTGATGGAAGTGTCCGCCGGAGAGAAAGTAATATATAATTTTAATTAAGTAACATTGATTTAACTTATTTAATTGTAACATGTTACTTGATTCATTTAACTAACCCATTCTATTATATTGTGCAGTTATTGTGGATGTCGTATTTTGCACCAAATGTTGCAACCCCTATTCCACAATTGGTTCACGCGAAGCAAATATGTGGTGCATTAACACGTTGGTGCTGAATTTTTCAATCATTGAGTGGTACAACGTCGACCGTCTTATGTGACTATTTGGATACAAACAATTTGTGTCAAAGATTTCACAACGATTTGATGATGTCCATTGTAAGAACAAGAGGGGAAATGATAGAGTGGACTAGGCCGTGGAACATTAGTGTTATATAGCACTATGGAACGCCCAATACGAGAGGCATCCTAAGATGCACTCCTATATGTTTGAATTTAGTCCCTCATAGGAATACATATAATGGTACATGGCCCGAGGGCACCTTTTTTTATATGCTAAACAACTCATGGTAGTATCGGATCACGACTACAGATGTGAAAGTAAACCTGTGGCGAAGCTCTACCCGTAAGACCAACATCCGAACACACACACTTCGTCGAACCAATGGGTTAACGCTTTTGGGTAGGGTCCCAAAGCAATGCATATCACCTGGAGATGGGTGGTTGCAATTCAACTTACCAACAACCATAATCACCAATAATGTTTGATATGTTTGGATCAACACCTATCGATGATACCATGTATTCAATCCCGTCTTAGGTCACATTCGTTCCGGCACCTGATTTTCCTAATGTATACAATACACCCAACATCCACACCATCAATGGACCGCTACACCCCGAATGATGATACCACTCCTAATTCATTCCAGTTTTGATACCTGTAAATTTCAATTGTTATATCATATTTGTTTAATTCATTTATAACTCTACAACTTATGTATTTTTATTTTGTATAACTTATAATATCGTGTTAAAGTATTAAAAATTGTATATGTGTTTATAATTGATTAAAAATATAAATTAATTTTAAATAAAAACTTAACACTAAAAGCTTTAGCTAAAATTAAGCACTAATAGTTTTGAATTAAACTTAAAGAAAATTTCATTTTCAAATTATCAACCATGATTACAAATTTCATTTCCATAAAACCATAAAAACATTGGGTACATAATTTAATTTCCTCCAAACCATTAAGATTGGCCAGTATGAACGTTTTGGTGAGGACACTTGCTCCGGCTATTTAGCTAATACCACATTTGTGGCTATTCATTTATTTTTTGGATAGCTAGAAGATTAATTATTATTGTCCGCTGTATTTATTTTGGCTTTGATAAAAGAGTTAGGTTGTAGTCAACTTTCAATCGAATTGAGGGAAACAACTTTAAGTTAGACAAGTTAGCTTACCTATTTTATCATCCAACTTCAATTTCAAAATTTTTTCGAATAAACTAGAGTTGAATGAATTCGTTGGCATTAAATTTTAAAAAAAAAATTAAACAAACCATATTAAAATCTTTATTGACAATATGATTAAGTTTCAAGATAAAAGAACATAAAATATCATATATATATTTGAAAACTCTTTTAAAATAAAAAAAAACGCAAAATAATTAGTATGATAAGCTTAATTTGATAATTTATTTATTTAAGAAATCAAATATATTATTTTTAATTTTTTTAAATATGTAAAAATTAATTTATTAATAATTTTATTTTTTGAATTTATATATGTTTTAATAAAATTTTGTAAAAAAAATATTATATAAATATTTTAATTTGTTTGTAATTTGTAAAGGATATCAATTTGCACATTTAAAAAAAAAATTCAGAGATTGAATGAGTATTTGGATTTGATTTAAAATTAATGGAATTTTTTTTAATAAAATCCAAATTTGTTGAGTTGACCGTGGTAGAAGAATGGGGTTTAGTTCTGGTGAGAAAGCAGAAAAGAAAATGGAGGAATCGCGCTACTCTTGCGATTGTGGGGATTTTGAGGAAGCCATAGCATAGCATAGCAATATCGGATCATACACAAACACAGTTTCCTTATTATTATTATTATTTTTTTATCAAACCCTAATGTTATCTTAAGTATTATAAACTTATCATTACTATCTAACTTTCATTTTCACTTTACTTTTTAGTAACTATATAACTCTATACTCCACTCTTACCTCGTTACATTATCCCTTTTTCAATTGGAAATATTCCTTCATAATTTTTACAATTTTAAATTAGTAATACTAAAATTATATTTTTATCCCCTTTTGAAATGATAAAAAAATTTAATTTAATCATTTAAAAGTTAAAAAGATATAAACTATTAAAATAATTAAATTATATTTTTCCTATTATAAAAACATATAATTTAATTTCTTCCCTAAAAAAAACCTTTCCGGCTTCACCCTTGCCGGTTCTCGTTTCCTTAATGTTGTAAACGAGCCTTGGATTTCTTGAACAAAAATTGCCTTTCAAAAACTCCCAAATCAGTCTTTAGTTTAGTTAAAACACATTTTTCCTTAATTATTTTCAAATCCAATTTTATTTTTAAAGTTCGTTTTAAGTTATTTAATAACCAACCGGCTAATTCTAATTTTTACCACCTAATTTTAGACCAAATAATTATTTTAATATTTTATTATTACCACTATTATTTAATTATTTATTTAATCCTATTTTAATTTCTATGATATTAAACTCGAGTATTCTTTGGACACCACAACCTAATAGCAATTCTACCAACCCGTTTTCGGGATATGACAGATAAAGAAGACACAACGTGGACAAAAACTTTTTGCATAGCACAGTGACAAAGTAACCCTGTCATTAACATTATCTAAAGAGGAATGAGAGGGAGAAAGCCAGAATATTACAATAGCAGCTAGAATATAGAAGATTAATGGGTTGAAGACGAGTCATTATTTTTGTGGTAGCTTTTGCACAACGTTGAACCTCCACTGTGCAAGACTTCTTATAATTGAGAATTGGGATGATGAGTATTGTTTTCTGTCAATTTCAGAGACCATGTGACAAATTTGCAAAGTTATATCATCCCTAAAAAATCAATTATACACCTCTTTAAAAAATTATTAACATGAAGATTGTTTATCTATTTATATATATGAAGGTTCTTGCTTTTTCTAATTTCACTTTTTGAAATTACAAAAAAAAAAAAAAATCAACATTGTTGTTATATCTAATACATGTAATAAGTACCAACCACTACTGTATCAATTATAATTCTTTCAGAATCTCAATTTAACAAAAATGGATTTGTTTTCATATATATGAACTTACCAGTGCAAATTCCTCTATCAAAGTCTCAAAATTATAATGTAGCGCATTGGTTGGTTGGTATTTTCATGCATAAAAATATATATCCATTTTTGTTAAGTTGTGATTCTTTCTACATTTGTATGTGCTTCACACTAGTAGCCAGATTTTTTCATTTGCTGAGTAAATTAAATTATTGAAGGTTTTCAAAGTCATATATTAACCTAAATGTTGCAATAATTAATGGAAAAGGGAGACTTTGAGTAATTGTTGTAGATCATACCATTGAAGGGGACAAAACAGTGGGACAACCAACAAAGCCAAGACTTATCCATTTATCAAATCCAAATAGTGGAACCTTGCTATCCCAGCTCGACCATCAAAATATATCTATTTTTGTTAAATTGCGATTCTACTCACACTTCTATGTGATTCACACCTGCTAGCTAAAAGATTAGGTTATTAAGATTCTTTCATTTTTTGAGTAAATTAAAATTATTGAAGGTGTTCAAGGTAAAAAATTAACTTAAATGTTGTAATAATTATTGCAAAAGGAAGGCTATGAGTGATTGTAGATCATACCATAGATAGAAAGGGACAAAACAGTGGAACAACCAACAAAACAATATTGACTCCCTTTTTGTTGAGATTTAATTTGGTTAGTTGCCTGACTATGTTTCATTATTTGTATTACTGAATTTTTACATTTTCTCAAAAATAGAAGTAGAAAAAATAAAAAAATAAAAAAATTAGAAAAAGTTTTCAGCTTGAATCATTAGTCTCATATTCTATTGAAAAGCTCGTTTTTATTTTTTATTATTCTTGTTAATGTAAATTTCATTAACCCGGCATTTGAATTTTTCTAGTTTGGTTACTTATCAGCTCGATCTCAAGTGTAACATACTTTTCTGACCTTTTTCATATCCTTAACCTAAGCCCCATTACAACTTTGTAAAGACCTCTTTGATTGATGTGTCATCTCATTTATAGTAGTGGAGATTTGATTTTCAAGCAAGCCTATGATAATAATATTTCTCGTTTGACTATTGAGTGCACATTATTTAAACCTTAAACACTTTGAGTGCTTTGAGTGAATCCTTAGTGATGATGTTAATTCTTGTTGAGTTTGAAAGTAATTATTGAGATAAGGGAGATGCCTGATGTTTTTAAAGCTTACAATTCTCTACTTGGATGGCTTGTGCTGTTTAGTATCATTTTAGTGTGAATTTCCAATGCATAATTATTTGTAAATTATTGCCTTAAGACATTATCGGTGGAAACAATAAATTGAGAGAAGTTAACTTGAATGTGGGTTGAGGATTTTGCTTGAAGACAAGCAAATGCATAAGTGTGAGGATATTTGATAAGTGTTAAAAGTAACATGTTTTTAATCTCATTCTTAATGCGTTTTGGGTGATTATACGATGTTAATGGTGAATTTTATGCTCCTAATCCTTTAAAATCATGTTTGTATACTTAGGAGAGCATTTAAAAGCAAAAAGGAGTGACAAACGAGCGAAAATAGAAAAATTGGAGCAAGTTACAAGAGCCACATGGGTTAGACACATAACCGTGTGAGCCACAGAGCAATGTGGCAAGCCGTGTTAATTTTGCGAATTACACTCTGAATAGCATAAAAAACGTAATTTTTAGGGTTTTTTGAGCAAATACTCAAGAAAACAACTTGAAAAACACCATTGCTGCTGATTCTGAAGTAGATTTCCATCAAGATTGAATATTCCCGTTTGATCTCTTTGAAGATTACTATGAGTTTCTTTGTTTCTTATGGTTATACTGTATTTTGGATGTTTTTATTTGCTAGCATGAACAAATTTTCTAAATACCTAGGAAGATGAACCCTATGATGGATTCTGTCTATAAAGACTTAAATCTTGTTCCTAATTATGTGTACTTAATTCTTGGTTTAATATTTATAGACTATTAATCC
The DNA here is from genome assembly GCA_025698465.1 of Gossypium longicalyx. NCBI lineage: Eukaryota > Viridiplantae > Streptophyta > Magnoliopsida > Malvales > Malvaceae > Gossypium > Gossypium longicalyx. The sequence continues at coordinate 21,509,861 of CM047007.1, forward strand.
ATGTTTGATGTGCTTAAATCAGAGGAGGCATAAACCCTGTTTAAGGGTAGATCTAGTGTAATTGAGTGGAGTTGCATGGAATTCTAGAAATAGGACGACATAAATCTATCGGATTAGATTCAAATCTAATAAGGGAATCCATAGATCGAGTTAATGCAATAATAGGGGTTTTAATTAGAAAGAAATTTCAATTAATCAACATAGAGTCAGTTGTTCTTATTCTTGAAGTGAGATATTAGCGTAATTTAGGGATTTCTATGGATCAAGATACTAAGTGAAGAAATTACATAATTTAGATTGATAATGACAGATGAAATCTAGGTGACTTCTTTCTTGGGTATTGTTTCGCTTCTTGGTTATTAATCGTTTATTTTTCTAATTTGTTCCTTGTTGCGTTTGTAGTTAATTTAGTTAGTTTTTTAGTTTTAAATTAGTCACTCGAATTTATCGGTTAAATAATAGAAAGACGGTAATTACTAGTACTTTTAGTCTTCATGGGAACGATTCTTTGCTCACCATAGCTATACTATTAATTGATAAGTGTATTTGCCTTAGTCAGATTTTTAGTTGGTTTACGACTGCATCACAACCCATGCTTGATAGTTCTCTCCATCGAACATAGGTAGGGCTAAGATAGACAGATTACTTGATCCCGATTCCATTTTCCTCAATACCTCACAAGTGTATCTCTCGGTTTTTCTGTCATACCTCTTATAGAACTTTTCTCACATGTCCTTCAAGAATAAAAGCTCTCGATACCACTTTTGGTTTAGTAGAGAACTATCAGATGCATAGAAAAATATGAATGAAAGGGATGATTTAATTTATTAATCAAGTAGCCCTTATATACATGATTCAAGTAACCAAGTTTAACAAATTTTAGCTTCCTACTCCTAATAATAAGCTAATAACTAGTTAACAATCTCCCTAAGACTTAGTCGTCTCAATGATAAAATACTTTGCAGCCCTTAAGACACTAACAGTTTTCTATCACTTTCACTAATCCATGGCCAATTTGCAAAGTTATCATCCCTAGAGAACAATTATACACCACTTTAAAAGGAAGACTTGAAATCAAGTCTTTAGATGGAGAAACAAGATATATAAAACAACAAGCTTAAATTGTGGATCAATTTCATATATAGGGTTGTTTAAGAAAGAGCATACATAGAAACAATGTGTATTTGATGACTTAATGATCTGGTAACTCCAAATCCATGTTCATTGTAATCGGTGGAATTCATCTTTTTTTAGCTACTTTTCAACTATTTGTTTGGGTATAAATTGTTGAGACATGTCTTCGTTTGGGTTCAAGTTGTAGACAAATATAGCTAAATATTGCATTCAAGAAATGGAAAATCAAGTGAAGTACATGTGGGTTATGGTGTTTATTGTGAGTATAAGCATTGTAGGGTTCCAAGGAGTCGATGCAACACATGATTATTATGGTCCCTGCGGGAAACATGACATAGAGAAGGTAGCTCAGATGATGTCTCCTTGTACATACGTAGCCAAATACCGGAGAGCTCTAGTTTTCAAGCGCTGTTGTGCTATAATAGAGAAAGCTCAGCAATCCAAACTATCTCTATGCTATTTTGCAAACTCATATGCCGAAGTGAGAAATGAAATCCAAGTGTAGCTAGCTTTTTCAAATCATATTTAATCTTCCTTATCATTTAGGGATGACAAAACTCAAACCATCATTTTGAATGGAGAGAATTTAAGATATTGTCCTTATCAACATTATGAATTTTAAATGCAATTTTGATAATTGAAACTAAATTTTTAATAGCTAATATAAACTCGTAAATTTCCCGAAATATGGTTAATTTTAAGATTGTTGAATAGATTAAAGTCAAAAATAGCTTTGTTTGCATTAAAATTTTAACCAATTTACAATTTAATTAATTAAGAGAAAACAACCTAATAAAAAGAAACGAAACTCACTAGCTTTCAAAAAGTCAAACAAAATTAAATTCTTGGTGGGGATTGAAACTCAGTCAATAAAAAGGGGAAAATCGAAAATTGAAAGAATAAACAATTAATGTAAATAAAAACCCAAATTTTTGAAAGTAAATACCTTTTTTGAGAGGCAAAAAATTTGATTTTTTTTTTCAATTGCTTGAATTTGGTTGGTGAGTTTGCATTTTCGTTTTATGAAATTTCCTTTTTCTCTGTTTTGAAGACAAATTTAAAGGAAAAATTAACATGTGAAGAAATTGTTTTAGACTTTGAAAAGATAAAAACATATTAAAAATATGTATTATTAATTGGATTATTTTAAAGTATGATCCAAATACTTGAGTCTCAAAATAAGTACTAGTCTAATAAAACACATATGATAGTTTAAAGTACTATAATAAAACATATATTAATAATTCACATACTATATATATTAAATATTTTTTAAACACATATGAGACAGTTGTGGGAAAGCTAGCTATGGAAATTCTATGATATTGGATCCGTTATTACATTGGCCATAAAATAAGTTGGAACAGTTTTAAGCTGTTCCAAGGAGATAGGTTGGCCTCGATCTTCCATAACATATAAACATCTCCCTAAGTACTAGAATATTAGTTCTTCTGCATTTATTGCACGAAATTTGGAGAGATGCTCCTATAAGTCGGAAAACTATATCCGTAACTTGTCGGATCGTATAGGTGGATCCACGTGTGAGTCCAATAGTTAAATCCCAAAAATCATTAAAACAAATAAGAGACAATAAAGTATATTAAACGCAAATAGGAATGTGAAGGGAAAATAAAAACAAATTATTCAATATACCTGAATTTAAATTTGTCTTAAGCTGTATGGCCGATTGGATGTATGACAGAGGTTGTTGTGCAAATTTTGAACATGTGCCATGTTTCATCCATTCCTTAAACCAAAACTTAAAGTTTGACCCTATCAATTCCAAGTTCAGCCATAGTGTGGGCAAGTGGTTCTAAAGAGCTCCATCACTTTGCAACAATTGCTTTTAAATAAGAAACAAAAAATTTGATTAGATTACAGATACATTACTTAATAGTTTCATGCGAAGAATATACGTATACGTACTCCGAGTACTAGTCATTTTATAATAGGTTGTGGATGGGTGAAGGGATTCCTTGCATCGTACAGGGGCACCAACTTGTCGTGAGCATCATGTGCCCAAATTCCTTGTATTGTAAACAAGGTTTGGACTGGGGCTTTACAGCTTAGAGTAGAGCTGCAAACTGATGAAGGCCATTGAAGTGCCAACTTGTAGAAGTCTACAATCGAAATTGCTGGCGGTTGGGTTACTACAAATGCTACCCATAATGAAAAATGATACAATGCATTTTTACAAATTTACAAATCAAAAGAGAACTACTATATATATAGATATTACATGCATGAATGGTTGGGCTGAGACTGGATGATTGTGCTTTGCAAGCAGTTGGTTTATGATCTTCTTTATAAGCTTGGCAGACATATTTCACAAAATTTTCAAAGTCCTGCAACCATGAAATAAATATTGAAGTTACTTATCACAAAATGTTACTTCATAATCACACCAAGAGAAAGCAATAAACAAACTCACTTGTCTGAGTGGCTGATTATTCACCACCACCCATGGCACATATTCTTTAGGTGGCTTCAGATGTGCAGTCTCATTAGCATATTGCAGCAGAAGTTGCATTTTATTAATTAGGAAATTCAATGCTAGAAAAAAAAAAAAAAAAAAAAGGGGTGTTAATTAAATACTAAGATATGCGACCAACCTTATATCCAAATCTGGTAGTATAGCATTTGTTGATTATCTCTTCATTCAATCTCAACTTTTCACTGCAATTTTTTCACAGTGCTTCAACGTGCCCCTCTTTAAGCTTTGTTGCTCTATGCAGTGAATGAATTCCAAGTGCTCTTTTTGCACCACAGTAGAGTAATTAAATACGAGTTGGAGACAAGTACAAATACTTATGGCTATTAGAAGTTACCACATCAGGCCAGAAATGGATGACACAACTATGTATAGTGTTTAAGTGGCATTCTTCTTCTCCATTCTGTACATTGTTGCATAAACTATAATTAGTTACAGTAGTAGAAAGAAATTGAACTTAATTAGTTAATAATAAAAATACATTAAAATGAAGAATGGAGTTGTAAACCTGGCAATGGATTTCAGCATTGCCCCAAGGGACCAATCTTAGATTAATAATGGTATGGAGGTCAGTGTGGATGACCTTGACGAGGTCATTGGAGATAAAGAAGGCACAATGTGGGCATAAACTTGTTTCTGTTGAAGTTAGTTCCCATGCAACACATGCAGCTCATGCAGATTCATGCACACAAGAATTCATGCACATAAGTTTTCCGGGTAAAGTACGTGCAAGAATCCATGCACATAAGTTTCCCGGGTAAAGTACGTGCAACTGAAGATGTTAATGCTACTGTTTCATCTCAGTTTCATTTTGTTACTTTTTAACAATGTTTTTGTAATTTAGTTCATTTTGAATTATGTTTGGATGACAAGTTGATATAACTTGATGGTCAAAGAGCCGGTTACCAGCTTTGTTTAAGTGTGCAAGTAATATCACCTAGTTCCAATGTAACAAGTAGAGTTAGATAGTGTTTAGGTGATGAATTTGTTGATCTTTTGACCAGCCAATGTCTGGTATTTGTAATGGCTTTAAGCCAATGTTTCTTTTGAATGAAATTATCAGATTTTCTTTCCATATGCTCCACCTTTCTTTGCCTTCTAAATTCTGTTCTCCATTCTTGGCAGTAGCTAAAAGCTTAAACTTTAAGCATTTTTCCTTCATATTTTACCCGGGTGAAATACGTTGCTGTTAAAGTCCAGATTGAAGTTCTTACTTCATCTGGTTAAAGTGTGCCAAATCCCCAACAATTGGTATCAATAGCTCATTTCTTAGTGGACCTGTTATAGTTGGATCACATACTGATGGCTTCATCAAGCTTCTCACCAGCTGCACCTCCAGGTTTCAATAGAGAAAGATATCACATTTGGGTAGTCAAGATGAGAACCTACCTCCAGGCATTTGATCTATAGGAGGTAGTTAACTCGGATGTTGAACCAGAAACCATTGAGAGCAAATCCAACAATGAGCTCAAATGAAGCGAAGACTCAAGAAAAAGTAAAAGCACAAGGCCATGTCATACATTCGTAATCAGTTTTTGATGTAATTTTTACTAGAATCATGGCTTGTGAAACACCAAAACAAGCCTGGGACAAACTCAAGGAGGAATTCCAAGGTACTGAGAGGACAAGGTAGCAGCAATTGTTAAATCTGATAAGGGAGTTCGAGAACTTGAAGATGAAAGAAGAAGAAACTGTCAAGAAGTATTCTGACAGAATCATGGCTGTAGTTAACAGCATAAGGCTCCTTGGTGAGCAATTTAATGAGGCAAGAATTGTGGAGAAAGTGCTCTCTACCTTACCAGAAAGGTATGAAGCAAAAATATCCTCCTTAGAGGATTCAAGAGACCTAGCAAGCATCTCCTTAACTGAGCTCATTAATGCCCTCTATGCTCAGGAGCAAAGGAAAGCTAGCAGGATGGAAGAGCACCAAGAGGGTGCTTTCCAAGCTAAAACCAAGTCTGCTTCAAGTTCCTCAGCCTATAAAGGCAAGAAGAACTGGAAAAACAGGCCTAAGCCTGATGCTGCAAGAGGAGAAGATCGACTCTGCAAATTTTGTAAAAAACTTGGTCATCCAGAGGCCGATCTTTGGTTCGGGCGGATGTCAGTGTGTCAACACTGCAAGAAGAAGGGCCATGTTGAAAGGGTCTGTAAAGAAAGAGGCAGACCTAGCCAAAACCAACCACAACACAAGAATGAAGTAGCTCGAGTGGTTGAAGACAACAGTGACCATGAAGAGCAAGTCTTCACTGTTTCTTGCTCAGCTGGCCAGAGGAAAAGTACAAAAAGCTGGTTATTGGACAGTGGCTGCACTAACCACATGTCACCAGATGCAACCATTTTTGAAACCTTGGACAGATCCTACAAAACCAAGGTGAAAATTGGGAATGGTCAGTTAATCAAGGCTGAAGGCAAGGGAGATGTGCAAATATGCACTGCCACAGGTGACAAAATCATCAAAAATGTGCTGCTGGTACCTGAGATTGACAGGAACCTACTTAGCATTTTTCAACTGCTAGAAAAGGGTATTTTGTTGTGTTCAAAGGTCAGGAGTGCCAAATCACTGATCCAAATGGATCAAGTTTCATGACAGTCACCATGAGTGACAAATGCTTTGAAGTTAACTAGTCAGGTGACTCACACTCAACCCATGTTGCTTCAACAGAAGACGCCAAGCTTTGGCATCAAAGACTTGGTCATGCCAACTTCAAATCTATGGCTCGGATGGTCAGCAAGGAAATGGTTGAAAATTTCACCATGACAGTACAGATTGAAGATGTTTGTGAGGTTTGTCAAATGGGAAAGCAAGCCAGGCTTTCATTTCCTGCAAACACCATCTAGAGAGCATCAAGCAAGCTGGAATTGGTGCACACTGATGTTTGTGGCCCCATGAGAACTGAATCACTAAGTGGCAACATGTACTTTATTCTCTTCATTGATGGCTGTACCAGATATTGCTGGATTTATTTTTTGAAGCACAAATCTGAGGTTGTTCAAGTGTTTATGAAGTTTAAAGCTGTAGTGGAAACAGAAACAGGCTGCAAGATAAAGACCATTAGGTCTGATAATGGAACAGAGTATACTTCATCCGGGTTTAATACCTTTTGTGATGAAGCTGGCATAAGACACCAGCTCACCAACACTTATACACCTCAACAAAATGGTGTAAGTGAAAGGAAGAACAGGAGTTTGATGGATATGGCCAGATGTTTATTACTTGAGAAGAATTTGCCCAAGACCATGTGGGCTGAAGCTGTCAATACTGCTGTCTACATTCAGAATAGGCTTCCAACTAAAGCACTTCCTCACAAGACACCTTTTGAGGCCTGGTTCGGGTTCAAGCTATCATTGGCACATATAAAAGTCTTTGGTTGTCTATGTTACAGCCAAGTACCAGCTGTTAAGAGGGACAAGTTGTCCAAAATGGTTGTTCCTGGTATTTTAGCCGGGTATGGTATGGTCAAAAAGGGTTATAGGATCTTGGATCTTTTAACCAACAAAATACAAGTGAGCAGAGATGTGGTGTTTGATGAGAAGGCTTATTGGAATTGGGAAAGAAATGAACCTGAAGCCATTCCTGAAGAACTTATGATAGATGAGTTTGAATCTGATCAAAATGATCTAGAGATGGATGTTGATGATGAACTAGTCAGGGGTACAAGGACTTTGGCTGATGTTTATGAAAGGGCTCATGTTGCACAAGAAGAACCATACAGTTTTGAAGAAGCTGAAGCTGATGAAGGATGGAAACAGGCTATGGTAGATGAAATTACCATGATTGAGAAGAACCAGACATGGGAATTGGTTCCTAGACCAGCCAAGAGGAAAGTTATTAGAGTAAAGTGGGTCTATCGAGCCAAGCAAAATGTTGATGGGAGCTTAAACAAACTAAAAGCCAGGTTGGTAGTCAAAGGATTCAGCCAAAAGTATGGCCTGGACTACCTAGAAACATTTGCACCAGTGGCCAGGCTAGACACTATCAAGTTACTAGTTGCCTTGGCAGCTCAAATGCAGTGGAAAATCCACCAGCTTGATGTGAAGTCTACATTTCTCAATGGCTTCCTTGAAGAAGAGATCTACATTGATCAGCCTCAAGGCTTTGTTTTGTCTGGCAAAGAACAAATGGTGTACAGGCTTAAAAAGGCATTATATGGCCTAAAACAGGCTCCTAGAGCCTGGTATGCTCGAATTGGCAGCTACTTGGTCAGTTTGGGATTTAACAGAAGTGTTAGTGAGCCAATACTATATGTTAAGAAAAATGAAGCTGAAATACAGCTTATTGTATCCCTCTATGGTGATGACCTTTTGGTAACTGGAGGAGATCAATGCATGTTGGCTGAATTCAAAGCCAAAATGAAAGACATATTTGAAATGTCTAACATGGGGCTAATGACATACTTTTTGGGAATGGAGGTGCACCAAGCAGAAGGAAAAATCTTCTTGGGACAGACAACATTTGCCTTGAAGGTTTTGTCTAAGTTTTCAATGGAGAATTGTAAGCCAAGAAGCACTCCTATTGTTGTTGGAATGAAGCTGCCAAACCAAGGTGATCATGAACTAGTCAATGAGTCCACTTATAGGAGCCTAGTTGGTTGTTTGCTATATTTAACTGCTACTAGGCCAGACATTATGTTTGCTGTCAGTTTGCTCTCAAGATTCATGCATTGTTGCAATGAGAAGCACTTTCAAGCTGCCAAACGAGTGCTTAGATATATCAAGGGTACTTTAAGCCATGGGATGCTATTTAACAAGGCTGAAAGTTTGAAGCTTGTTGGATACACAGATAGTGACTCAAAATTTGGTTCAAGTGATGATATGAAAAGCACATCTGGATATGCTTTTACCCTTGGCTCAACCATGTTTTGTTGGAGCTCGAGGAAACAATCAATGGTGGCTCAATCAACAGCAGAAGCTGAATATGTTGCAGCTGCCAATACTGTAAATCAAGCCATTTGGCTGAGAAAAATTCTAGCTGATCTTAACCTACATCAAAGGGAGGCAACAGAGATCTTTTGTGATAACAAGTCTGCTGTTGCAATTGCAAAGAATCCTGTCTTTCATGGTAGAACGAAGCACTTCAGCATCAAGTTACATGTGATAAGAGAGATGGAACAAGCTTGAGAGGTGGAGCTGATTCATTGCAATTCAGAGGAACAGGTTGCTGACATTTTCACAAAGGCCCTTGGTGTGTCAAGGTTTATAAAACTGAGAAAGCAGCTAGGTGTTGCAAGCATGGAAACTAATGAGGAGTGTTGAAGTTAGTTCCCATGCAACACATGCAGCTCATGCAAATTCATGCACACAAGAATTCATGCATATAAGTTTTTTGGGTAAAGTACGTGCAAGAATCCATGCACATAAGTTTCCCGAGTAAAGTACGTGCAACTGAAGATGTTAATGCTATTGTTTCATCTTAGTTTCATTTTGTTACTTTTTAACAATGTTTTTGTAATTTAGTTCATTTTGAATTATGTTTGGATGACAAGTTGATATAACTTGATTTGTCAAAGAGTCAAGTTACCAGCTTTGTTTAAGTGTGCAAGTAATATCACCTAGTTCCAATGTAACAAGTGGAGTTAGGTAGTGTTTAGGTGATGAATTTGTTGATCTTTTGACCAGCCAATGTCTGGTATTTGTAATGGCTTTAAGCCAATGTTTCTTTTGAATGAAATTATCAGATTTTCTTTCCATATGCTCCACCTTTCTTTGCCTTCTAAATTCTGTTCTCCATTCTTGACAGTAGCTAAAAGCTTAAACTTCAAGCATTTTTCCTTCATATTTTACCCGGGTGAAATACGTTGCTGTTAAAGTCCAGATTGAAGTTCTTACTTCATCCGGTTAAAGTGTGCCAAATCCCCAACAATTTCATAGTATAGTGACAAAGTAACCCTGTCATTAACATTATCTAAAGAGGAATGGGAGGGAGAAATAAGCCAGAATATTACAAGAGCAACCAGAATATAGAAGATCAATGGTTGAAGATAAGCCATTGTTTCAGTGGTAGCTTTTGCACAATGCTAAACCTCCATTGTGCGCGGCTTCTTATAGTTGAGAATTGGGATGATGAGTATTGTTCTCTGTCACTTTCAGAAACCATGTGACCAATTTGCAAAGTTATCTATCAACCCTAAAAAGCAATTATACACCACTTAAAAAAATTATTTACAAAAAGATTGTTTATCTATTTACGTATGAAGGTTCTTGCTGCTTTTTCTAATTTCACTTTTGAAATTACGAAAATAAGCAACATTGTTATTATATTTAATACTAGTTTCAATTACATGTAATAAGTTCTGCGTTGATGAAATATGTCTTTAATTTTTCTTTACATGGCTTTCGATGTGTCTGTTTCGATCTGTATAATATGATGATTAAGCTTCCCAAGTAATTTCTTATAATGGTTTATTGATTCTAGTCAATGTACTAAACTTGCATGTGACTAAGGCCATGTAATAATTAATTAATATATATATATATATATATTTGAACTTAACCAAACATCCTAAAAGTTGTTGGAATTTTTGTTTCTTTAAATTTTTAGTAGGGTTTAAATCTTGATTAAGAGTATGGTAATTAATGGTTAGAGTATAAAATGAATTGATTTGTTTTTTTAAAGTACCAATCACTTCTGCATCAATTGTTATTCTTTCACATGAAATAGTGTAAGAATATTAATTTTTAAAAAAATGAATTTGCTTTCATATATATGAACTTACCTACCATAATGTTAATGCAAACTCCTCTGTCAAAGTCTCAAAAATTATAATGTTGGCTGGTATTTTCATGCATAAAAATATATATTAATTTTTATTAAATTGTGATTCTTTTTATACTTGTATGTGATTCACATCAGCAGACAGATTCTTTCGTTTACTGAGTAAATTAAAATTATTGAAGGTGTTCAAGATCAGTTGCAATAATTAATGCAAAAGGGAGACTATGAATGATTGTTGCATATCATACATAGAAAGGGACAAAATAGTGGGACAGCCAACAAAGCCAAGATTTATCTATTTATCAAATCCAAATGTGGAACTTTGCTATCTCAGCTCGGCCATCAAAATATATCAATTTTTGTTAAATTGTGATTCTGCTCACATTTCTATGTGATTCACACCTTCTGGCTAAAACATTAGCTTAGCAAGATTCTTTCATTTGTTGAGTAAATTAAAATTGTTGAAGGTGTACGTTCAAGGTCAGATGTTCCAATAATTAATGAAAAAGGGAAACCATGAATGATTGCAAATCATACCATATATAGAAAGGGACAAAACAGTGGGACAACCAACAAAGTCAAGATTTGATCCATTTATCAAATCCTTGTTATCTCAGCTCAGCCATCAAGATGTAATGTAGTAGTTTATACTTCTAAATTTAGTTTCTCAGGAATTAAATTTATTATCAAAATTAGATTTATCCATAATCGAATTTGATTGAGATTATCTCAAGTTTTCCTAACATAACTAATGCCTCATTTATTAATATATATATATATATATAATCATGTTATATGTTTTAAAGTAGAAAAAAAAAGGAATTTTATAAAACACACAAGGTTTTATAGGAGAAAACAGTGAGAAGATTAAAAAGGGACATAGCCTTTTTAAGTTGTGATTTGTGATGGGAAAGAAATTCAAGCATTGTTTAGTTTGACATAGTAATTCTTGTTTTTGTCTTTCACTGTGTTTTTTTATTTTACTATTATGAAAAACAATTATATAATCAAATCAAAGATGCATACATAGGGGAACTGCCATGAAAAAATTTCTATTTATTCTATTTATAATTTTAAATTAGTAATAATAAAATTACATTTGAACCCTCAAAAATAATAAAAATTTGATTTAATTCTCTAAAAATTATAAATATATAAGCTATTAAAATGGTAAAATTATATTTTTACTATCATAAAAATATATAATTTAATCCCCTAGAACTAAATTTCCCTAGCTCCACCTCTGATCAACAATGCTATTATAAGTTTCTCCCCTAAATCGTAGTTCAGTATCCGCACACGGAATTTCCATCACCAAAGCTTTCGGTAGTTCAAATCTTTGCCTTTGCATCTTTGTTTTGATTTGTAACTCACTTGCAAGTATAACTATGCTTTTTTGAAAGGAAAACCAGAGTGCTTATGGAGAAAACCTTAACAATGAAGCAAAAAAGCATAAAAGGCAAGCATTTAATACATTAATTTTAGGGTAAACTACAAAAATAGTAATTTTTGTTTGCTTCATATTACATTTTCGTCATTGTGTTTGAAATGTTACGTTTTAGTCACTTATGTTATCGTTTTGCTACGAAGTGGTCACTCTACTATTAAGCTCCGTTACCTCTCTAACGACGGTGCTATGTGACCAATCAAATGCATCTTAAATGCTAACTTGGATGTCCTACGTGGCAGTCTATGTAAATAGACCCGATATAAGACTATTACATTTCGAGCCAAAGCAGTTTTGGCTACACACTGTATAATTTAAATATTTACCTATAGTGTATTAAGTTATTTAACCGAAAAATTATTAATATAAACATCTGGGTTTATTAATGGATGATCGATTACATTTGGAATATTTGAGTTTCAAAGCCTAGGTATCGATATGGGTATAATTTTGGTAAAAATCAATTCAAAAGTTTACTAAAATTCCATGCAATATATCGGATTCATCTCAACAATTAAGACCAATTCAAGATGCATTAAAACTATTTAGAACAATTCCAATTCTATTACAATTATCACATTAACAAACCACATTTGCAAACATACTTATAACTTTAATAATTTATTTCATATAGAATCAAAATACTTCAAATAAAAACTAAAATAGATAAGGTCTTAAGAGTATGCATTTTAGTCCTTAACACTTGGGAAATATTTGGTCCACCTATGTACATGCCATTTTAACTCAAAATGTAGTATCTACTCTTAGAGCTCTTGGGGATGTGATGAGATGAGAGATCTCCTAACTCAACTCTAGCTCTTCAAGTCTAACTGTACCTACGTGTTGAATAAACGCGTTAAGACGGTAAAGGCTTAATAAGTACTACAAGGTAACTAATAAGTAAATAAATCATATCATAATGTTTAAACTTATTAAATTTAAAACATATTACGCACAAGCAAAATTTCTACAATTATATCTTACTTAAACAAAGATTTAACTTACTTTTGTTAGTTACCAAACTTACCACCACACTTTGCGGAAATCATTTGCTCACCTTTCACAACCTTAGCTCATAGTAGACTTTTATAGAACATACTAGATATACAAAACAATTACAAAGGTGCATTATTATGCACTAATAAGCAGAGAGCGCTGAGCTGCTATACAGAGAGTACTAAAACGGGGAGCACTAATATGCTAAAACGGATAGCACTAATATGCTAATAATCAGAGAGCGCTAAGGTCCTTTAATGACATGCCACTAATATCCTAGCAGTTCTAATTCAATCTACTTGGGCATTATAACCAAATATAATTCAACTCCTCATAATAAATATATATCGAAAAATACTTCACATTTTCTCCTTTTTTGACAATTTAGTCTTTAATAAATAAATCTCATGTATAATACCTTTTTCACACATATATTTCATTCACAAAATCATTACTTGGTATTCAAAGAATTATATCATTTCATATTCTTCCCCTATACTTTTCTTTACATATTTCATAATTTCACAATTTAATCATTTGTTTAATATTTATATGTTTTTATTTTACATTTCTATCTTAAATAATTTCTATACTAAAATCATAAACATTTAAAGAAAATAAATTTAAATCCTTGTAGTACTTACAACAAAAGTTGAGATGAAATATTCTCTTCTTCCTTCACTCATTAACCTTCCTTTTTCCATTTCCTTCAACTAGGTCCCCTCCTTTCTTTTCTTTCTCTTCAATTTTCATAACAAACATGTAACATTTATAAATTAAAACTAAAATCAAATAACTTTTCTGTGCTAGATTATGAAAATAAACATGTATGGTAGGATAATTTTTTCATCTCTTACCTTAACTCTTTGAAAACCAAAACTCTAACTCTTGCTTTTTCCCTTCTTTAACACAGCTATGGGGGTTCTTTCATGAAACTAAGATGTTCACTAGCCTTTAATATAGTTTTTACTAAAGAAATTTCAAAGAAAAAAAATGTTTGGAGTTTGATTGGTTCAACAATGGAGGAAGGACACAAAGGGAAATAAAAGAAAAGTTTGATGGAACTTAGGGGGTGAGTGACGGTTTAGACTTGGTGAAAAGATGATAACTTTTCGTCTTTTCTCTTACTTTTTACACAACCTAAAACTGTACCGCACCCTTAACCTAGTATCTTGCTTATTAGGCATTTACAATAGGCTGTAGCCTTCACAATCGTAGATCCCCTTATTTTGCCATTTGTATTTTTATTTAATAATGATTTGGATCACATATCTTTAATGGAAGTACATGTGAGTTATGGTGTTTATTGTGAGTATAAACATTACAAGGTTCGTGGAGTGGATGCAACTCATGATTGTTATGGTCCCTATGGGAAACATGACATAGAGAAGGAAGCTCAGATGCTGTCATTTTAACTTCTTGTATGTGTTCTGTTTGTGGTTTCTGGATTGGGGTTGATTGTAATTTTGATTAAATTAGATGGATGATCTTAATTTTTGTGGTGAGGTGTTGAGCTATTAATATTTGATAATATACCTGCGATCTAATCTATTAACTTTGCTTACTAATTTAGCATCTTAAATTCCCCTTTCTTCATAAATTCCATAGCAATATTTTGCTTTATTGATACAGTTCCTAACTTTTCTCCTTTAGCAGCATCATTTTTTTCTGCAAGATTTTGTCTTTATCTGGGAATCTTAAAACATAGATGAAGTGAGTGTGGTGATTCATTTATGATTTTCTAGCTTTACATTTTAATTTAAATCTTTCGTGTTTGCTTTTGTTGGCATTAATTATGAATTTAGGATTATGTCACTTTGCCATAGTATTGAAAGTAACTAGTTTTTGTAGTACCAAAGGAAGGTGTTTGATGAATCCTTGTTTTAATGGCTGTATTTACAATGGGACTGCTATTGCAGCATGCAGCATTTGAAGGTGGGGATAAGCTTAATGAGGGTGTTTTTTTTCCCTTAATAATGGGGTTTACTTTTGGTGGGGATAATGAGAAAGCAGAAAAGAAAAAGGAGGAATCGCGCTACTCTTGCTATTGTGGGGATTTTATTGAAGAGAGGAGCCCACAATGTGGAGTTGGAGGAAACGTTATTTTGAGGAAACCATAGCATAGCAAATCGGATCTCTTATCGGATCATACACAAAAACAATTTTCTTATTTTTATGAAACCCTAATGTTATCTTAATTATTATATAGTTGTTTTATCTTTAATACATATCATTACTATCTAACTTTCATTTTCACATTACCTTTTAGTAACTATAACTCTATAATCGAGTCTTACCTGCAATAGTTGGAACCTTGTCAACTTTTTTTTTTTTTTTTTTGTTTTTCTTCCAACTTCATGCATGCATTGGTGAGTAAATTGTGCCATGTATACTCTATGGGAAGGAGACGCAATTTACGAATCCAACAATCTTTGCTGCCTCCATCATGTCTGAAGGATTAGCCCCCCTAGCTTTTGTCTCCTTCATAACATCTTACACCCTCAAACTTCATTATTGGTCCAAACTCCTCCTCTTCCACCATCACCATTATTGAACTTACCATTTCCAAACTTCTTTCCTAATACTACTCTCACTCCTTTCCTCGTCGCGGCCTCAGGCCGTTGAGCCAAGCATAAAATCACTACCCTTTGTCTCTTCTTCACTGAAAAAACAAATCTTTTACCACCCTTTTTAACATAAAATCTTCACTTCATAAATTCCTTAATTCGACATCCTTCTTAACTTTCACCAAATGTGACCACCGACAATCCAAAACCCGACACTTTTTTGTTGTTGTGCGGACAAACAGTTAAAACCGCAAAAAAAAAAAAAAAAACCCTTTGTTTAGGCGGCTAAAAAATGAATGCTTTGAAGAACATTGGCGCATGTAGTTTGAGTGGTTGGTTTTGTAAAAATAGATACGTTAGATATGATAGTATGAAATATGGACATAACGTTATCTGCAATTTTTTTAAAATAATTTTATGTTACATCATTATTTTTATTTTAAAAAAATCAAATTAAGTTGAAATTTTTGAAATTTAGAACAATGAAATTATTGATGTAATATAAAACTATTAGAAATGAATAATATTTTTGTTTCATGCAATCTTTTTTATCCCAATAAAAAAGGATTGTATGAAATATAGTTGCCACATCATCTCGTATCTCTTTTCAATTATTTAATAATATTTTTAACAACTTTTTTCATATTATTGATACATAATTTTGATAATTTTTTTAACTTAAACTTCAAACTTCAAATTTTGAATCCTAAATCTTAAATTTGAACTCGAACTTGAACCAAAAGACCATGAACCATATGTCAAAGTTTGAGTTTGAGGCTTATGGTTCAAGTTTTGAGTTTAAGTTCGAATTCCAAGTTCAAAATTCAAATTCAAAATTTAAGGGTAGGGATTCAGATTAAAAAAATTATTAAAATTATGTAATGACAAGAAAAAAATTAAAATGAGATACAAGTATTACATACCATCTTTTCTCTACTGTGATTGGCTTTCAATATTCACTTCACAACTATCGGTGTAACTTTTGCAAAATAGAAGAAATAAAAACTACAGTCTTATTTCTTCTGACTCGTCTTTTCCTTGTGTTTTCTCTGAATTTTTTTTTATTGTTTCATGTCAGATTCTTCTATGAGGGGCCAACGCCATTTTCTTCTTCTGAAAAAAAGAACAGAACCAGAGAAAAATCACCCACGACTGCATGCGTGAAATTGAAAGAAAAAAAAAAAGATGCACTTCAAAGTCGGCAGCCGACAGTTACTTTGTTATTTATTTATTTATTTTTTGTATTTGATATATGTGGAAAAAAACCCCGAAAAAAAGAAAAGAAAAGCACGTCTCAATGATGTGATAAAGCAACGAGGGACAGGTCATGGCAAGCTTATCCTCCCATTTGAATGTAACACAAGCTGTATTATTCATTAAAAAAGGAAGAACATTATTAAAGTAAGGGAGATTAAATTATGTATCGCGCGACTCCCCCGGTCTCATTTTATAAGAAGGGATTAACTTATATATCGCGCGACTCCGACAGTCTCATTTTATAAGAAGGGAAGAAAATCGCGCATTCCATCTCGACTGCGAGTGCGACGAAACCATGCATATACATGTCATATCGTCCCTTATATATAGGCTACCAAGATGAAGGAGGCAACATTTGGAACTTCTATGGCTACCACTCTTGTATTCTTTTCACCTTCACTTTTATGTTTAGTTTGGAATAATGGATTTCCTTCTGGTTACCACCCAATCATTTAGAAATTCACATTCACTCGACTTAAACATTAAATGATAGGTCAAATTCGAAAGGAGTACTTACCTCCTTCTTCAACCTACATTTTAATCTTAGTTGCTTTCTTTGAATGTGCAATGTGCAATGAGATTAAAAATTATAATAATGATTCGATTGGTTATTATAATAGTGAGATTAAAATATGTGTTTGGATGTAAATGTAATTATAATGTTTAAGTGAATATATATACTTATAAAAAAATATAAAGATAAATTTATCCCCTTACATTTATTTATTTTTCATTTTAATTATTATTCTTTTTTAGATATTTTGGCACTCAACCTTTAAAATTTAGTCAAAATATTTACTTTTTATGAAAAAATTGACTAAACTATTGAAATTTGTACACTTTACTGCTAACATGAATAATTTTTCTAAAAGTTTTTATGATTTTTTTTTAAATTTGTTAATTTTTAAATTTTTTTAAAATTTTATGAATTATATATAGACTACTATGCTTATGGTCATATTAATGCCGTTAATTTTAAAATTTAGTCAATTTTTTAAGTGAAAATCAAACAAATTAACTAAAATTTAAAAATTGAATAGCAAAATTTCTTTAAAAAAGAATAATTATTAGAAGGTAAATTTATGTAATTATAAATGTAAGGCACAGGAGTTTTTGTTTGCCAAGTGGGGCTTTTTACCGCAGTTGAAAATTGCAGGTGCAGCTGCGAAAACGCAATGCACCATAGGGTTTCCAAACACCATTTTGTTATAGTGAGAAGGAATAAAGAGGTATATACAACCCCAACAAAAACAAGGTTATATTTGTGAAATAAAAAAGTTAGTAGCTTCAATGGAATTACAATTTCAGTGGGTGATGTTTATCCAAAGGAAAACTTGTGAATGTTGACACCTACCACAGAATTATCAATAATACACGCCATCACCGCCACTTTACGTTTTCTTCTCTTGCATGGCTTCACAATCTTACAAGCAAATGGGATATGTGTCAAACCATTGTTTTGCCACCCTTACATATACATATTTATAATTACATTTCATTATCCCATGCACTCACCCTTTTCCCACGCGTCCATTATTAGATTATATTACTCAACTATTCTAATCAGAGACAAGAAGGTCGAAAATTTTTGGAGTAAAAATTAAATTATATATGTTTACAATATTAAAAATATAATTTCATCATTTAAATAGTTTATGTTCTTATAATTTTTAAAAGATTAAATAAATTTTTATCATTTTTAGAAAGTTAAAGTATAATTTCATCATTACTCATTTTAAATTTTATAAATTATAAAGGAACTTAAATGGAAAAATTTTTTATTTTAAGAGGACTGGCCTCTAGCAAAGTAGAAAATTTTTTTAGGGGGCTGAAATGATTTTTTAATTTTTAATAATTTATATCTTTATAATTCTTAAAAGATTAAATTAAATTTTCATAATCTTAAGAGAGAGAAAATATAATTTTATCTTTATTAATTTAAAATTTTAAAATTTTCTAAAAGATTAAAATAACAAATTTTCATTTTAAGGAGCTGGGGCCTACCAGCTCCCCTTCTTCATTAATTCTATTAAACACTTCATTCAATGAGCAAACCCTTTTGAAGTCACCCAACTTTCACTTAAATATTAATTTAATCCTTTTTTTATCACCCTTAATAATTTATTTTCACTTAAGTTAGTTGAGATAATAAAGATTTCTCCTTCTTTAATTTCTAAATATGAAATAATTTTAAATTTTGTAATTAGCATTTACTTTTTTTTTTTTTAACTAACTTATAGAATACGAAAAAATTATTAAACTCGTTTCACGGCTGTACTACAGTTTTCAGGTTTCCTTGTCGTGCGACATGCTAAGGTTCACAAGGGACAGCGCGCGATGACCATTGACTAATAGAGAGACTAGAGAAATAGAAGGTGAGCATTTAAAATATGAGGCGCGTTTCAACTACGCTGGAGAGTACAGATTCATCGTGCGATGCGCCTAATTTCATTATCAGAAAAGATAACAAAAATGAAAAAGAAAATGGGCGCGCGATTCCTACCTTTATGGTGGTGACCTTTTAAAGTCAGTCCATCATAGCATTTTCTATTTCGGAATTCGGATAATGGAACATGATATATGGGGAATAAGAATTATTAAAAATTCTATCACATTTGTTTGTGTAAAAATTATACATCTACAATATTGATGTGTATTTAAAATTATATATATATATATGTAGAAATTAATTAATTATAATAATAAATTAGATATATGAGATATGTAAATAAAAAAATTAGATTAAATTATGAGTAAAAAAGATATTTAAACACATAAATATATTAGATATAATATTAAATGCACTATAATTATTTATCATGGTTTTGTCATCAATTGTCTAGTTAACTTGTAATATTATTAATAATATACAACTAGTATCGATAGTAAAATGTGCATATTAAAAACATATAATAAACATTAAAATCAAGTTTTGATTAAGTGGTAAATTTAAAGTTTTACTAATCCAATTTACACGAATTCAAATTTCACTATTTGCATATTTTTCTTGGTTTTTTTAAATGAAAAGATCAAAATAACCTTAAATAATATTATTTATTTTAATTATAAAAGAATATTTTCGTAATTTTCTAACCGAGTTCGTCCCAATTAACCCGTGACACCAACTTAGTCAGGGGTTTTATTGATAGTAAGTATAGATATACAATTGATGGAAATAATAAAATGTACATATTAAAGTAAAGGTTTGGTTGAGTGGTAAATATAAAATTTTATCAATTTAATTGTTGTGGGTTTAAATTTCATTATATGTATATTTTTATTGGTTTTTATTAAAATAAAAAAGACTAAAGTACCTCAAAAAAAATATAACTTATTTTAATTATAGAAAAATATTTCTATAATTTCCCTAATCAAGCTGATGCCCTATGATTTTTTACACCAACTCAATCAAAGACTTAAATAATAATATAGATATATTTATATTTTATCTATATAGTGTAATGACCAATTTTGGCCCGGGCCCATGCATACACAAACCAAAACACAAAAAAAATAATGCAAAAAGAAATACAATAAATGAAACAATCCCTTAATTAAAAGTCCTTTTACAATCCAAAACCTAAGATTAATGCCAGACCCAAGACCCAAGTCACAAGCCCAATGACTAAATCTAGACCTGACCCAAAATAGGCCCGATAAGCCCAATACCTGAACAAAGAGACCCTAGGGTTTTCTTCTCACGTTTGTACCGCAACTGCAGGCGAGCCCCAGCCCTCGCGTCGTCATTTATCACCTTCAACGCCTCCGTACGCCCCACGTTGAGTGCCACATATCCCCACAGCTGGCCCCGTACCCCTGTACATGCAAAACAAACAAGGCAGAACAACAGCAAATGCAAACAAAAGAGAAATATTGTATTTTATTTTGATTTTCCTTTTCTTCTGGCTATAAAGCTGAAATTTTAATCCTTGTAAAAGGTTACACACAAAAAACGCATACACAGATACATTATACGAAAAACTGAATAGAAAAATTCAAAGAACTATTTCGGAAGAGGTGATCTTTCTTAGTCTTTTTAATCTTTCTGTCATTTTTATCTATTTTTCATCGATTGTTTTCATCATTTTTTTTTTCAAAAACAAAGGAGGGGAAAAAACAAACCTTACCTTACCAATCGGCCATGGATCTTTGTTCGCTTCGTTGAAATCGAAGCCGAAAGGGGATCTAAAGGTATCGTGGTGTTGGAAGGAAGGTGGAGTGGCGGCCAAATAGGAGCAAACCTCTAGGTTTTTGTCTTTTCAATTTGTTAAGCCAAAACATTTGGCTTTTAAGAAGATTAAATTGGCAAAGATGAAGTGATGCCGTTTGGGGCATGTGTATGTAGCCTTGAAATGGCTTGCCCGACCCGATTTTGTTTTCTTTACCCACAGGATCCACATGTTTCAGTGGAGAGGATAATTTCAAGTTAGGTCCTCCCCTTTCTCTGTTGCAATGCAATTAATTTCAATTAATACTTTAGTTTTTTTAATTTTTCCTAGAGTTTGTGTGTTGTTGCAATGTAACCTCGATTCAACACAAAGATTTTGGGTCGGGAAATTTTCATCATTAGCCCATGCGAATTTACGCGTATTGTGCAAGGGTCCTTTTTAATCCTAGTAGTTTATTTTATTTTTAAATTGTCCCTCTCATTTTAACTCCATTTTTAATTTAGTTTCTTTTGTTTTAACTTACTAATTTAAAACACATTTAATATTCTTATATGTGTCAATCCATTTTAATGTTTTTTTTCATTCTTATTTGTACAATTATTTTGAAGTTTTTATCATATTATTTCTACATTTTACACAATACTTCTTTTAAGTATTTTATACAAATTTGTACATCTATTATGCTCATTGATTAGTAATGCTTATTATTTCGAAGTTCACCACGTCTTTGCATATGTGTTAAGCTATCTTAATAGTTTTATTTTGTTTTATAAAATCACCATTTTAAATGTTTTCATTTAAACTATTTTAACGCTTTTTATGTAATTTTATTTATTTAAATGTTTTTATATATAATAACACATATGTTATTCTAATCGGGTTTTCTATTTAAAATACCCATTGTTTTAGAATTCACTTAATATATTTTGTATGTATATATGGGGCTAAAAAAAAACTTCATTTTCGCGTTTATAAAATTATTATTTTGGAACCCTTCTTTATAAAATGTTATTTTAAAAGTTTCTATAGTATCACATTTAAATGCTATGACATGTATTTGTATGTATAATTTAAAGCAAAATTAATTAATCTTATATGTATTATCATTTCTATATTTTTTTTTTTTTACATGTAATTGCTTTTAAATTTTTATATATGTGTATATATATGTGTGTACGCTTTCAATCCATTATGTATATTGTATATTTTCTCAATCCATTATGTATATAGTATATTTTCTAAAATTCTATTTTATCATGCATCTTGACTACCCTTTCATGTTTATATATATATATATTATTAAATTCTCCTTCATTGTATGTACTTTTAAAATGTTTTTTAACACCTTGTACATCTTATGTATTATATGGATTATTCTTATTATAGAGATATTACCAACTTTAAATAAATATTTTATGGCTAAATATCTAGTATTTGGTTTGATCTAAATGTTTTGAAACACCTATTAAATTTTTGTCGTAAGACAGGTGAGGGGCGATTCATTGGATGTGCTCAACTATATCTTCGTTAACAAGTTGGACCGCTTGGTTAACAACATCAGTGCCGATAACTATATCTTCTTTAATGACGATGAGATACCACCCGGGGGCATGGGGTCGACTAAAGCTCTGCATATCACCACACGCTGTAAAGGGTATACGCTACCAGGCGTACTAATTGACAATTGATCCGCCCTGAACGTCCTGCCATTGGCCACACTGAACAGATTACCTATAGACAGCTCTCACATGAAGGATTGCCAGAACATCGTGAAGGCATTCGATGGCACGGAGAGAAAGGTGATTGGCAGAATCGAGGTACCCCTTCAGATTGGGCCAAACACATATGAAGTGGATTTCCTTGTAATGGACATCAAGCCCTCATATAATTGCTTATTGGGGAGGCCCTGGATACATTCAACTGGGGCAGTACCTTTCTCGTTGCATCAAAAATTGAAGCTGGTGTCGGAGGGAAGATTGATAACGATTAAGGCTGAAGAAGATATTATTGCAACCGTGAGCAATAATGCGCCCTATTTGGAGACAGATGACGAAGCAATCGAATGCTCATTTCGATCTTTGGAATTTGTTAACGCAACGTTCATCGCCAAGAGAAGCAAAATTCTGGTGCCGAAATTGTCCAAAACCACGAGGATGAGCCTCCAGCTGACATTTGGAAAAGGGGCCTTACCCGGAAGAGGACTTGGGAGACATCTACAAGGAAGAACTGAAACGCCAATGCTGAAAGACAAGAGGGACCGCTTCGGCTTAGGATTTAAGCCGGACGCGAAACAAAGGAGAGCGGAGCTGGAAAAGAAGCAGGAAAGAAGGAGAGCTAGATTAACGGGGAAGGAAATCAAGTGGGGGCCAATGATATTCCCCAATTTATCGAAAACATTTGTGTCCGGGGGAATCATCCATCCCGAAAGAGACACGTCAATGATGGGAGCTGTAGAAAAAAGCCTGAAAAGTTTGGACATCAACGTCATGTACGAAGAGAAGACCGGAAGGGAAAATTTCTTGGACATTGGCCCTTACACACCTGGAAGTGTTCTGGACAACTGGACTGCGGAGGAGATCCCTGTAGTTTTTAGAACGAATACAGAGTAATGTCCAAAACACACTTATTGCTCTAGGCCTAGGAGTGATAAGAATCTTTTGTGAAATAGGCTGATGTTTAAAAAACAATATTTCAATAAAATGCACGGTTATTATCATTTTTGAGCAGATGTTATCTCGTCCTTTCAATTTCATTCATAACCATACGAATGATTACTTTCGGATTCTTTTATTCTTGAAACATTCTTCTAAATATTCTTTCATTCGTCATTCATAATCATACCATGCAAGTAAATGTTTCGAATTCTTTTGATTCTTTGTATCTGCCTTCGTCCTCATAACAGGTCCCCGGATATTAATGATACGAGTGACACTGCTAGCGACTCAGAATTTCCTTTCGAACGAGATGTGTGTATAGGTGATTTTCAGGAAGATGATTGAGGTTGTAACCTATCTCCTGATTTACTGAGGATGGTAGAACAAGACGAGAAATAAATCCTACCTCACAAAGAATCAGTTGAAACTGTGAGCTTAGGAGAAGGACCAGAGGTGAAGATCGGAACGTGTATCACTACGGAAATGAAGCGAGACCTCATTGAATTACTTCAAGAATTCAAAGATGTCTTCGCAGGTCATACCAAGATATGCCCGGATTGGACACTGACATCGTGGTGCATCGACTCCCCATAAAAGAAGAGTGTAGGCCAGTTCAGCAAAAGCTCCGAAGAATGAGGCCCGACGTCTTGCTAAAAATAAAGGAAGAAGTTCGAAAGCAGTTTGACGCTGGATTCCTAAAGGTAGTAAAATACTCAGATTGGGTAGCCAACATCGTCCCCGTTCCTAAGAAAGATAGAAAAGTGCGGATGTGTGTGGACTACAGAGATTTGAATAAAGCCAGCCCGAAAGATAATTTCCCACTGCCTCATATTGACACCCTAGTGGACAACACGGCAGGACACTTACTGTTTTCATTCATGGACGATTTTTCTGAATATAACCAAATCAAGATGCATCCTAAAGATATGGAAAAGACCACATTTGTAACCATGTGGGGGACATTCTGCTACAAAGTGATGCCGTTTGGACTAAAGAATGTGGGGGCAACTTATCAAAGGGCCATGGTAACCCTATTCCACGACATGATGCATAAAGAAATCGAAGTTTATGTCGATGATATGATCGCAAAGTCTCGGACGGAGAAAGAGCACATACAAGTCCTGAGGAAATTGTTCTTAAGATTGAGGAAGTTTCAGCTAAAACTCAATCCAGCCAAATGTACCTTTGGAGCCAAGTCTAGAAAGTTGCTCGGATTCGTGGTTAGCGAGAAAGGGATTGAGATCGATCCAGACAAAGTCAAAGCCATACAAGAGCTATCTCCACCGCGTACCTAGAAGAAGGTCTGAGGCTTTCTAGGAAGATTAAATTACATTGCTCGGTTCATTTCACAATTGACCGAGAAATGTGACCCTGTCTTTCGCCTCCTCAGAAAACATAACCCGGGTGAATGGGATGAAGAATGCCAAAGGGCTTTCGACAAGGTCAAACAGTACTTATCCAACGCCCCGGTGCTGGTGCCACCTAACCCTGATAAGCCGTTGATACTGTATTTGGCAGTATTCGAGAACTCCATGAGGTGCGTACTAGGGCAGCATGACGAGTCAGGAAGGAAAGAGAAGGCCATTTACTATCTTAGTAAAAAGTTCACAGAATGTGAGACAAGGTACCCACCGATAGAGAAGTTGTGTTGTGCCCTAATTTGGACAACTCGAAGGTTGAGGCAGTATATGTTGTATCACACTACTTGACTCATATCAAAATTGGACCCCTTAAAATACATGATGGAGTCAACAGCTTTGAATGGAAGAATGGCCCGATGGCAGATTCTGCTTTCCGAATTCGACATAGTTTATGTGAACCGAAGCGTGAAAAGGAAGTGCAAAAGCGATTTTTTCCGCCATGGAGCTTTGGAAGACTACGAGCCTTTAAACTTCGACTTCCCGAATGAAGACCTAATGTGTGTTGATACCACTAAAGGAGGCACTCGGGAAGAACTTCCTTGGAAATTAAACTTCGATGGGGCATCAAATGCTGTCGGCAATGGAATCGGAGCCGTCTTGGTATCCCCAAATGGAGATCATTATCCATTTACTAGTAAATTAGATTTCGATTGTACGAATAACATGGCAGAATACGAAGCGTGCATCATGGGTATCCGTGCAGCCATAAAACACAAGATTAAAGTGCTAGAGGTATACGGAGATTCTGCATTAGTGATTTACCAACTTAAGGGAGAATGGGAGACCAGGGACCCCAAGTTGATCGATTATCGAAAACTGGTCCTTGAATTGATTAAAGATTTCGATGATATTACCTTTTGCTACCTTCCACGAGACGAAAATCAGATGGCCGACGCTTTGGCCACCTTAGCTTCTATGATCAAAGTGAACAATCAAGAAGATATCAAACCAATCCAGATGAGCATTTATGAAACTCCGGCCCACTGTTATAATATCGAAGAAGATGAAGAAAAATGTGACCACCCTTGGTATCACGATATATTGCAATATGTGAAGAATCATGAGTACTCGAACCAGGCAAGCGAGAATGACAAAAGGACGCTGAGAAGATTGGCCATCGACTATATCTTAGATGGGGATATATTGTACAAAAGAAGAAAGGATTAAGTGCTACTAAGATGCGTAGACGCTGTAGAGGCTAAGAAAATCTTGGAAGAAGTCCATGAAGGCGTCTGTGGGACACATGCTAATGGCTTTACAATGGCCAGGCAGATTATGAGATTTGGGTATTATTGGTCCTCTATGGAAGGAGATTGTATCAATTATGCTAAGAAATGTCATAAGTGCCAAATCTATGGAGACAAAATTCATGTGCCTCCTTCACCGCTGTATGTCATGGTTTCTCCATGGCCATTCTCTATGTGGGGCATGGATGTGATTGGACCGATATCGCCGAAAGCTTCCAATGGGCATCGTTTCATCTTCGTGGTTATCGACTACTTCACCAAGTGGGTAGAAGCCGCTTCGTATGCTAGTGTGACCAAGTCGAAAGTGAGTAAGTTTCTAAAAAAGGAAATTATATGTTGATATGGAATACAGGAAAGGATTATATCTGACAACGCATTAAACCTGAACAATAGTACGATAGCAGAAGTCTGCAGTCAATTCAAGATCAGATATCACAACTCGCCGCCAGACGCGCCGAAGATGAATGGGGCGATGGAAGCGCCAATAAAAACATTAAAAAATTATGGGGAAGATGACCGAAACCTACAGAGACTGGCATGAGAAGTTACCATTTGCCCTCTTTGCTTATCGAACATCGATCAGAACCTCAACTGGGGCAACCCCTTTCTCTTTGGTCTATGGAATGGAAGCGGTATTACCAATCGAAGTCGAGATCCCGTCCCTTCGAGGGTTATCAGAATTAAAATTAGAAGAAGCCGAGTGGATTCAATCGCGATATGATCAATTGAACTTAATTGAGGAAAAGAGGTTAAGAGTTATCCGTCATGGTCAGATGTACCAAAAGCGAATGATGCGGGCTTATGATAAAAAGGTTCGCCCTAGAGAATTTCACGAGGGGGATCTGGTCTTGAAAAAGATTCTTCCCATACAGAAGGATTTTCGAGGGAAATGGATGCCTAATTGGGAGGGACCTTACGTGGTAAAGAAAGCTTTCTCTGGAGGAGCATTGATTCTAGCCGAGATGGACGGTAGAAACTTGCCCAATCCTGTGAACTCAGATTCGGTCAAGAAATATTTTATCTGAAGAAAGAGAGGCTAGAGTGAAAACCCGCAAAGGGCACTCTGAAATTTCAAAAAAAAAAATCGGAGAGGCCAAGGTGAAAACCCGCAAAAGGGCGCTTTGGAACCAAAGGGGCTTTAGAGTTGAAAACCCAAAAACGGGCAACTCAAATTTTGAATATGGGGCATATGACAATCTTGTCCTTCTAAAATCAACAAAACAGAAGAACATTACACCTTGGAGCATCAACAAAATATGCGGGATCTCCTGAACACACATTTGGTTCGAAGGAACCTTTGAGAAATTAGAATAGTGAAACTCGTGCTGCGATATCTGGGGCATCTTTTTCTCATTTTTCGCACCTTACTAGATTCGTTATCCTATGTATGCATATCAAAATTTGCCTAATAAAAAGCCATTTGTCCATTATGATAATTTCTTTTGAGCAGTTTTGTTGAAATCGCGATTTTTGAACATATAATATCTACATAAAAGATGTTATGCATATTACTCTGGAAAAGTCCCTAAATAGTACAAGGACCTCAAACAGGGCCACTAGTCAGAACTAATCAGGTTCAAGGTTGGAAAATATGGGAAAAAGAAAAATCCAAATTAGGACTATTTCTTCAAATCTTCTGGCAGAGATAACGGCTAAGTAAGAAAACGCGATAGCACATCAATGATGGCACCCGGACGAATCATGAGCAATGATACTTATAGCACTTCTACATTCATAATCATTCATTTAGTTAGGAGCACTTGATTCATTTTGATCATAGCATTCTAATCATCTGACATAAGCACCACATCTAGCTAGGGACATTTGATTCATCTCGATCATAGCATCCTAATTACCAGATACAGGAAACCAATCCTACAAGTCATGTCTTTAGGAGACAGTGTAGCGACATTGGTGAATTCTTTAGATCCTGCTTCCGGAAGTTGCAGTGAAGCAGATCAAATACGGTGAATCTTGGCTTCCTGAAGTTGCAGTGAAGCAGATTTAAGCCATCAACCTAGCTCCCTAAAGTTGTAGTGGAGTAGGCTGAAATTTTAGATCCTGTTTCCCTGAAGTTGCAGTGAAGCAGATGGAAGACGGTGAATCTTGGCTTCCTGAAGTTGCAGTGAAGCAGATTTAAGCCATCAACCTAGCTCCCTAAAGTTGTAGTGGAGTAGGCTGAAATTTTAGATCCTGTTTCCCTGAAGTTGCAGTGAAGCAGATTGAAGACGGCGAATCTTGGCTTCCTGAAGTTGCAGTGAAGCAGATTTAGGCCAACAACCTAGCTCCTTAAAGTTGTAGTGGAGTAGGCTGAAGATTGCAGATCTCATCTCCAGTGGAGCAGATCACTAAAAACGAGCCTTAATCCCCTAAGTAGTAGGGCAATAGGCCGAAGATTGCAGATCTCGTATCCCTGAAGTTGCAGTGGAACAGATCAAAGTCACAACCCTTATCTCTCTGAAGCTGCAGTAGAGTAGGATAAAAACACACGAACCATGTCTCCCTGAAGTTGTAGTGGAGCATATTGAAGCTACTTAAAGAAAAGAAGCACCAAGAAGTCGAACCTCAGTGGGCCCTGGCAAAATTGGCCCATTTATAGTCTTTGCTCTATTCTCGTTCCACGATAATTAGCAAAGAGGGGCAGCTGTAATGACCAATTTTGGCCCGGGCCCATGCATACACAAACCAAAACACAAAAAAAATAAAGCAAAAAGAAATACAATAAATGAAACAATCCCTTAATTAAAAGTCCTTTTACAATCCAAAACCTAAGATTAATGCTAGACCCAAGACCCAAGTCACAAGCCCAATGACTAAATCTAGACCTGACCCAAAATAGGCCCGATAAGCCCAATACCTGAACAAAGAGACCCTAGGGTTTTCTTCTCACGTTTGTACCGCAACTGCAGGCGAGCCCCAGCCCTCGCGTTGTACGATCACCTTCAACGCCTCCGTACGCCCCACGTCGAGTGCCACATATCCCCACAGCTGGCCCCATACCCCTGTACATGTAAAATAAACGAGGCAGAACAACAGCAAATGCAAACAAAAGAGAAATATTGTATTTTATTTTGATTTTCCTTTTTCTTCGGCTATAAAGCTGAAATTTTAATCCTTGTAAAAGGTTACACACAAAAAACGCATACACAGATACATTATACGAAAAACTGAATAGAAAAATTCAAAGAACTATTTCGGAAGAGGTGATCTTTCTTAGTCTTTTTAATCTTTCTGTCATTTTTATCTATTTTTCATCGATTGTTTTCATCATTTTTTTTTCAAAAACAAAGGAGGGGAAAAAAACAAACCTTACCTTACCAATCGGCCATGGATCTTTGTTCGCTTCGTTGAAATCGAAGCCGAAAGGGGATCTAAAGGTATCGTGGTGTTGGAAGGAAGGTGGAGTGGCGGCCAAATAGGAGCAAACCTCTAGGTTTTTTGTCTTTTTCAATTTGTTAAGCCAAAACATTTGGCTTTTAAGAAGATTAAATTGGCAGCATGAAGTGATGCCGTTTGGGGCATGTGTATGTAGCCTTGAAATGGCTTGCCCGACCCGATTTTGTTTTCTTTACCCTTGGGATCCACATGTTTCAAAGGAGAGGATAATTTCAAGTTAGGTCCTCCCTTTTTCAAGGCAATGCAATTAATTTCAATTAATACTTTAGTTTTTTTAATTTTCCTAGAGTTTGTGTGTTGTTGCAATGTAACCCTCGATTCAACACAGCATTTTGGGTCGGGGAAATTTTCATCATTAGCCCATGTGAATTTACGCGTATTGTGCAAGGGTCCTTTTTAATCCTAGTAGTTTATTTTATTTTTAAATTGTCCCTCTCATTTTAACTCCATTTTTAATTTAGTTTCTTTTGTTTTAACTTACTAATTTAAAACACATTTAATATTCTTATATGTGTCAATCCATTTTAATGTTTTTTTTCATTCTTATTTGTACAATTATTTTGAAGTTTTTATCATATTATTTCTACATTTTACACAATACTTCTTTAAGTATTTTATACAAATTTGTACATCTATTATGCTCATTGATTAGTAATGCTTATTATTTCGAAGTTCACCACGTCTTTGCATATGTGTTAAGCTATCTTAATAGTTTTATTTTGTTTTATAAAATCACCGTTTTAAATGTTTTCATTTAAACTATTTTAACGCTTTTTATGTAATTTTCTTTATTTAAATGTTTTTATATATAATAACACATATGTTATTCTAATCGGTTTTCTATTTAAAATACCCATTGTTTTAGAATTCACTTAATATATTTTGTATGTATATATGGGGCTAAAAAAAAAAACTTCATTTTCGCGTTTATAAAATTATTATTTTGGAACCCTTCTTTATAAAATGTTATTTTAAAAGTTTCTATAGTATCACATTTAAATGCTATGACATGTATTTGTATGTATAATTTAAAGCAAAATTAATTAATCTTATATGTATTATCATTTCTATATTATATTTTTTTTTACATGTAATTGCTTTTAAATTTTTATATATGTGTATATATATGTGTGTACGCTTTCAATCCATTATGTATATTGTATGTTTTCTCAATCCATTATGTATTTAGTATATTTTCTAAAATTCTATTTTATCATGCATCTTGACTACCCTTTCATGTTTATATATATATATTATTAAATTCTCCTTCATTGTATGTACTTTTAAAATGTTTTTTAACACCTTGTACATCTTATGTATTATATGGATTATTCTTATTATAGAGATATTACCAACTTTAAATAAATATTTTATGGCTAAATATCTAGTATTTGGTTTGATCCAAATGTTTTGAAATACCTATTAAATTTTTATTCTTTATGTATATATTTCTTAATTTTCCTTTTATAAATTATTTCAAACCCTAGCATATATTATTTGATTATTAGTCCATCTTTTTTAGTCCATTATTTTTGTATCTTGTTGATTCTATATCGTTTGATACCTCATGTGTTAATTATCTTCCCGATACTTTCTCGTATATTTGCTACATTATGCTTGTTCATTTTTATATGTTACCACATCAATTATCTTCCATGCATTATTGTAATCGCATTACCTTTTTAGATTAGTCCCGCTTAATTACTAGTTTATTAGTGGATCATGTCTCCTATATATCCTTTATCCTATATCATCACTTTCCACTTAGTTTGCGAAATGTGGTTCTTTTTTAAATTCAAATCTTTATAATTAGTTTTATCTTATTTCAAATCGAATTAATACGTCTTAAATTAGCTTTATAATCATCCATTTAAAAATTCTTTAAAACGAAGACGAGATTCGATATTTGGCAATTCACGGAATAGTGCCCTAACGTGTTGGGTTGCAATTTCGCGTTTGCTCAAAATAATTGAATATCCCTTCACAATTTCACTCATGCCTTTTAAAAATTCTTTAAAACGAAGGCAATATTCAGCGTTTGACAATTCGGGAATCATGCCCTATCGTGCTGGGTTGTGATTCTCGTTTGCTCAAAACAATCGAATATTCCTTAAGGTTTTCACTCATGTTATTAAAAGCCCTTCAAAACGAAGGATGTTCGATGTTTGGCGATTTGAGAATCGTGCCCTATCGTGCTGGGTTGTGCTTTTTCATTTGTTCTAAACAATCGAAGATCCCTTTGAAGTTTCATTCACGTTTTCTAAAAACCCTTTAAAACGAAAAAAGTGTTCGATGTTTGACAGTTCGGGGAATAGTGCCCTATCGTGTTGGGTTGCAATCTCCCGTCTGTCTGAAATAATTGAATATCTCTCCGAGATTTCACTCGTATTTTCCAGAGTGAGGCAATGATCAATGTTTGGGAATTCCAAGAATCGTGCCTTACTGTGCTGGGTTTCGATTTTTCATTGGACTAAATAGTTGAGCATCCTTTCGTGATTTTCAAATTATAAATTTTCGGATGTCGAAACAAGAAGACTTTTGACAATCAACTCGGGTTATTCAACTTTTAGTAAAAGAGAATCACATTTCAAAAACATTTTTATTTTAGACATAAGGACAGTATCTAATCGGTTTGGTACCAATTTTGGGCGTAATGAGGGTGCTAATCCTTCCTCATGCGTAACCGACTCCCGAACCCGTTTTCTCAAAAATTCGTAGACCAAAATCTTTATTTTAGTAAACTAAAAATGTTTTATTAAAATAACCTCATTCTTAGGTGATCTGATCACACCAAAAACAAAAGATCAGTGGCGACTCCATAATTCTGTCTTTCAAAAGTCGATTCCCCCCATTTTTTAAACCTAAAATTTTTATCGAGGGATGGTTTCGACATATAGTTTTATAAACTGAAACTACATTAATAATTTTATATTAATTTTAAAATGAATAGTGGCGGTGGGGGAATGTAAAGAGAAAAGTAAATTTTGAGGATAAATTAAGACTATTTATAAATTTTAGGGTTAATTTTTTAAAATTATAATTAAATCAATATAATATATATAAGTTGAGGAATAAATTTATTTTTATAATAAATAATAATAAAATAAAAACTGAACCAAATTCACTAACGATTTATATCAATTTTCAGTTTTACAGTCTTCTTGTTCAACCCTAATGATGGAGAAAAAGCAAAAAAAAAAAAAAAAAAAAGTCCACTCTACGACGTGATAATGCAACGTCAGACAGGTTAGGCCAAGCTTATTCAAAGATTCCTCCCATACCAATGGAAATGTTTACTTATAGAAAGGGTAAATTTCCTATTCGGTTATCCAACTTTTAGGGAGTTTTCATTTTGATCACTTAAAATAAAATTTTTATAATTTTGTCACTTAATTTTTAGGGTGCTTTCAACTATTAAATCTCTAACGGCGGTTAAATGTATACGTCACATAATGTTCACACTTTCATTTTAGTCACCCAATTTTTAGGATACTTTCATATCTTTTTTAAAAGTATTGATCAAGGTAAAAAAATTAAAAGTTAAAGTGAAAAAATGGTAGAAACTAAAATAATGATTTAAAACTTGTCAAATTATACTTGTTTACTCTCTTGCCGAAAGTTTTAATTTTTTTTAATATTAAAATTTTAAATTTTAAAATATAAAAATTAATTAAATAAGTTATTAAAATTTTTTATCCCTTAAGAGTGTCAACCATTTGTTACTAATATTGAAATTATTTTAATTTCTATTTTTTTTTTCCTTTTTAATTCTTTCTTTTTTACCCCAATCCTTTAAAAAATAATATTTTTTGAATAATTAAAATGAAACAACCTAAAAATTGAATAACCAAAATAAAAATATGAACATGGTGTAACATGTACAATTAACTATCATTAATATTTTAAAGGTTGAATGACAAGATTGTAAACCCTAAAATTTGGTTACCAACTAAATAGCTTACCCAACGTAGAAGCTCATTGAAAGAGGAAGGAATATTAAAGAAAGCGGAAGGCCCTATCAAAACATTTGCTGTCTGCCTCGCGATGCGGTTTAATTTTATAAATCGCGAGACTCCTCCGCCAGTCAAGATAAAAAAATCGCGCGATCGTTCTCGATTGCGAGTGCGGCACAACCCTTACGTTATCGCGACTTTTGTGCCTCATATACCATCTATAAATAGGCTGCCAAGGTGAAAGAGACAACATTCGGAACTTCCCAGGCTGAGGAAAATAAAGAGACATGGAGGAAGGAAGCAGCACCAATCCAGATAACACAAAAAAAATGGTATTTTAATATCCATGTCAAGAAAAACCCTTGTACTTATTGCTTTATTTTCTTTTGGTTTTTAGTACAAATTACTGTAATTATTATGTGAAATTTTTTGGGTACTCACACAGGGTCAGGGAGGAAAACGAAAAGGGAAAAAAAGGGTAAGTATGAGGGAATTGAAAGCAGAGATGGCAATGATTTGTGAAGAACAAAACAGGCTGAGAGAAGGGCAAAAAGAAGTCCACCAAAAGTTCTTGAAAATTCAATCCAAGTTCTCCTTACTGCGTGAACAAGGAAACTCTGCTTTGTTTTTTCAGTAGTCTCTATGGTTGCTACTCGTCTATTGTTTTCACCTTTACTTCTAAGTTTAGTTTAGAATAATGGATTTGGATCCGGTGATTATATGTTTCACACAGTATAATGCTGCATTTATTTCATATTATGATTTCCATTTGGTTATTATTATATATGATTTCATATTACTCAAATCTACAACATATTTGACATCCAGCAATTAGTATAGTTCAAGAAAATTTATAAATTAAAAATATTTTGATAAATTTTAAAATTAAACATGAACTTTTATTTAATGCGCAAATATATATAAAAATTTTAATTTAATGTAATTATACACGTGAAACTTTAATTGTGGTTCAAATGTATACTTGAAATTTTAATTTTGATTTAACCATACACATTTAAATAAATAAATACATTAATTTATTTTTATATTAGATAAATATAATTATTTATGTACGCAATATATAAATATAAGATAATGTTATATCAATAATTGTGTTAATAATTTACAAGAATTGAATTAAATTAAAATTTTATGTATAAAATTACATAAAATTAAAGATCATGTATACAATTACACATTAAATTATAATAAAAATTAAAAATTCAAAGTCGAGTTGATTGTTTTGACTTAAATTCGAAGTCTTCAATTTTACAAAACTAAAACAAATTTAAAATTTAAAATTCACGCAATTATTTTTCTTTCTAAAAGTAACATCCCGAAAGCAAAGTCAATTGCCAAAAACTAAGGTTCACTCTACCCCTTGATATGGAATGAGCTACACATTCGATCACTTCTTCTAAGAAATAGCAAAATGAATGGCATATACATATTCTCCTTAAAGAGATGCTAATCGAGTCATTAGTATAATAACAAAAGATAAGTTCTGATTAACATTAGATCAAGAGTTTCTGGGCATCCCCTCTAATAAAGAAAAATGCTGAGGCAGTGTGCATGTCTTTTGTAGCTTATGTTACAGGATGGTTCACTAACATAAAGCAATGGTTAAAGCTTTCTCATTGACACCTCAAGGACCACCTTTCAAACCCTAATATTTTTATCTCCTTCACCATTTGTAATGTATGGAAAACAAATAGTTCACCCCCTTTAAGCAAAATTTGCTTCTGAACAAATAAAAATTCCATTGATATAAAAGAATTTATAATTAACTGTTTTGTAAAATTTTAACTATATATTTATAGATGGATTCTTAATTAATTTTTTTCTTTGTTTAATTCCCACCATGTTAGAGTTTTGGAGTTTTTGTTGGGATAGAGATGAAACTAATGTCAAACGTTATTGGGATCAATTCATATTTAAATTTACAAATTTATAGTATTTTTAAGAGTAAGAAAACTTGGAGCCAATTAATGTTTAAATTTAGATATTTATAGTCTTTACTTGGTATTGTTAAGAGAAAACAAATAGAGGCAATCTACCATCAACGTAGTTTCATCTATAATGAATTTTAAAACTGTTCCATATTTAAGGAAAGAATTAAACCTTTAGTTACTAGTTAAAATAGAAAAGATTATTATTATCTCACTTAATTTCGTAATTAATTCATATTGTTGTTTTAAATGGCAACTTTTGAAGATTTTTTCTAAAACTATCTACGCAATAAAAACATATAAAAGGGCTTATAT
This sequence comes from Gossypium longicalyx, assembly GCA_025698465.1. NCBI lineage: Eukaryota > Viridiplantae > Streptophyta > Magnoliopsida > Malvales > Malvaceae > Gossypium > Gossypium longicalyx. Next base: position 21,545,569 of record CM047007.1, read on the forward strand.
TTTACATGATAAGTTGGAGTTGGCCGAAGAGTTCCCAAGATTAAAAAGAGTAGAATAGGCGTATCAGGATAAGTGGTCTAAGATAATTCTTTGGGGATATTTTTGAAGTTGAAGATAATACGTATAAACGTGATTGACATGTTGGCCATTTATTCCAATGGAAATGTTGACTTGAATTACTGAGTGAAAAAGTGTCAGAAATGCACATGTTACATTTAAGAGCTGTTTAGAGCTATTTTTGTCATTCTTTAGTGCCTGTTAATGATTGGAAGAGAGCAATATTTATGTAAAGATGAGGCTGCAACTAGTGAAATTTAGAGGTAGGCAAGTTTAATTTTTTTTGTATTATGACTATTATAGTAAATTGTTTCTTTAATCAACACCTTGAATTACGTTGACAATTTTATTCAACAGTTCTACATTTGTTATTACTATTGTTATGCCTATTACAATTATGAATATTACACCAACCCATTAGCCCAAGAAAGTTAATTATGGGAATCTTATTTATAAATAATAACAATGCTTCTAAATACTTAATTTTGTCCTGATTTACTATTGGAAATTTATTAGACTTTAAAATTGTTGGATGAGAGCTACAAAACGATTTCGAGTTAAAATTGATTTTTATTTCAAAGTCAAGTAAAATTAGTTTGGAAATTAAAATCAAATTTAAACTTTGAGATGAAGACTAAATCGAATTGATTTTACAAGTTTTGTGCTTGAATTGGATTTTGCAATTATATACATTCATCCATAAGTAAAATCATGGTGTTAATATAAAAGGAAAAATATTTTTGATTTGATTTTTTCACAATTATATACCACAAACAATGGAAAGAATATTATGATTTTTTTTTGGTAAAATAATCAAAGGATTACATAAAAGTGTTCATAAATAAAATGTTAAGAGAACTTTCTTCTTTCAAGACCTCTTTAATCTTTATAGAGAGGGTCCTCAAACATGTGCAAAACTTCATCATTCGAGAGAGCCATTTTCGCTAAAGCATCATCAATCATGTTAGTCTCTCTAGGAACATATCTTAAGGACCACTTTTCTTCATTAGCTAGTATTTGTTGAATCCTTCTTATAAGAGTGGATTTTGGTCCTTTAGTCTTGCTATCACTGACTTGATCCTTCAAATCGATCGTGTGACAAATCTAAATACCGAAGAGATGAAAGCTCACTCAAAGATAATAAAATGCTATCATTCAAGTTATTATAACTTGTGGATGATAGTTTTCCAAAGCCTATAAAAGTGTTCTTTTAAATATATACAAGCAGTTGAGGAGATGGGTTATCGGAAAGTGAGAGAAAACCTGATAGCGGTATTTATTTACAATATTCTGGACAGCATGCACTAGAAAGGATTATGGGTATTATTCAGCTTTCATGGGAATGTATTGGATGCTTTTATTCCAGCTAAGAGAAGCGAGAAGGGTAAGAGGTTCGGATTTGTAAGGTTTACTAAGCTGGAGGATGCTTAAAGGGCAATTGCTAGGCTCTATGGCCTTGTGATGTTAGGAAAAAAGATATGGGTGAAGATGGCTAGGTTCAGCGGCAAAAGAAAAATCTGGAAAAAAGTACAGGTTAAAGAAGATATTAGCCAATTGAAGGTGAGGCAGTCGAGAGGAACGGAATATCAGGATAGGGGTGGGGATATATCGAATGTCAAAGTGGTGAACAATTCAAAAGTCGTTGTTGGCCATGTTGAGAACGAACAATTATGGAAGCTTCAACGTTGCTTGATAGGGGAGACGACATCTTTTTGCAACTCATATTGCCTATCAAAGAGAATTGCTTGCATGGGCCTTGGAGAATTAAAAGTTAAGAGAATTCAGGGTAGATATTTCCTTATTGAAGTCCTTGATGAAGAGCTTCTGGAGATGTTAAGACAAAGAGAATGGGCATATATTAAAGAATTCTTCATCAATGTAGAACCATGGTCGAAAAAATTTAAAGTTTTGGAGAGGGTAGCATGGATTGAAATTACAAGGATTCCTCTTCATTGCTGGAATTATCAAACATTTAAGAGAGTGGTTGATTTATGGGGCGAGATTATTGCGATAGGTGAAAATATTACAATGGCTAACAACTTTGAAAAGATAGATATTTTGATTCTTACTAAGCAAGTTCATAAGCTTGAAGATGTGATAATGCTGGAAGTCGAAAGTGAAAAATTTCCAATTTGTATTACAGAAAGATGCCTAGTGGAAAAATAAACGAAAATCATAAAAAAGGGTGGGGATCAAATGGTGAAAGAAAAAGAAGCATCATCGGAAATGGATCCGGCGAAAAAATCAGAATCGGAAGTGTTTTTGGAGGGAAGATGAATATATGGGTGTGAAGGAGTTAATGCAATATGTCTCGAAAATGAAGGAAATGTGAGTAGAGTGTAGAGTATATCAGATGAGGCATTTATTGAGGAATCCAATTCACCCTGTAACGTGTTAAGTGTTCCTTTAAGAGGGGTGTCAAATGCCATTTTATCTGTCCAGGGTCCTAACGATCTAAACATTATATGCTCGGAATTAGGTTTGGATTAGATTGAAGGACTGGGGTCCCAATGCTTAGAGGATTTTGGAGTAGGCCAGAAAAAGAATGATAGGGTAGAGAATCTAATTTCGGAGGGTAATGAAGTTGGGAGTAATGAAAATGGATTACTGCGTCCAGATATGGAAGTGAGCCCAAAGTTAATTCAAAATATTCCTCGCTTTTCAAATATAGAGAGCCTTAGGGATCGAGTTTTTGCTTCCGAAATTGAAGAGGAAATTCTCCAAATTAGGTAGAGTAAAAGGAATAAGAAAAGTCTGAACAAGAAAATTAGATGTATGCGAGATGTCTAGGATATCATGCTTACAACGAAGGAGAAGCAGAGAAGGGACAGGGGAGCAAGAAAATCGAAAGGAAATAAGGCTTCAAGATTCGACGAAAGCATTGCAAATTTGTCACTTTCGGATTTAGACATTAGCAACAGAAGGAGAGTCATTCTAAGAGAAGCGAAGAAGACGTGAGAGGTAGGGAAAAGGCTGGGATTTAGTGTACAAGGTGATGAGGAGATTATTATTGAAGAGATTATGAGGATTGAAGGAAAGTAATTGGGAGCTTGGAGATTTTCGAGATTCTGGTGAGTAGTTGCTTTTGTGGTTTTATTTGGTAATTATTCTAATTTGGTAAGAAAAATGTGAATTGTTACTTAGAACATTAGAGGTTTGGGTTCGGTACCCAAAATTGAGGCTGTTAATAGATTAGTAAGGAAGACGAGGGCTGATATTTGTTTTCTTCAAGAAACCAAATTAGAATCGGTGTCAGTAGAGTTAGTTAGAAAAATAGGGGGTGATGATTATTTTGATTTCAAGTTTGCTACTGCTATAGAAAGATCAGGGAGATTATTGATGATTTGGGACAAGAGCTGTTTCTTAGCTGAAGTTGAGTTGTATGGGAGGAGGTTCATTGTTATAGTTGGTAAGTGGGTGCTTGAGGGGAAGGAGGCGGTTCTGATTAATGTTTATGCTCCTAACAGCCTTACTGATCAAAGAAATCTGTGGGAAAAGATATCTGATTTGAGAAATCAATTTAGTAGAGCACGGATTATTGGTGGAGATTTTAATGTGGTGAGAAATAGAAGTGAACGCATAAACTGTACAAGCATTAAGAAGGGCTCTAAGGAGTTCGATAAGTTTATTAATAGATGCAAGTTGGTCGACTTGCCGTTAGTAGGGAAAAAATTCACTTGGTTTGACCCGGATGGCAAACGTAGCATGCTGGATAGATTTTTAATAGAGGAAGATTGGATGGTTCATTTAAAGTATTTACAACAGTAGGGTCTTAACAGATCACTATCAGATCATATCCCAATCTTGTTGGTTAATGATTCTATCGATTAGGGGCCTAGGCCGTTCAAGTTTGTAAATGCTTGGTTTAAAAACAAAGGTTGTATGAGTTTGGTTGAAAGGGAATGGTTGGGAATGGAGTGTTTAAGAGGGAAAACGGTAGTTAAGTTGTAGAAATTGAAGGGAGCTCTTAAAAAATGGAATGTTGATGATGGAAACATTCTGGAAAAAAGAATTATCGAAAGCAAAGTTAGAATAAAGGAGATTGATGAAGCAAGTGAAAAAAGAAAGTTGATCGAGAAGGAATTAGAGGAGTTAAAATAGTTAAACATCGAGCTTTGAGAAGCAATAAAATTTAAAGAATCCATTTGGCGTCAGAAATTGAGGATGTCATGGTTGAAAGAAGCGGATGCCAACAGTGCTTTTTTCCAAAAAGCTGTGAAAATCAAAGCTAAGAGAAAAATAGAGTTTAGTTTAAGAATAGAGGGTCAGTGGTTCGAGGAGCCTAAGGAAATGAAAGAGGGGTTGTTCAATTATTTCAAAAATTACTTCGATTGCTCTACAAGAAGATGGAAAATGGGATTAGACTTGAAATTCAAAATGCTTAACGAAGAAAGGTCAATGAAATTAGAGGAACCGTTTTCTATAAAAAAAAATAATCAAAGAAGTAGTTTGGAGTTGCGATGAATCTAAAGCGCTTAGGCCGGATGGTTTTAATTTGTGTTTTTTAAGAAAATGTTGGGAGATTGTGAAGAATGATTTATTTGGTTTGATGTTGGAATGTTTCACATTCAGGAAGCTTGAGAATAGTATAAACTCATTTTTTATTACTCTTATTCCGAAGGTGGAACATCCTATTGAAATTTCAAATTTTAGGCCAATTTGTTTGGTGAACTCATTACACAAGGTTGTGTCAAGGTGTTGTCTCGAAGATTAAGAGAGATTGTCGAAGAGGTGGTTAATGACACACAATGTGCTTTCATCAGGGGTAGACAGATTTTCGATGGTGTTTTAATAGCAAATGAAATAATCCATTCGAAAAAGAAGAAATGTGGAGATGGGGGTATCTAATTTTTAAATTAGATTTTTCTAAAGCTTATGATTGCGCTCGGTGAGATTTCCTAAAGTTGGTGTTATTCAAAATGGGGTTCAAGGAAAAATGGAGAGGCTAGACGTTAGAATTCTTTTCTAAAGTGCGAGCAGCCATGATCATTAATGGCTCGCCATCTAAAGAATTCGATTTCGATAGAGGGCTTTGACAAGGAGACCCATTATCTCCTTTCTTATTTATTTTAGTAACGAATGTGCTTCATTTTGGCATTGGATAATGCTGTGGAATTGGGATTAATCGAAGGATTTAAAAATGTTATCCCTGGGCTGAGTTTTTCTCATATTCAATTTGTGGATGACACAATTCTTTTCTTGAAAGCTAATGAAAAGGAGGTGAGCAATGTGAAATATATTCTAAAGTGTTTTAAGGTTTTCTCGGGTTTGAGTATTAATTTTAAAAAATCTTGCTTAGTGGGATTCGATGTGAATGAAGAATTATTATATAGGTTGGCTGTATTTGTAAATGTAAAATTGACTCTTTAGCTTTCAGTTATTTGGGGATTCCACTGGGTGCAAATCCGAAGAAAATAGCCACATGGGAACCAATTATTGATAGTGTCAGGAAGAAATTATCAGGTTGTAAATGTTGTACGCTATCTTGGGTTGGAAAAGTTATTATCATAAATGCTATGTTATCGTTTTTGTCAATTTATTTTATGTCTTTGTTTCATGCTCCGGTTATAGTTATAAAAAGGATTGACAAGATTAGAAGGAATTTCCTTTGGGGGAATTTTGATAGGAAGAAGAAGATGATAAAGATTAGATGGAATATTATTTGTAAGCCTAAGGTTAAGGGCGGAGTGGGTGTGGTAAATTTAGGTGTTAAAAACAAAGCCTTATTGGCTAAATGGAGTTAGAGATTTGCAATTGAAAAAGAAGCATTATGGCAAAAGGTTATTCTAGCAAAATATGGGTCGAAAGTAAAAAAGTGGTGGTTTAAGACGCCTTTCCAAAAAGACATGTCAGTTGTTTGGAGAGGTATAGTTGAAAATACTAATAATGCTGAAGTAACTAAGTGTGTGGGGATGGAATCTTTCTATTGAAGGATTAGGAATGGTAGGTCGGCTTTGTTTTGGTGGGACATTTGGTGTGGGAATCAGCCATTAAAATTGATGTTTCCAAGGCTTTTCTGTCTTGCTAAAAGAAAGGATCATACAGTAGCTGAAGTATTAAGTTTTTCAGGGTATGGTAGAGTTAGTTGGAATGAATTTTTTTCTAGATCGTTGTTGGGTAGGGAGGAGGGGATGTGCAAAGAGTTGGCAGAAAGGGTGAGTGGTAAGGTGTTGAATTCAGACATTAATGATAGGTTGTGTTGGGAAAATGATAAATTCGAGGAGTTTTCAGTTAAAAAATGCATTGAATTTTTTATTTGGATGATAGGGAGAATATTAATTTTGCTTGCGGTAAATTATGGAAAATTAAGGTTCCTCTCAGAGTGCATTGTTTCCTTTGGATGCTCGCGATTGACAGAATCCCGACTAAGGATTTCCTGGTTAAAAGAGGGGTGAATATTCAAAATTTACAGATAAGTTGTCCGTGGTGTGTTGGAGTGTCGGAGCGCTCTTCACACCTGTTCTTTAAATGCAAATTCATTGAAGGATTTTGGGTAAAAATTTTCAATTGGTGGGAGGTGGCTTAGAAGCAGGTAGATCGCTTTGTGGACTTATTTGCTTTATGCAACAATGTGAAAATGGCTGAAATAAGGAAAAGCTTATGGTTGATATCTATTGTGGCAGCTTGCTGGACAATTTGGTTAGCAAGAAATGGGTTGGTTTTTGGTAGAAAGAGAGTGTGTATGGAAAATTTAGTGTTCCAATCAAACATGAGAGCCTTGTTGTGGATTAGATTTATTAATGATGAAGTTATGTTGCAAGAGAATTTTTGGTGGATTTTGCCACACAGGTGTTAGGTTGATTCCTTTAAATCCAAACTTGCTGCTTTCTTTTGGAGGCCTCTTACACATGGTTGGTTAAAGTTCAACGTGTGTAGGATTGCATTCGAAAATAGAACAGGGTGCGGAGGTGTTTTGAGGGATATGAAGGGTGTCGCAAGAGTGCTATTTTCGGGTGCTATTGTCGCAAATGATGCTGAGGTGGCTGAGATTGGTGCAGTGAAGGTTGCTGAATTTTTTTAGGTATGAACTGTAAGACTTATGAGTCTTTATTTATTGAAATAGGTTCATTGATGGCGTTCTCGTGGTGTGTTAACAAGGTTTTGAGACCTTGGTCTCTTCAAACAATTTTTGCAGAGATTGAGATCGCTATGTTTAAGGTGGGAACTGTTGTTTTCTCATTGGCGGATAAGAATGGTAACGATATGGCTTTCTCTTTGACGATGGCAGGTGTTAATCGGGCGCAAATGTTTAAAGCTTGGTGGTGAAATTTTGTTTCGTATAATTAGCAGGTTGTTTTATTTCTTTTTATGGTTTGTGTTCTAAGTTTTGTTTGCTGTAAGTTTGAATTGTTTGGTTGCTGCTCTGTTTTGTCATTGACAACAGTGCAATTTAAATGAAGCAAAAAAAAAAAGATACAACAATCTTTAGATTATCCGATTAGATGGTGACCTCATCATATTCTTGTTTCTGAAGTAGAAGTAAGCCATCCAAAATGCCCCAGAGCTCAGCTACAGCGATCGAACATTTCCCCAAAAAGCGACTATAGCTCAAGATATCCAATTCCCCTTACCATCACATATTACTCCACTTGCAGCAGAGAAATCGGAACCAGAGTGAAAATCACCATCAGTATTAAGGTAAAAGTACATACTGGATTTCGAGCTTTTAGAAGTCTAGTGTGTATTAATCTCCAAAACTTCATTTTGAACAGAGATAAATTGTTTCGCCCAACTGTAAGAAACCTTAATGATTATTTAATACAATATTCTTTAATTAATGCACATTTACATTCCTTCATAAATACTCCATTACACATATAACATCTCTTTTTTTTGCTTTCTGAAAATCACATATAACCATTTTTAAAAATTGAAACAAAGACTCGGTAGAATTAGGTATTCAACCGGTTTTTTTTTATATTTGTTATTGGCTGTATTTATTTCAATTTTATTATTTTCTATTTTTAATTTCATTTTTATAATACAAATACTAATATATCACCTCCTTAAAAAAATACGTTAAAATAGTAGACAACAATTTATATATCACATACATAGAATAAGAAAATGCTTAAAGAATAAAATGAGAAATGTTTAAAAGAATAAATATAACATACTCTAATAAATAAATATGATCTCAGACAGAAATGTAAACTAGTTAGAATTAAAATCAAGATTGAACTTTAAAAAAATCAAAATTATTAAGATCAATTAAGCTATTATTTATATTAAAATGCAAATCCTTCCTTTTTTTTTTTTTAAAGTAAAGTGGAAAAAATTATATCAAAAGAATTTGGAAGCTAAAACCCTATACCAATGCTCCATTCTTTAGTCTGAAAACCTTTCTTTTGACTTCAATCATTATAAATAAATACCACTTCTTATAATTCATGAAAGTGTAATTATTAATTATAAAAAATTGTAATTTTTTTTATACGTATTTGACTAATAAATTGTGATTACATCATAATTATATATCATGTTTGATAGTAAAATTTATAATTACATAGTTATATAATTTGTATTTAAAAAAATATTAATTACTATAAAAATTTATTAATATGATAAAGTTAATTTCTAAACAAATAAAAAGTTTAAAGTCAAATCACCATATTTATTATATTAGTCTAAAAAGATATTTGATAATATGATTACTAAATAAAAATAAAAATCATATACAATTTTATGTAATTGTTCTAGTTCATATTTATTGGGTTATTCCCTCCTTAATATTTACAATATACTTTTTATCATCATCTGTTGGTCATTGGTTGAGTTCATCATCATCATCTGAATTGAACCTACATTAATATTATCAAGATTTCCTTTTTTCATGTACTCTTTGAAGTATAGACTATCTCAATTCTACCTATGATTGAAATTATAAGATATTCAATATGTCAATACGACCCAACCTTTTTTATGCTATGGGAAATATTTTTTAGATTTGAAGTATAGATCATCTCAATTTTATCTATGATTTTTAGATTTGAAATATGGATCATCTCAATTCTACCTATGATTGAAATTATAAAATACTCAATATGTTAGTATGACTCAACCTTTTTTATGCTATGGGAAATATTGTTTTAGAATAACAAGTATCTTCTCATCCATATTTCAAAGCCTTAATGTCTAAAAGGAAAGAGTTCGCGAATTGTTTATAATGCTTGTGTCTGGCATCATTATTTCAAATGGTATCATACCCGATGATATAGTGCAAGAAAATATTTTCTATTTTCATAATTAACACAAACCTTATAATATTTGAGTATATAGTCTAAATAATCTGTAACTTTAATTATAAAAACTTATATAAAGTTAACTTGGAGAAAGATTTATGTTAGGTTATATCCCTTTTTATAGAACATAAATTAAATAGAAATAATATAAAATTTATAATATATAACCTTTACAAAAAAGTTGTATAAATTGTCCAAACATTACATAGCACTTCTCATAAACAATATAACTTTTACCATAACTTTCGAAAACTATTTTTTATATATAAGTTATGATAAAAAAATTATAATATTTTTTATAAATAAATATATTATTTTTATAATATATAACATGGATACATAAATAAATTATATCCATACTTCCTTATCATAACTTTTTATAAATAAATATATTATAAAACTTTTAGGGCAATTTACTAAAAAAAGCCCTTATATTTTGTTATTTACCGAAATGGTCTGACTTTTTCATTATTTACAAGAAAGGACCATTTTCCCCGAAAGCGCGTCCACGTCAGCGCGAAGTCAGGGTATGTGTCAGCAAAACGCTTTCTTGGGGGAGCATTTTGCCCCCAACGGTCATATGACCGTTTGAACTCCAACGGTCAAAAAAAAATATAAAAGGCCCCTCCCCTTTCATTTTTTACACAATAATCCTCTCACAATTCTCTCTAAATTCTTTCCAAATTCTCTCAAATTTCTCTCAATTTTTGTCAAAGTTGTCTCTAATTTTTACAAAAAAGCTGTGTTTAATTTTTTTTGAATTAGTTTAATTTTTTAAATTACAAAAATATTTGATCGTGTTAGCAATGGCCGGAGAATTAATTCGTCGCAATGGCCGGAGAATTAATTCGTCTCGATACGAAACACATCTTTGTCGATCAAATGACAATAGTAAGTGATAAGTTTAATTAATTTTTGAATAGTATTTAATTTTTTTTATTTATGCAATTTTAATTAATATTTATTTTATAATTTTTTATAACAGTTTGTAGATTGGGTGTTGCAATGCTATATCCGTAATATGTCTGATCCTCCATCGTCGTTGATAGAGAATTACCTGCGGGAAGCGGGTTTTTGGCACATGGCCACGATAGGCCCAGGGTGCAAGTTGGACCCGAAGCTAATCAGTGCATTGATAGAGAGGTGGAGACCCGAGACACACACTTTTCATCTTCCATGCGGAGAGTGTACTATCACTCTAGAAGACATGCAATTGCAATTGGGATTTCCGGTCGATGGGTACACAGTCACCAGGTCCGCTCAATCTGCTGATTGGGGGCCGTATGCTACAAGCTTTTGGGTGCTATTCTGGATAATATTAACGGAGGTCGGATCGAGATGGGCTGGTTATGAGACACATTTTTGGAGCTGGATAATGATTTGACTGAATTAGAAAGAATACGATATGCTCGGGTATACATTCTTGAGATGATTAGAGGTTATCTGATGTCAAACTTATCACGAAACTGCGTACATCTGATATGGCTGTTGAAACTCATTGATTTTAGAGCAGCAGGTGAATTAAGTTGGGGGTCTGACGTGTTAGCAACATTGTACCAGGAGATGTGCGGGGCGACGCGACCGAATATAGCCAAAATTGGAGGATGCCTATCACTACTGCAATCATGGGCACGTTTTCGCTTTCCATTTTTATGTCATCGAGTGAACCACCCATATACATTCCCACTAATAACGAGGTAAATTTTATATTAGATTTTACAATTATTACGTAGATTTAAAATATAATTGTATACTAAAAAATTATTTAATTAGGTGGAATCATTCGGCGAGTTATGTTGGAATACCCACATCTCTTGAAGATATAAGGCTTTTATTAGACCAACGGTCGGAAGCACAAGTAAGTATTAAATAAAATATATATACATATTAAAATAGTCATTTCGTATTTCGTATTTATTATTTACTATTACCTATACAACTAATATTTTGATCATGTTCATATAGTTTCAATAGACACCATAGGAGGATTCGACAATTCGGGCAGTAGTTTCAAATGATTTTTTTCAAACCTTGAACATTTGCCATATGAAGGTTCCATTGGTAAACTATGCTATCGTGGAGATACACCAGTCAGATAGGGTATTGTGGCAATTTTGATTTCGACAACTGATTCTTGTAGAACCTGAGGTGCTCGATGATGAGCACAAAGTCGACTTACAGCTATTGAATACGGATTGGCCGAGACACTTGTCAGAATATATCGAAATATGGGAAAATCAATATGACTATATACCTATTTAGGAATCGATCATCGTTCTAGAGTTAGCATGCGTGTCGGAATACATGTCATGGTTTAGGATCCATGGCAAGCCATATTTACTGTCGGAAGAGGAGAGGCGACGACAAATTCGTGTGCAAAGGGAACGACGGGGCCCTTTAAATCTAAGAAGAAGGGATGACGACGCGAGCCCATTGACAGGGCCCACACAATAACCAGGTTCATCAACAGCGCACATACAGCCACTTGGGCCAACACTTCAACCGACGACACCCATATCACAGCCTTTTCAGATTATGCCAGGTGCGTATCCTGGCCCTTATATGTATCCTAATCCTTTTATGTTTCCTTTTCCCAGTCCTATGGCAGGTGGGAATGCATGGCCCGGTTCATTTAGGTTCCTAATTACTCCGAGTCAACCTTCAATCAATAGGCCACCATCGCATGAGGGATCGCATGAGGCTCCGTCGGGGAGCTCTTCTTTTTACCATTCCCTATCGCCTTATGGGATTCAAACAACTCCACTATGGGTGATGCAAACATCTCCACATTCATTATTTTATCAAGGTGGGTCGTCCTCCCAACACCTACAACCAGATCCCCTGCCGAAGGAACCACAATCCCCATCGAAGCAACCACAACCCTCGCCGGAAGCTGATCCAAGGAGGAATCCAGCGCGTAACCGTCGACGACCCCCATGTGGCACTGATTTCAACCGGCATCAACAATGATTTTTTTAATATATTTGTAGAAACTTTATTATATAGTTTCATATAATAAAATAAAAATTGTTTTTAATATTTTAATTGTACTTTACTTTTTTAATATTAATACAATAAATGTTGTTTTAAATTAGCCAATAATTTTTATTAAAATAAATGTTATTTTGACTACGACAATATTTTTAATATTTTTAATATTTTTAATAAAATTTAAATAATGCAACATAATTTTATTACAACAACTATCGGCTATTTCAATTTGGACATGATCGAGTTATATGGCCTGGGTTCCCAAACCATCTGCACAACCTCTGTTGGTTCGTTCTTTCTCGGATATCCATATTGTTACGTATTCTAGTCGAGCAAGGTCGACCCTTTGGTTTGTAACGCAATTCTCTATCCGGTAACAGCTTAAACGGAGCAAGCAATACAGACGGCTACTTACGTTCATCTGGGATCGGTGAGAATGCGTGTCTCCATATGTTGTACATGTGTTTTATTTTGTACACTTGGTCGACATACGTCATGGGATCCAGACGGAAATTTTGACAAGTTACAATTATATGAGCGCATGGATAACGTAATACGTCAAACACCCCACAGTCGTATGTCATATTTCTCAAGTGTACACTATATTGCCCGCCAATAATACCTTGGTTTGGTCTGTCAAACTCCGTCACACGAAACCATAGGTTGTCGCGATCGTGACACACTATGTGCATGGTGTTGGCTCGTGCCTTCGCCTTGTTAATCTCTCATAATATCTTCGCGCACCATACATGGCTTCCCTGCATTTGGCCTTTATAACTCGTTGCTCGCTTTGGAAATAGTGCCACTAAACGAAAATATGTCTCTCACACAACGGCCGGCAAATGACGCATTCCTTTTAGAACAGAATTTATGCATTCAACCAGGTTTGAGGTCATATGACCATATCGTAGGCCGCCGTCGTATGCTTGTGTCCACTGTTCGAAAGGTATGTTACAAAGGTAGTCCCCGTTCATGATGCTATGTTGTTTCAATGCAGCAAGAAAACTATCCTTATTGGAAAACTCCCTACCAACTTCAATTTCAACCAAATCCAATGACGAACTTGTACGGTCACGCCTTCTGTGTGATAGATCTGGAAACTCTAACGCATCATCTTAAGATAGATTGACATTATGCATGTGGGCTGAAGGCGAGTACGCCCTAAATCATGGATCTTCTTCTTCTTTATCTGAAACCCCTTCAACATCTTCAAGTATGGTTGGAACAGGCTCCGGTTCAGAAAATAATCCAACTTCTACACCATCGGGGCCTGGCTCTCGAGGTGTATCCACATCAGACTCATCATCCAACCCACCATCATCTGCAACAAACGAGGTCCCCTCGCCGGTGGATGTCGTAGGGAGTACATCATTCTTTCTTTTGGGTGTTTCATAACATCCTCAATTCGATGTGGATTGCCAACCACTAGAAGTTGATGTCATTCCCCAGTACGTATTTCCAGTATCAAACATCGACCCACCGAGGTGCATGTCCCATCCACTAATAGGGTGTCGTGCAGGGGTTGTGTATTCAATACGGCTACCAAACACGGACGGTTACGTGTTTTGCCATCCACTGACGGAGTGTCGGGCAGGGGTCGTGTATTCCTCTCAAACAACATTAAATGTCGAAGTCTCAAATGTATCATTTGGTGATGAAAATTGTACATATGACTCAAGATAGGGTGATCTACTAGCAAGATGAGTCTGCACCATTGCCTCCAAGCTACGAGGACCTTTAATGTCGAATGAATCATATCTCACAGGATCAATCGAAATACAAAATCGATACTTAATAGATAAAACTTTCATTGGCGTCATTCCGAAAATTTTACGCCTAATTCTTTTATGAAGTTTTGTCAAATCTATGTTCTGGTTATAAACCAGTCGCGTTGTGCTCTCCGATAAAAAAACAACACCGTTCTCAGTGTCACAGACCTCGCCATCATAGTAAATAACAACACTAACACGTTCACTCATCTTCAGTTTCTATTTTACTTTAGCCTCAATTTCTCTTACTGTAACTTATGCAACCTGAGAATGAAATTTGGCTCATTTATAGTCTAAGGCTTTTTCAGATACTACTCTAGCAAAAAAGCGTCCACGTGAGAGCTTTTTTTCGTAATTTTGCTGACAGTGTATCCTTCTTGAAGCGTTTTTGACACTATTTGTTCAGAAACATCTTACCAAAATTATTTTATCAGATACTACTGTAGCAAAAGAGCGTCCACTTGAGAGCTTTTTTTTGTAATTTTGCTAACAGTGCATCATTCTTGAAGCGTTTTTGACACTATTTGTTCAGAAACATCTTCTCAAATTTATATTTTCAGATACTACTGTAGCAAAAGAGCGTCCATGTGGAAGCTTTTTTTCGTAATTAATAGTTAATTTAATTAATAAACCCTAATTTAATTGATTTTTTTAATTTAATTAATTAACCTTCAACTCTAATTAAATTAAATTTTCCCTTAAGAAACATTAAAATATTAAAACCCTAAACCACTAAAACCCTAATCCTAAAACAATCAAAAACCCTAACCCTAAAAAACCCTAAACCCTAATTTAATTGATTTTTTAATTTCATAGTTAATTGAATTAATTAACCCTCAACTCTAATTAAATTAATTTTTCCTTTAAAAAACACTAAAACCCTAATCTTAAAACAATAAAAAACCCTAACCCTAAAAACTCTAAACCCTAATTTAATTGATTTTTTTAATTTCATAGTTAATTTAATTAATTAACCCTCAACTATAATTAAATTAATTTTTCCCTTAAAAAACACTAAAACCCTAAACCACTAAACCCTAACCCTAACTTTAAAATAATCAAAAACCTTAACCCTAAAAGAAGGGGCAAAACGTTCCCCTAGGGAAACGTTTTGCTGACATGTACCCTGACTTCATGCTGACGTGGACGCGCTTTCGGAGAAAATGGTCCTTTCCAGTAAATAATGAAAAAGTCGGACCATTTCGATAAATAACGAAATAAAAGAGTTTTTTTTTAATAAATTGCCCAAACTTTTATAACATGACGATTATTTTTTATGATAAATTTTTTTGCCATAACTATAAAAACATTTAGGATTTAAATAATATATATATTTTATAATTTTATAAAGTACACAAATTATTTTTATCATATATAAAAGATTTTCATAACCATCTCAAATAGTCATACGTATTCATGCTTATAATATAATTCTTATAACTTTTATAAAAATTATTTTAAAATGTTGACTTTAGGTATAATTACCTGCATAATTACTCTAATTCTCACCATTCTATTAAAAGTTAGAAGTGTAATTGAAATACTCCAATTACACTAAATTTAGTAAGTATTAATTACCATGATTATCTAAATATACCACTCTTATATAATGATATACAATCATACCTAAATTTAATTATTAGACAATCATTATCAAAATTTGTTGATAATCAACAAAATAATAACCCTTTAAATATTAGTGGAGTTGTTGTTTGTGTGATACGGATGGATTTAGCGGTCCACTTACCTTAATTTCTAAGTCATCTACGTGTGTATCTTCCTGATAAGCAAACACCGGTAAGTGTCTCACGATCAAGTGTTCGAATATTCGTAGACTTTAACCCTTTATCCAATTGCTTCAATTTTGTAATTATTATTTAATTTAGTCAAGATAAGGTTTAAAATTGCCACAAACACAAACATCAAAAAAGAAGAAAAAAAACATAATATTAATATTGTAATAAGTCAATTGTATCCTGGCCCTATTTATAAAATAAAATAAAGACCAAAAAAATCTAAATATTAATAGTCCATTAAATATCCAATTATATAACTCAAATTCAAAACCCAAGACATTGCAAAAAAAAAAAAAAACAATTACAACCCAAAATTCGAGGCCCAAATGGCCCAAAAACTAAAATAAAATTTAGCCGAAACCCTAGCCCTTATCTGCCTCGCACCGCTCCCCACGTATGGCCTCCATCGCACCTCCGTATGCCAACGCACAGGCTCTATACGCGCACGACGCCCACGCCTCCATACGCCACCCTCACGCCTAATGCCAGCACATGGTCCATACCTGCAAAAGAAAACAAACGAAAATAGCAGTAGAGCAACAGCCAATACGAAGAACAAAAAATTTGTATTTTTCTTTTGAACATTCGGCTATAAAGCCGTGAACAATCCATTGTATTTTTTTTTACACGCACTATGCACACTGAAATACAACTACCAAATAGAAAAGGCAATCAAATTAGCAAAAGGTGATTTCGGGTGCCTCATACTTTTCTCTCTTTGGAATCTGCTTCATCTTTCTTGATTTTGCATGTGATTTCTTAGCATAATAAAATCAAAACGAAGACATACTTTCGTGTACGAGCCACTAGAATCTATCATCTTCGTCAGCATCGAAGTTTGAGACGATTTCAAGGCTAAAATTGGCAAACTGTAGCGCTAGGTTCTGAACAAGGGAGAAAAAGGGGCATCATCGGAGATCACCATTCATCGTTCGTGGTGGTGAAATGATGGCTGAGCGGCGCAAAATCTTTAGGGTTCCCTTTCCTTATTGTTTCAGCCGAAATGTTGAAGCTTTTAGAGGCTTTGTCCTCTTTTAATTGGTGACGTGAAATGCTGCCGTTTAAGGCATGTATCTATAGCCTTGATAGGCCTGCTCGACCCGATCTGTTTCCTTTACCCTTGGGATCCGCGTGTTTCTACGGAGAGGGATAATTTCGCGTTAGGTCCTCCCCATTTGCATGATTTTTCAATTTCAGTATATTTGTTTTATTTCATTTTTTAATTCAGTCTTGTAATGTGCGCATATTTTCATTTTAGCCCGCGTTTCAACGCAACGTTTCGGGATAGAGGGTGTTTCCATCGTTGGTCCCTGTGAATTCGCGTGCATTGCGCATGGGTCCCTTTTTTAATCCCAATAGTTTGTTTTATTTTTAAATTATCCCTTTTATTTTAGTTCAATTTTAATTTAGTTTTCTATTTGTATAACTTACTATTTTAAAATACATTTAATATTTGTATAAGTGTTGATCCATTTTTAATATTTGTACAATATTTCTTTAAATATTCTATATATATTGGTACGCGTATTATTTTGGTTGAGGTTTTAATTTATAATGCTCATTGTTTTGAAATTTGCTTAATATTTTTTTATGTATATATGAAGTTATTTTAGGAACTTCATTTTTGTGTTTATAAAATTATTATTTCGGAATTTTTCTTTATATTATATTAATATTTCATATAGTATCACGTTTAAATGTTTTATGTATATATATTTGCCCATATATATTTTATAGTAAAATTAATTTAATCTTATAATTCATATTTTAATTCCATGTTATTTTGCGTATAATTGCCTCTAAAATTTATTCACATGTAGTTTCATATTTTATACTATGTTATCCTTTCATAGTGTATATGTTATTTAAATTATTTTCCTTTTTTTATTATATGTATAAAGTCATCTTTAAATAGATATTTCATTTAAAAAAATACTTTGTACATTATTTTACTCAAATTTCCTCTTTTATAATATCCATTTTAATAATAAGTTATGTATATACTAGGTTTTTTTATATATAAATTATTTCAAATTTTGCATGTGTTATTCACTTATAATTTTTTATATACAGTTTTTATATCGTTGC
Source organism: Gossypium longicalyx (assembly GCA_025698465.1). Taxonomy (NCBI): domain Eukaryota; kingdom Viridiplantae; phylum Streptophyta; class Magnoliopsida; order Malvales; family Malvaceae; genus Gossypium; species Gossypium longicalyx. Next base: position 21,563,512 of record CM047007.1, read on the forward strand.
GCATCGTATTAGTTCCTAGTGTCTATACTGTTCTGTATATCATAGATTTCACATTATTTTATATGTTATTATTTCATATTTTTAATTAGTTTTTTATGATACTTTCTTAATTTTATTATTTTATGATTCGGAAACTTACTATAGTTTGTTTTGATATGTTTCTTTGATATGTTTTTGGTGTATTTATAAAATCTTTTTTATGTATATGCTATTATCCTTCGCGAAGTATAGTACATTATTCATGTATGTTGTCACATGCTTATAATTTCACCTCTCATTCACAATCATATTACGATTGAAATTTTCAACTTATTAATCCCAAATTAATTATCCCATTTTATTTCAAGTCAAATTAATGTGTTTTAAGTTGGTTTTATAATTATTCATTCGAAAATTTCTTAAAACGAAGGCAACGTTTGATGTTTGGAAATTCAGAAAATCGTGCCCTATCGTGCTGGGTTTCGATTTCCCGTTTGTTCAAAATGATCGAATATTCCTTTAGAATTTCACTCATGTTTTCTAAATTCTAAAACAAGGCAATGTTCAATGTTTAGAAATTCGAGGAATCGTGCCCTACTGTGCTGGGTTTCGGTTTTTCGTTGGACTAAATAATTGGGCATCCTTTTGTAATTTTCAGTGTATAGGCTTTTAGAAATCGGAATTGATCGTAGTTTCGAAGGCTTAAAGGATCGTGACCTAACGTGCTGGATGTGATACTGTACTCATTTGAAACAAATGAATCTTGACGTCCAATTTGAGTCATACAAGTGTTTTTAAAGAAATCATATTTCAAAATATTTCTAGACATAAGGATATTATTTAATCAATTCGGTACCGATTTTGGGCATAGCGAGGGTGCTAATCCTCCCCCGTACGTAGCCGGCTCCCGAACCCGTTTTCTCAAATTTCGTAGGCCAAAATTGATTTAAATGGAATAAAATATTTTATTAAGGTGATCCAATCACACCAAAACAAAAGATTGGTGGCGACTCCACACTCTGCTTTACAAAGTCGATCCCCGTTATTTTCAAAATCAAGAAAATGGTTTCGACAAATATCATTGAGATGGATAACAATAAGGTTTAATTTTCTCATTTCTGTTTCGGTATCTGCTTTTTTAGTTGATATGTTCTCTTCTGTTCCAAACTAGAATCATTAATTTTATGTTCTATTTTCTCAAATTTAGACATGTTTTAGTCAATGTTGATCTGTATATATCATATAAAAATCTATTTTAATTTTTTTATAATTATATTAAAATAAATATAATTTATCAAACTTAATAATTTTGGAGTCTACATTATATATTTTTGTATGTCATATTGACGCTATGTAATTGAAATGCATATAATATATATCTTTTTATTAATAAACTAGAAATTTAAATTTATATGTGTTAAAGTTTGTGTGATTCGAATCCCGTCACTTGTTGAAAAAATAAATATAGTGACAAAATAAGAGGGTCTGTGGGGGTGAGAGATCGATGGCCATACCGCACAAGTTGATGCCGTATAGAACTATACTTCTACTATTTGACTTTGATTAGAGCAGGATTTTTCAACCCTTAAATAAATGTAATCAAATTTTTTATTGTATCATTCGTTTTCAACATTAATGAATTTCTTTTCCTCTAACCGTGATTTTTTCCCAAAAAGATTTCCACATAAAATTTGTATGTTTTTATTTTTCTTTTCTTATTGTTTTGCGATCATTCTATTGTCATTATCAACGTTTATTATAACAATATGTATTAGTAATAAGACTTTAGCAATGTTGACAAATGTTTAGGCTTACGCACTTTAATGTCTCAAGTTAGATTTCTACTCTTTGTGAGTTATTTCTAAATTCATTTGACTTAAATTTAACTTATTTGGCTTCAAATGTATTCGAATTGTTAGTCCATGAGTTTTTGTTAGATTCATTAGTTTGATACAAGGTTTACTTTTACTAGTAAATCCTTACAAATCTTTAAATCAGAGGAAAAATATGTCTAAAAATATTTGAATTTATGTCCTCCTAATTATTGCACTGACAATAGTGTTTTTGATGAAATTCAATCCCCAATTTTAATTTATTTTTAGTTATGATTGAATTTGTAAAGTTGAAAGGAATATTAACCGCTTTTAAAAAAAAGTACAACTCATCACATATAATTTTTTGATACCGGCAATACATCATACTTGATGAAGACACTGAGCTCTATTAGCACTGGAACGAAGGAATTAGGGCAATCCAAATCTTTTAGTGATCAGCAACGGCACGACAACATAGCAATGTTGGATTCTTTTATTATTATATGATGAAGTGTTAGGTCAACCAACTGCATTTCGTGTAAAGAAAGCATAGATAAAAAGGGATAAACCTTGCGGCAATCAAATATGTGTTTCTTGCTTGAATTGAACATGTTTTGTAGACATCCAGAATATTGAATTTTAGACCCGCGCGTATGGTATAAAAAGGGTCTCAACGAATATGTTTCAAAAGTTTCAGTAGTGTCTCATTTTTTGCTAGCAAGGAAATTGCACCGAAAGTTTCCCACAAGGGCAGAGCCTTACAGTTTCATTTCCTTAATTGGAAAATTCCTTTCGCTTTTCGTGCTTTGCTTAACAATAATAATTCGCTTCTGGAAAAATCTCACGATGTTTGCTTGCTTTGTCTAAGGGATGGGGTGCAGTGCAAGCGGAGAACTGAAGGCAAAATCAACCTAAGTGAGCTCCCACCAAATTCTGGAAGCCTTAAGCTAGCTGTAAATATGACTATTGAGTAAGCAGAGAGAAGCAAACAATGGCGATTTGATTTTGCAGTGAACATAGTGATTTGCGTCATATTTCAGATTAAGGTGTTCGAGATTTGCATCTGAGCTTTCTTGGGGGTTCATTTCCTGCTATCAGCTCTGCTTGCACTGCAGCTCTTTCATCCATTTTCATCGTATCTATTCACACTGCAAACTTAAAGGAAGATTAATTTAATTTCATCAAAAACCAAATAAGAAGTTTTGAAAAGCGCAAGGAAATGGATTTCCTGGAAACTGACTTGAGTTTCATATTCAAATGAATACTTGTTTCCAACTTTCGGTTCACTTTCCTTTCATGCAAACGTGAAACAATCTTTATCTGCTCTTCAAATCCCAAACACAAGAATAAATGAACCAAGAAATTTGCCCAGTTGAGGTAGGAAGTTATATTTTTCTCATTGCTTTGCTATGCTAATGCTATGAAACAACGTAAACAAGTAATTTACGGTTAAGGAAGATTTTTTTTAAATTCATTATCGTAATCCTTTCAAACTCTTAAATTGGAGGAAAAAATATCATCTTAATTGTTTTTATAGTAATTATGTCAACTAAATTAAAACTCAAATCATAAAAAACAAAATATTTATTTATTTATGTCTTTGCTTCTTATGTTTTTCGTTTGAGAGATAATTATGATTTTATTATCCAAGAATCAGAAAAACTCTGCTACAAAACAACAACTGTTTTACTGCTGCTAGTCATTCTCATTTTCTCTCGTTTTATGTCACTTACTAAAGCTTAAAAGCTAAAAACATCCTCTTAAAATAAAATGCATTTTGGTGATGCAGCATGTTTTTCGATGGCGGTGGAAAGTGGTCTTTGAAGGGCATTGAGAAAATTGGGCGTTCAGGTATGTGGAAGGGTTCTATTGTTGTTGGGTTTTTACCTGATTTCTGGATTAGAATCTAGTGGGGGTTATGTTGTTTTTGACCCCAAGACAAGCACATGAATTTGTGTTATATATCAGCATTTAGCGGTTCATGAAGGGAGGAGGAGAATAGTTTACGTGTTTTGTCGGTGACAAGACCCAAGATATAGCCCTAATATTTCTTTTGGAAAGTGTTCATCCGTAGTCGTCGTTTTCTAGACATATTTCCAGTAAGAAAATTTCATTGACTTAATAAAAGTAAAAATTAAAAAGTCAATTAAATTTTTAATCAAAACTATTATCAATTGGGTTTTTAATCGAATTAAGCTATTGAAATTATTTTTTTTTGAAATCATTGGCAACCCATTATATGGTAATATGGTAATTGATATGATGGTTGACATGATAATTTAAATGGAAAATGATGGGGTTGACATTTTTTCTTGTGAGACAGGTGATTTCGAAATTTTATTAGGAAAAAGTATAAATTAAAACTTGGAAACAGAAAAGTCTAAGGAAAGAAAGCTAAATTAACACTATTGTTGCAGGGGTTAATTAGGCATAAATGTCAATTTTAAAAGATAATGTGAGAATTAGTTTTATTTTTTCAAGTTTAGGAAAATAGATCGATTTTGAAAAGAGAAATAAAAATTATTTTTTAGAGGAAGCATTTTTAACTGGGGTGGCAATTAAGGGGTTAAAAGCGCGTCTGACCCCTGACTACTACCTCAACTGAAAACACTTCCAACAAGAAATGTTTTCGTCTAACAATCATTTTATCCAACAATCAAAAATATGAAACGGCCAATGGTTAAAATATCAAACAACTAATTACATTTTTACCCTCCAACGACTATTTCATTTGCTATATAAACCCTACTTATTTTCTTTTTTCTTCGTTCAATCTTATTCTTTCAATTCTCTCAATCATATTCTCTCAATTCTTTCTACTATTTTATTCTTGATTTTTCATTCAATTTCTCTCAAATTCATTTCATAATTTCTTTGATTTTATTTAATTTTTTATAATTTTAAAAATGTCAATGCCTCTTATTCATTTGGATGACAAACACATTTCCGATGTTCAATTAACAATGATAATAAAATATTATTTTATTTTATTTTAATTAATATAATCATTAAGTTGTTAACATTATTAATTTTTAAAATTTTTTATATTTATACAATCAGACCGAAGACTGGATTATCGAGACGTATATACACAATTTAGGTGTGAGGGCATAGCGTGTTATTGAACAACACTTGCAAGAGGTCAGATTCTTGGATTATCGGATTCTTGCACATGTCTCAAATGCTTGGGGGACTAAATTGGAGCTCACACTTATCAGTGATTTGCTGGAAAGATGGAGACCTGAGACACACACATTTCATCTTTTGTGCGATGAGTCCTAACCATAACAGGGAATCCCAAGATAAAATTTTAGAACCTAGGAATCTCGAGATAATTTTCAAACATCCTATCCTGGGAATCCCAGATATTGGCTCCTACATATTTTTTTAAAATTTTTCCCCCCAATTGCTCCCTTCTACTCCCTTAGCTTCCTCGCCCGCCGTCCTTTAAAAAAATTATTTTGTTTTCATTTTTTTTGGTTGAGTGTTGAAATTTTGGGATATAGATGAAACTAATGTCAAACGTTATAGGGGTCAATTCATATTTAAATTTACAAATTTATAGTATTTTTAAGAGTAAGAAAACTTGGAGCCAATTAATGTTACTAATTTATAGTGTTGAAAAGAATCGAACCTTTAATTACTAGTAAAAATAGGAAAGATTATTACTATCTCACTTAATCTCGTAGTTAATTCATCTTGTTCTTTTAATTGGCAGCTTTTGAAGATTTTTTTTCAAACTATCTACACAATAAAAACATATAGGACTTATATTTTACAAGATAAGCTGGAGTTGGCCAAAAAGTTCCCAAGATTAAGAAGAGTAGGTGTATCAGGATAAATGGCCTAAGACTCTAAGATAATGCTTTGGGGATATTTTTGAAGTTGACGATGTTAGAAGTTTATTAATATAAGTTGTTAAGTTTGTTATTCCAAATCTGTTAGTAGCCAAATATGTTAGCAGTAATTATGAGCTCACAATGTCCTTTATATACTAGAGTTGTACAAGTTCAATGATACATAAATAATATAGAAATTCCTTTCAAATTCAATATAGTTTTGAGCATTACTTAGCTTATTTCTAGGAAATCTTTACATGGTATCAGTCGCCACGATACTGGAGATCTGATCGTCACTTTGCCTTCATGACTACCACTGCTTCTGTTGACTCTGCCTCTGTTGAGCCTAGAGGTTTGGTGTTTTTTGATGCTCGGCTTATTCAATCATTCCCACGTCATGAAATTGTTAAATTGGAAACTGGAAGTTTCATTCAGTGGCAGTAGCATATTAGACTGATAGTTGAAGGTTACAAACTAACCGAGTTTTTGGAGGGCACGCTACTAGCTCCGCCACGTTTTGTACAGTCGTCGGAGAGACCAGTTCTTCCAAATTCGGAGTATTCGACCTTCATTCAACAAGACCGTCTACTTGCCTCCTGATTGCTCTTAACCATTGCCCCTTTGCTCTTAGCCTCTTTTACCGATGCTCGAATGGTGTTCGACGTTTGGAATACAACCATCTGACTCTTCGCTGCCGTCTCAGGTGAGAAATTATCTCGTATCCGACACGATCTTCATTCGCTTAAGAAAGGTAACCTTTCAGTTCAAGATTACATTATGAAAATACATAACACCTGCGCCGTGATCGAGGCTTCTAGCTTTGGGATCTTGGAGGCGAAAAAGTTTGAGATTATTCTTGTAGGTCTCTCTTCGGAGTTTGACGTTGTACTCACGTTAGCCTCATTCTCTCCTAAAACCTTGCCTTTTCAACGCCTTGTTGATGTGCTTTTGGAGTATGAAATGTGACAACTGTGCATGGTTCAAGAACTACCGATGTATAAGAATCTTGTGGACTCTGCACTGTCACCACCTATCGTGGATTCTCCTCGTGGTGGACGTCCACTGACTGGAGGTCGTTGTAGGGGCTTTCGTTCTCGCATTTAGTGCTAAATTTGCAGTTGATTTGGGCATCTCACCCAGCGATGTTACTATCACTATAATCGTGACTATTCTGGTCTACAATCAGTGGCTCGAGCGACTCAATCGATTGGACATCAGAGCTCAGACTCAGGCGCTGGGTTTTCGTTTCCTTCTCAAGCTTTTAATAGTTTTGATGTGGTGCCGAAAGGTATGTTTTTTGGTGGTTTTGTTGTGCCTCAAGTGACTAGATTAAATAGTAAGGTTTCGAATCCTTTTGTTGACTTTGATGGTGGTTTTGGATATAATGTTGATGGTGGATTTGGGTCTAATCATGGTTCCGGGTCTAATAGTATTGGTGGTTTTGGATTTACAAATGTTGGGCCACGGGTTCATTTTGGGCCTAGGCATACGACTGCCCCTTTTTGCCCCACATAGTACTGCTCTTGCTGAATTCAGGTTTGCCACTAATAGGTAACATGCTTATCGGTCATATTCTGGTCAGCCTATGCGTGTCAGGCAATCTGGTCAAAATCAGGATATTGAAGGCACATGTCATCTTCATGCGTCGAATGGTAATAATTTTCTGAATAAGTCTACTTCTCTTGAAAATAATTGTGTGGAGTTTGCTACTCATCTTGAAAATAGATGTGAGATTGGGCCTTTCGATGATGGTAGTTATCATATGTCTGGGCTGTCTATTCTATGGCAAACAAAACCACAAGCCCATGTTTACACTGGGTCTGATCCATGCATTTGGCTCCTCCGTATACCTCACCTTTATGCATCCAACTTTTACAACTCTACTGGATCAAATGTTCGTGCTACTTAGCATGGTTCCAACCTTGATAGCACTGACTCTTATATTCCTATGCCCGTTAGAACTATGCCATGGTATCCAGATTCCAGGGCCACACATCATGTGTGTCGCAATGCTTCTGCATTGAATGATTCTACACCTTATTTAGGTAAATCTTCTCTCTTAATGGGTAATGGGGCTCCCACTAGAATCTTTACTGTCGGCAATTCTGTATTTTTTACACACAGTAAGTGGCTTCATTTTTCTAATGTTTTGTGTGTTCCGACTATAAGGAAGAATTTACTGCCTGTGTCCTAGTTTGCCATTGAAAATAATGTATTTTTTGAATTTCACCCGACCTATTATGTTATTAAGGACATCTAAACCCAAGAGATTCTACTGAAGGGCCACATTCGTGATGGGCTATATCACTTCTCTCTGCCGGTTGTAAGTATTCCATTTGGTGTGACTCCTTCTACTGCTAATGTTAGACTTCAGCCTCAAGTTACTGGTTTTGATAGTTTTACTTTGTGGCACAAACGTCTTGGCCATCTTTCTATTTCTATTGTTAAATCTGTCTTAGATAAATGTAAAATTGCTTTCAGTAAAGTTTGTTTGGATAATGTTTGTATTGCTTGCCAAAAAGGGAAGTCACATAAACTGCCCTTTCCAACATCTGTCACAGAATATACTGATCCTTTTGCTTTGGTGGTTTCCGATCTATGGGGACCTGCGTCAGTTGCTTGTGGACGCCATTGGTATTATGTCTCATTTATTAACATGTGCACTCGTTTTACCTGGATTTGTCTTATTCGTCAAAAATCTCAGGCAATGGAATGCTTTGCTCAGCTCCAACAGTTAATCAAAACTCAGTTTGAGAAAAGTATCAAATATTTTCAGAGTGATTGGGGAGGAAAGTATCGCGTCTTCACGTCTATGTTGGCAACTTAATGGGTAATACATAGGCTGTCATGTCCTCATACATCTGAACAGAATGGAGTGGCTGAACACAAACATCGACATATTCTCGACATGGGTATTACACTTTTGGCTCAAGCAAACCTTTCCATGGATTATTGGGGTTATGCTTTTTGTTGTGCTATTCACTTAATCAATCGTCTTCCTACCTCTGTTCTGAATGGACAATCTCTATACAAAGTTCTACATGGACAAGATCCCACATATGATCATCTACATGTGTTTGGGTGCTGTTGTTTTCTCTATCTACGTCCCTTTTTACATCACAAGTTGAATTTTTGTTCTCAACCTTGTACATTTCTGGGATATAGTTCTCAGCATAAAGGGTATCAGTGTCTCACACCAGATGGTAAGGTTGTTATTTCACGTCATGTTGTATTTGATGAATATCGGTTTCTGTTCCCTTTGCCTACTACAGAAGGTACCACATCATCATTTAGTCCATCTCTATCACCAACATATATTCTTATTATTCAACTTGTCTATTCTCGACCTTCGGAGATTTCCTTTGCTCAACCTCTTGTGACCTCATCTCTTGATATGTGTCCCTCACAGTCTCTTCTTGAAAAACCTCTGGTCTGTTTGGAATCCATACATGAACCTTGTTCTGTCCCTTTAATACCTGATAATGAAAAGCCGATTTTAGACAGTCCTGATAATTTTTACTTTTATTTTTTAATTTTCTTGGTTTTCGACATTATTCTTTCTTCTTCTCTAGTTTTTATTTTTTTTTCTCTTTTACTTCTAGAGGTTTTTCTTTATTTTCTTCTTTTTCAAAAAAGGGTTGTTGGTGGATTTTGGATAATCCTTTCTTTGTCGACAAGTCAGAGTCTGAACGTCTTAGATCACAAAACAAGTGTGAGATTCGAACTTTAACTATTTTTTTTATGAATCGTTGTTTTGGCTTTTCTAGTGTGTGTTATAACTCATTGATTTGGGAGTTTAGTTGTTGGAAAGTATAGAGAATATTGCGTATTCCGATGTACTTTTGATATTGAAAAGGTTGGGGACTGTTTTGACGGTTTAAATGAGGTTTTTGACCTAATCCGAAGGAGTTTTATGACTGTTTGGGCGGCCATACAGGTGTGTATTTGAGCACACAACCGTGTGGAGTTAAGAATTAGGGTTTTTGGTCTAATTTGGGTGCCACACGGCCTGACCAATCAGTCATGTGGCCTATTTGGGAATTTTCGTTGATTTTCATGCGGCCGTGTCCCTCGGGCACACGGGCGTGTGTGATTGGAAATTAGGGATTGGGTAACTTGGTGTCACACGGCCAGGCCACATGGTCGTGCGGCTAATTTGGGGATTGAAAGATCCCACACGAGCGTGTGTTTTGGACACACGGCCGTGTCTGGTGGGTACACGGGCATGTGAGACCCTCACATAGCCATATCAGCCCTATACTCAAATTTAGTCCAAATGGACATAGAGTTACACAGCTTGTTCCCACGACCATATACTTGGTCCACATGGACGTGTGCCTTAGTCATAAGCAGTGTGCCTCTCTTCACACTAGCTTTTGACCTGCCACACGGCCTGGGCAATTCCCACACTGCCAGAGCACACGGCTGTGTGGTCCTAAAACACCAAATTTTAGTTTGTGTACGTGTTTGATTTGAAAATGTGTCTGTGTTTTTCGACCCTTGGCTAAGCCTTAGTAAGGGTATTTAAGTTTCAATATCTATAACCATGTGCTCTACTTATGTGGTTGCGACTGTTAAGTGAAATGTTTGGTTCTAAATTTGGACTATTAGGCGTTTGTGCTTATCTACCTCTGTCTAACTGTCTATTGACGTGACATTATTTCTGTGAGATTGAATGCATTCATGCACTTGCATAAAGTGTTTTGGGTGGGGAAGTGAAGAGAAGGGAGTCTGATCTGATCTGACAGTTTTACTACAACTTATTCGTACAACAATTTATCGCACTGTATTGCATGTGCGTCAGCCTTGCTGCTCACTATTATCTGATCTGGCAGTATAACTGTAACTTGACTATACAACGGATTACCACATTACACTGTATGACACATATGCCAGCTCTATTGCGTATTATTATCTGAGTGGCTTAGTCAACATACGTGGTGTGTAGTGTTGGATGGGCCTTTCGAGGTCTTAATTTGTGTGATTGGCTGGATGAGCTTTAAAAACTCTTTTGGGATGTGATCGGGGGATAGAGAGGTGTGTTGGCTGGATGGGTGGGTTTCCATTTTCTAACTGCATTTCATTCACATCTGTCTATGAGATTTGTCTGTAATATCAGTTGTCTTTAATCTGTATGTCTGTACATCCCTCGTGTCGAGTTTTCTATGTGAATTTGGTGTGCTCTGGTTGATACGTTTGGTTGGGACGTTAGTTCCAAGTTTACTATCCGACTCTATGTGAGCTTGAAATTCTGTTGCACTTTTGATTTGAATATTGTAATTCTGTCTCTTGTTTTGTTTCGAACTCACACTGAGCTCGAGTAGTTTACCCCCTCTTAGTGTTTCCTTTTCAGGTACACTCTCGTTTCCTACAGCTGGATTCGGCAGGTCGGAGGTCTTAGAATCAACTCGTTTTTCTTTAACTGGTTAATAAAGAACATCTTTTAATCTGAGTTTTATGTAAACGGTTTTGGATTGTAATATCTGTTTTAAATACTATGGTACAAATTTTGATTTGAGTTTTAGTCGTTTTTATTCCGCTTATATATACTACCTTACTTGTAATTTTACTGAATGAAATTTAAGCGATTAAGTGATTTGGTTTGTTGGGTTAACTTATTTTGTAAAAATTACCTATGATCACTTCGGTGATCAACGTGACATCTGAGATTCAGTCTAAACTCCTAGGCCGAGTTTCAAGTGTTACAATACCCGGGTGTGAATTCAAGGAGACATTTTGTCCGATAATAAAACATGCCACTATTCGAATCATTCTATCTATTGCTGTTTCAAAAGGTTGGCAACTTCGTCAGGTAGATGTGAATTAATACCTTTTTGAATGGAGATCTAACTGATGAAGTGTTTATACAGCAACCTCTAGGGTAAGTTCAATATGGTTTTAATAGTAAACCTTTGGTCTGTCATCTGAAAAAGGCATTGTATGGTCTACAACAAGCTTCGCATGTTTGGTTTGATAGATTAAAGAGCTTTCTTCTTTCTGTTGGTTTTCTTCTATCCAAGTCTGATGCATCTTTATTTATTAAAGTCACACCTAACTATACACTCTATGTTCTTGTGTATGTGGATGATATTATCATTACTGGAAGTATGTCTACATGTATAGATAGCTTTGTTCAATGGCTGCATGAAGAGTTCTCATTTAAAGATATGGGTGATCTCCATTACTTTCTCGGGATTGAAGTTACACGATCTAGAGACATGTGTCTTCATCTATGCTAATAGAAACACATTCGCGATTTGCTAGAAAGGAGTTCTATGACTCATGCAAAGAGTGTTCATACTCATATGGTTAGTTCGTCTCCTCTATCCAAGGATGACGGGGAACATCTTAGTGACCCTACTAAATACAGAAGTCTTGCAGATGCTTTACAATATGTTGTTCTTACTTGACTTGATATTGCATATGCGGTAAATTGAATATGTCAGTTCATGAATGCGCTTACTACTATTAGTTTGATTGCTTTAAAATGAATTTTGTGGTATCTATGTGGTACTCTTGATTATGGGGTTTTTTCCGTCCTTCTACTTGGCTTTCGTTAGTTCGTTATGCAGATGCTAATTGAGGACTGGATTTTGATGATCGTCGATCTACAACTGGTTACTGTGTATATTTTGGACACACACCAGTCTTGTGGTGTTTCAAGAAGCAACAAGTCGCTTCACGGTCCACAGAAAAAGCTGAATATCGAAGTCTTACTGCCGCTACTAGTAATATTTCTTGGTTGGTCTCATTACTAAAAGAGTTACAATTTCACGTTAGCAATCCACCTAACATTTGGTGTGATAACTCTAGTATAGTTGCAGTAGCTGCCGACCCTGTCTTACATTCCAAATTAAAACATGTGGAGCTTGATTTGTTCTTTATCCGTGAGAAAGTTACTGATGGGTCTATTCTCACTAATGAAGTACCTGCGAGTGATCAAGTTGCTGATATCATTACCAAGCCACTTTCTGTTTCATCTTTTGCTCGGTTTAGAAGTTGTCTTCGAGTTTTGCCTGTCGGGAAGATGGGTGAATGTTAGAAGTCTATTAATATAAGTTGTTAAGTTTGTTATTCCAAATCTGTTAGCAACAATTATGAGCTCAGAATGTCCTTTATATACCAGATTTGTACAAGTTCAAGGATACATAAATAATACAGAAATTCCTTTCAAATTCAATATAGTTTTGAGTATTACTTACCTTATTTCTAGGAGATCTTTACAAAAGATAATATCTATAAAAGTGATTGACTTCTTGGCTATTTATTCCAATGGAGATGCTGACTTGAATTATTGAGTGAAAAAGTGTCAAAAACGCACATGTTACACTTAGGAACTGTTTCAAGCCATTTTTTTCATTCTTTAGTGCCTGTTAAAGATTGGAAGAGAGAGCAATATTTATGTAAAGATGAGGCTGTAACTAGTGAAATTTAGAGTTAGGCAGGATTAATTTTTATTTTTATTTTGTATTATGATTATTATAGTGAATTGTTTCTTTAATCAACACCTTGTAAATATGAATTAAATTTGAATTATGTTAACAAATTTATTCAACAGATTCTACATTTGTTATTACTATTGTTATGCCTACTACAATTATGATTCATAAATTATAATTAATAAAAATGTATCTAAATACTTAATTTTGTCTGGATTTATGATTGTGAATTTATCAGAATTTAAAATTGTTAGGTGAGAGCTAAAAAATGATTTCGAGTCAAAATTGATTTTTATTTTAAAGTAAAGGAAAATTCGCTTGGAAATTAAAATCAAATTTAAACTTTGAGACAAAGACTAAATCGAATTGATTTTACAAGTTTTGTGCTTGAATTGGATTTTGCAATTATATACATTCATCCATATGTAAAATCATGGTGTAATTATAAAAGGAAAAATAAATTTGATTCGATTTCACAATTATATACCACAAACAATGGAAAGAATATTTTGATTTTTATTTGGTAAAATAATCAAAGGATTATATAGAAGTGTTCATAAATAAAATGTCAAGAGTAATTTATTCTTTCCAAGCCTTTTTAATCTTCATAGGGGGTCCTCAAACATGTGCAAAACTTCATCATTCGATAGAGCTATTTTCACTAAAGCATCAGCAATCCTGTTAGTCTCTCTAGGAACATATCTCAAGGATCACTTTTATTCATTAGCTAATATATGTTGAATCCTTCTTATAAGAGTGGATTTTTGTCCTTCAATCTTGTTATCACTAATAGATACAATGGTCTTTTCAATCTTGCTATCACTAATAGATGCAACACTGGGGATATCTCAGAAGTCTCTGTGAACAACTCAAACCCAACAAGTGAGTTGCAGAACATCCAAGCAGCCTACAGGTTAAATGGGAAGAATTGCCTGAAGTGGTCTCAACTGGTTTGTACGTTCTTGAAGGGAAGAGGAAAGCTGAGTCACCTACTCAGAACTAGACCTAAAGAAGGAGATCCTAAGTTTGATGCTTGGGATGAACAAGACTCTATGGTAATGTCTTGGTTATGGAACTATATGATGCCAGAAATCAGTGATACATGCATGTAACAACCCTATTTTAGCTAAATCAAAACAGTGGTTTCGTAACCACAAATCTGAGATCATAAAATTATTTTAATATTATTTTTGGTGTTTATAGTATGTGAATATACATGTGTGAAAATTTTGTTAGCTAATTTTATAGTTTAATAGCTCAATTTGAGAAAAAAAGATTAAATCGCGTAAAATGAAAAAGTTGCATTCCATATGATAAAGGAGTTTATTTGCTATTGCTTATTAAATGTGAAGTACTTATATTGTAAATATACCATTTATAGTGGGAATGGACATAAATGGTCTAATATTTGATGTTTAAATGGTTTAATAACCAAGGGTAAAATGGTAAACTATGAATTATGTAATTAATAAACAATGCCAAAAGCATTATCATCTTTATTTTCATCACCCATAACCGAAAATAAGAAGGAAAAATAATTCATTCTAGGGTTCTTCATTCGACCTTGCATATTCAAGCAATTAAGGTATGGTTTTGATCCATTTTTGATGATTTCTATGTTTTTATGATCGTTGCTTTAAGTACTAACTAGACCATGCCTCAATTTTTGAAAGTGTTGATGATTTTTAAAGTTTCCATTGATGAATTCATGTGTTTTTGGATGTTTGATGATGAAATATGAAAGCTTGGTGTTTAATATATATGTTTTGTAAAGTGATTTTGAGTAAAAATGCATATTAGGGATTAAATTAAGAAATTTGTAAATTAAAAGGGTTAAAATGTGAAATAAATGAATGATATGGGCTAATAAGGGCATAAGAGTAATTAGGCCAAGCATGAGTCTTATTGAATTTTGTGTATTTATGAAATAAGGACTAAATTGAATAAATGTGGAACTTTAAGGGCTAAAGTGCAAAAGTGCCAAATATGTGTTGTGGATTAAATTGAAAGATTATGTGATTAAATGAGTTGATTTTGTTATAAAATAGATCAAGAAAAGAGGAACCCAGACTTAGATCAAGGCAAGAACAAAGTACTCGACTAATCGACTAGTTTTGTCGTTTTTACGTCTGAGGTAAGTTTGTACGCGATAAACATTGTTATAATTATATTTTTAATGTTTTGATATTGTATAAATTATATATACGAGACTACGGTAATGTTCAACGACAAATTGACTATGTTTGGCACTTAGTGTGTGATTTGAGATAGCTTCGGCTATATATATATATATATATATATATATGTGTGTGTGTGTGTGTGTGTGTGTGTGTGTGTGTGTGGCACTTAGTGTACGATTCGAAATAGCTTCGGCTATATGTGGCACTTAGTGTGCGAGAATGAGATATATTCAGCTATGATAGGCACTTAGTGTGCGAGATTATAATAACTTCGGCTATGCTTTGGCACTTAGTGTATGAGATATCGAGTATTCAACAATATCACGTAAAGGTATGAGTTCGATACGAATTTGTATAGGTATGTACATATAAAGCATGAAATTCAAAAAGAAGAAATCATGAATTTTACATATAGCTTAAGAACAAGAATGTGAAAGGTTTGGTAATAATCATGAGTTACATGTTATTATGTTTAAATTGATGAATGATAAATTGGTGATTAGATAAGTTTATGTCATACGAACTTAATTTTGTCTGGATTTATGATTGTGAATTTATCAGACTTTAAAATTGTTAGATGAGAGCTACAAAATAATTTTGAGTCAAAATTGATTTTTATTTTAAAGTCTAGTAAAATTAGCTTGGAAATTAAAATCAAATTTAAACTTTGAGACAAAGACTAAATCGAATTGATTTTACAAGATTGGTGCTTGAATTGGATTTTGCAATTATATACATTCATCCATATGTAATATCATGGTGTAATTATAAAAGGAAAAATAAACTTGATATGATTTTTTTCACAATTATATACCACAAACAATGGAAAGAGCATTTTGATTCTTTTTTTTTTTTGGTAAAATAATCAAAGGATTATATGTAAGTGTTCATAAATAAAATGTCAAGAGTAATTTCTTCTTTTGGGACCTTTTTAATCTTCATAGGGGGTCCTCAAACATATGCAAAACTTCATCATTCGAGAGAACTATTTTCACTAAAGCATCATCAATCCTGTTAGTCTCTCTAGGAACATATCTCAAGGATCACTTTTATTCATTAGCTAGTATCTGTTGAATCCTTCTTATAAGAGTGGATTTTTTTTCCTTCAATCTTGCTATCACTAATAGATACAACAGTTTCTAATTTATCTGATTGGATGGCGACCTCATCGTATCCTTGTTTCTGAAGTAGAAGTAAGCCATCCAAAATGCCCTTAGAGCTCAGCAACAACGACCGAACATTTCCCCAAGGAGCAATTATAGCTCAAGATCCAATCCTCCTTACCATCACGTATTACTCCACTTGCAACAGAGAAACTAGAACCAAAGTGAACAACACCATTAGTATTAAGGTAAAAGCACATACATGATTTCGGGCCTTTAGAAGCATGGTGTGTATTAATCTCTAAAACTTCATTTTGAATAGATATAAATTGTTTCGCCCAGTTTCGCCCAATTGTAAGAAACCTTGATGATTATTTAATACAATATTCTTTGATTGATCCACATTTACGTTCCATCATAAATCCACCATTACACATATAACCTCTCTTTTATTTCTTCTTTTATTATTATTATTTTTTACTTTCTGAAAATCACATATACCCATTTTTAAAAATTGAAACAAAGACTCGATAGATTTTGTGTATTCAACCGGTTTTTTTTTTATATATTTGTTTTTGGCTGTATTTATTTTAATTTTATTATTTTCTATTTTTAATTTCATTTTTATAATACAAATACTAATATATCACCTCCTTAAAAAATTATTGAGATCAATTAAGCTATTATTTATATTAAAATGAAAAACTTTCCCTTTTTTAAGTAAAGTGGAAAAAAATATATCAAAAGAATTTGGAAGCCAAAACCCCATGCCAATGCTCCATTCTTTAGTCTAATAACCTTTCTTTGACTCCAATCATTATAAATAAATACCACTCTTTATAATTTTCCAAATACATGTAATTGAATGAAAGCATAATTATTAATTATAAAATAATATACTTTTTTAAATGTATTTAGCTGATAAGTTGTGATTACATCATAATTATATGTCATGTTTGATATTAAAAATTATAATTACATAATTACATAATTTATATTTTTAAAAAATACTAATTACTACAAATATTTATTAGTATGATAAAGTTAATTTCTAAACAAATAAAAAGTTTAAAATCAAATCATCATATTTATTATGTTAGTCTAAAAAGGTATTTGATAATATGATTATTAAATAAAAATAAAAACCATATACAATTTTATGTAATTGTTCTAGTGCATATTTATTGGGTTATTCCCTCCTTAATATTTAACATATACTTTTTATCATTATTTGATGGTCATTGGTTGAGTTCATCATCATCATCTGAATTTGAATCTACATTAATATTAACAAGATTTCCTTTTTTCATGTACTTTTTGAAGTATGGATCATCTCAATTCTACCTATGATTGAAATTATAAGATATGCAATATATTAATACGACCCAACCTTTTTTATGCTATGGGAAATATTTTTTAGATTTGAAGTATGGATCATCTTAATTCTATCTATGATTGAAATTATAAAATGCTCATTATGTTAGTATGACTCAACCTTTTTTATGCTATGGGAAATATTTTTTTAAAACAACAAATATCTTCTCAACCACATTTCAAAATCTTAATGTCTAAAATGAAAGAGTTTGGAGTTGTCTATAATGCTTGTGTCTGGCATCATTATCTCAAATGTTATCATACCCGATGATATGGTGTAAGAAAACATTTTCTATTTTCATAATTAGCACTAACCTTATCATATTTGAGTTTATAGTCCAAATAATATATAACTTTAATTATAAAAATTTATATAAACTTAACTTAGAGAAAGAATTACGTTAGGTTGTATCCTTTTTTATAGAACGTAAATTAAATAAAAAAAATAAAATTTATAATATATAACATTTACAAAAAAGTTGTATAAATTGTCCAAACCTTTTACAGCACTTCTCATAAACAATATAATTTTTACCATAACTTTTATAACATGAAAATTATTTTTTATGATAAAGTTTTTTGCCATAAATTTAAAAAAAAGATTTAAATAATATATATTTTTTAATTTTACAAAGTACACGAATTATTTTTATAATATAATTTTTAAGATTTATAATATAAAACAACTTCCATAACCATCTCAAACACTCATACATGTTCATACTTATAATATAATTTTGATATGTCTTTTACTCTGGTTGTGTTTTGAACATTTGATTTCAATTTCGATTTCGATTTTGATTTTGATTTTGATTTTGATTTTGATTTTGATTTCAATTTCGATTTCGATTTAGGGTTATTTTGATTTTGGTTTTATTTGTTATTAATGTGCATGATAGATTAGTGTTTGGTTATTAAAGTGAATGACATATATTATGTATGGTAAACATGTGCATGATATTTATTGTTTGTATCAAACTGATGTTTATTGTTTGTATCTGCCATTGTTTGTATCCTAGCTGCTATATTGTATGTGGTGATATCAAATTTGTTATTTACCTTTTATATTGTACTGGTTATTGTCTGTCATTGCCTAGGTGTAGGGTTAAAATGTTTGGTTATTGTCTGCCATGTGCATGACAAAAATGGTTGTGTTTGTAACACCCCAAACCCGACCGAGATGTTATGGCCGAATCCAGAGATGCCACAAAGAAGGGTTTTGAAAACTGAGTCGTTCCAATAAATCATTCAAGTTTTATAACTCATATTCATTTATATCTATTATCAAAAGCGTTATTTAATTTATTTATTTTCCAAAACATAATTTACAACGGAAGTCATAGAAAACGTTCTATTAGAAAATCTCATTTGTATTTTTGGAAAACTTTTGTTTTAATGTTTTAGATAACCATCGTAAATAAAGTGTTAAAACGAGAAGTCCAAATCCCAAAATTTAAACCAAACAGTCCAAAGAGTCTAATTATTACAAAACTCCCAGAAATAATTTTTAAATTAAAATAAAAAAAACCATAATCTTAAACCGTTTACAAACTCGTAGTCACCGTGATGCTCCGTCACACCGATCCGCCTAAGTTTGTGGGTTACTTGAATAGAACAGACAAACAGAAGTAGCCATGCTATACATATAAAAATCACATAAACAGTCAGATTTAGATTCGGACATAAGTCTTTTACAGGTACAAATAACAGAATCAGATATACAAAATCCTACCTCCGTCCTCTACACATCAACTTCGACCATCCCATCACACTATGTGGGCTTAAAACCACCCACCCATCCCTACACACCATATAGTGTTGATACGACACACAATAGATAATATGCAGTCAAGCTGTCGGAGTATAGGCGAAAGTCGCCATGCACAACACTTCCTCTACATATACGATTCCCACCCCAATCATAGATACAGAATACAGATACAGAAACATCATGCTTAACATGCTCTCATATAGGTATTAGATATATATATATAATAGAATAATCAGACATGCATAACGGTGTCCCACTCATAGCAAACTATCAAAATATCAGATAACATAATCTAGGGTTTGGTTAGCCCTTACCGACCCTACGGTAAGCCCACAGTCAATCGAAACGACTCGTGCGATCCTAGGGAAAATTTTAGAATTATAGGCCCACATGCTCATGTGGCTTTTCTTTGTGGGCCCACATGCCCAGATTGGCCTTGTCGTGTGGCCCACACAGCTTGGTCCATAACCCACACGCCTGTGTGACATTCCCGTGTGGCCCACAAGCCCAACTTGGCCTAGTTCGTGTGGCCCAAATGGCCACACCCACACCACTACACAGTCGTGTCTAGAACACGACCATGTCCTCGTCAAACACACGATTGTGTATCGCACACGGCCAACCACATGACGAGGCACATACCCATGTAGCGTCGATAGAATGGTTTTTCGGCTGTCTGTGTTTTGATGTGAAAACACTCTCGAGACCACTGGCACTTAAAATTAACTAATAAATAAACAAATTAGTTGCTTAAATCGATACCAAACCGAACGACCTCGAAATATACAATCCTTTAATCCACCAAAACCCCTTACCTTCGAATGAACAACGATGATTTCGCACAACTAAAGCACTGATTGGAAGCCCCCAACCCCTTAATTTTCTCCTAAATACAAAACGAACCCCATTAACCAACGATTCACTAACCAAAATAATAACCACATTTATTAGAAACATACAAAGAACTCCAAAATACTGAGACACAACGAATTGTACAAAAGAGCATGTGATAGAATCAGAAAGGATGAGAACAAAGAAAAATTGGCAGAAAATCCAAAAGGAGAGGAAAAGAACGTTAGAATTTCTTTTCTAGAAGAGAGAAAAAATTTTAAAAATAAAATACAATTTATTTAATAACACATCCCCTATTTTCTCCTACTAACCCACTAACACACAACTACCATAGAATTTTAGCTCTACCGAAACTCTATCAGTCAAAAGAGCAAAAATTAACACCCTCATTCACGCAAGGATTCGAACACAAAACCTCTAACACCCTAAATCCTTACCACTCGAACCAGCAAGCTCATTCTAATATGAGTTTACCAAAGACAGAATATAACCCAATCTACCAAGGATAAGGCTAGAATTAGAAAAATAACAAAGTTTGCAAATATGAGACTTGAACCCAAGACCTCATACACACTCCCAAAACACTTAGCCATTGAAGCAGATGCACATTTGTGTCAAGTATTTATAGAAATAGAAATAAATTATTCAAGGCGTTACAGTGTTTGTATTAAATTACTTTTGTATTGGTTACTGTTTGCTATGTGCATGACAGAAATGGTTTTGTTTGTATTAAATTATTTTGTATTGGTTATTTTCTGACAAAAATGGTTAAAGTGTTTGCGTATGTTGTTTGCCTTTATTGATGAGTAATTTGTTTAGCAAGTTTAATTGATGACAATTTTAATAAGAATGAAGAAGAAATGTCTAGTAGTGATGTGTTTGGTAGTGATACATCTGAAAGTGATATGTCTAATAGGATAAGAGTTAATTTAGATGGTTTAAACATGGATGGTATAGAAGTAGGTGAACTGTGTGATAGTGATGATTCAGGGAGGTTAGATAGTGCACATGAATCTGACTCAGATTAATAAAGTTGGCCTGAGTTCAACTTAGAGAATGACATGAGTAATCCTAGACTTAAGGTTGAAATGTTATTTAAGTCTAAAGACAGTCTAAAAGAATCTGCCAAGTAATATTTTAGGTTGAATAGTTATTTTATTAAGTTTCTTAGAAATAATCTAAAAATGTTAAAGGTAGTCTACTGTGAAAGATGTTCTTGGATCATATGGGCCTCTAAACTAAACCCTACTAACCAGACTTGGCAAATTAGGAGTTCAAACCCTATCCACACTTGTTCTAAAGTCTATAAAAATAAGAATGTAACCTTAGCTTGGATAGGTGAATGTTATAAAGAAAAATTCATTGTTGATCCTGATTATTCTCTTAAATCATTACGACAAGATGTCAAAAGAGATTTATGTTGCATAGTCTCACTAACCAAATGTAGGAGGGATAAACTTAGAGCATTGAAACTAATTGAAGAAGCTCATAAGGCTCAATATGAGAAGATTTATGAGTACTTTTTAGAGGCTAGGACCCAAAATAAGGGAACAACAACAATCTGTTATCTGGATAACAAGTTGTTTCACAGGATGTATGTCTGTTTGCAGACATGCAAAGATAGGGCTGGTTGTATAAGGATAGTAGGTTTAGATAGATGTTTCTTGAAGGGCTATTATGGTGGCTACTTACCTACCGCTGTTAGGATAAATGCAAATAATGGCATCTATCCTCTTGCATATGCTGCTGTTGAAAGTGAAAACCAAGCATCATGGCTCTGGTTCTTGGAGTTACTCGCAATAGACTTGGAAACTGTGAACTCATACTAGATATCTTTCATGTCTGACAAACAAAAGGTAAAACTCTATTTTTTTATGTTATTTCTATTTAGGGTTTAGGGTTAGTTAAAGAATTAAACTGTATTTGTTCTAATTGCATGGACTTTTAGAAACAATATGTATGTTGTTTCCTAATGTAGAAATAAGATACTATGTTAGACACCTACATGCCAATTTCAAGAAGGCTGGTTTTTGAACAAAAGCATTGAAAGGTTTACTTTAGAAAGCTGTTAGAGCAAGCACTATAAGGGATTTTGAGGATGCAATGGATGAACTAAAAAAAACCAATCAGCATGCTTATGATTTGTTGAAGGAAAAGAACCCTACTCACTGGTCAAGGTCTCACTTCTCAATTAGGAGCCATTCTGACATGTTGGTAAATAATCTTTCTGAATCTTTTAACAAGGTAAACCCCTATGTTTTATGTTTCTTACTAATCATTGGCAATGCACTAATTCTTTATGTTGTTTACTAGTAGATGATATTGGAAGCAAGAGAGAAACCTATTCTGACCATGATGAAAACAATAAGGACCAAGATTATATTGCTTATTTTCAAGAAGAAAGAAGAAGCTGACAAATGGAAAGGAATGTTTTGTCCAAAGATCAGGAAAAAGCTGGATGTAATGTAACATCCCGAATTAGAAACTAGTCAGAATAGTGGTTTTAAGACCACGAATCTGACGTAAGAAATTTATTTTATTATATTTTTATGGTCTATAATTCTATGGAATTGTTTTGTGAAAATTTCATCCAAAAATTTTGACGTTTGGGCATTCAATTTAGTCAAAATGACTAAATCGTAAAAAATGAAAAAGTTGAGTTCTACATGCTAGAAGTGTCCAATTGTTATGAAATTTTAAATTGGAGGTCCTTAAATGGTAATTAGACCATTGGTTAATTTGTTGGACAAAAATGGATATGAAACGGGTGAAATAGAATATTTTTAAGTTAGGAGCATTTTGGTTATTCAGTAATTAAAATGAATTAAAAATAAAATTAAAAGCCAATTTTTGTCCATATTCAACCCCATGGTCGAAACTTGCATGGAGAAGACATAGCTAGGGTTTTTCAAGCTTCCAAGCTCGATTGTAAGTCTATTCTAGCCCCGTTTTTAATGATTTTTACATTTTTGAAATCTTCGTAACAAGATCTACCTATTTCTACCATTTATTTGAGTTATGATGAAGGTCTAGGGTTTGACCCATGTTATAAATTTGTGCATTTTGATATTTAATGGTAGATTATGCATATTTATGGTTGGAGAAACGACTTTTACTAAATAGTTTTCGATGAAAACGCTAAAAATGACTAAATTGTAAAAGTTAAAAAAATTGTCTTAAAAGTGTGATTTAGTGGAAATTGTGGGCATATATAGTTATGAAAATGAATCGTCTAGGCTCAAAGTGTAAAAAAATTGAATAAAAGTTATTTTACGAGCCTAGAGGCAAAAGTGTAAATATGATAAAATTTAGGGGTAAAAATGAAAATTTGTAAAAGTATGATTTTTGGGTCAATTTGAATAATTTTAATAATAAATGAGCTATATTTGAAATGTTAGATCAAGAAAATCGAGATTCGGGCCTAAATCGGAAAAGTTTGAGATTATGGACTAAATTGGAATAGTTGCCGTAATTGCATTTAAGGTAAGTTCATGTGATTAAATAAGCATGATATTCATGTTATTGTTGTTACACTTGAAATCTATTTTGCTATGGTTGTATTGATTTATATGTTCATGATATTGTGTATGGGAACGTGATGTACCCATGAAGTAATCGAAAGCTCAAATGTCGATAACATGTGATGGGATGATTGAATATAATGGAAATTTGATGGAACATGATATTTCTTTGAAACGAGTAAGTTTGTATGTAAATAATATATCGTTTTACTTATGTTATAATATTTTATTATTATATGAGATGTGGTTGTATATTGAATGATCACTTGATGTAAATTATGAATTGAAATTGATTATGGATAAATTGGTAAAATGTTGAAAGGTGAGGAATTTCCTGGTTGGATCTTCAGAATAGAAAAGATACGAATGATTCGTTGTGAGAACACGTGTAGTACTATGTGCAGGCTACTATATGTTTAAGATGATTTTAGGTCACGTGTGTAGTACTAAGTTGAGGCTACTACGTGTACTAGATGGTTAGGTCGCATGTGTAGTACTGAGTGCAGGCTACTATGCATACCTGATAGCTTCGATCACATGTGTGGTACTAAGTGCAGGCCACTATGTGTAAGAGACGGTTTTGGTCACAGATGTAGTACTAAGTGCAGGCTACTATGTGCACCAAATAGCTTCGGTTACAAGGGTGGTAATATGTGCAGGCCACCGTGTATCTGTTATTATTCCGATGAGTTCAATGGGAAATTGACTAAGTGAAAATACATGTGATCATGTAATGACTAGTGTAATTGAATATGATTATGTGATGAATAAGTGCAGGTATATGTGTGTGAAAATTTATGAGCAATGTCCTTAATAGTTGAGCGAACTTTCGGTAAGATGGAATGGAGTAAGTGAGATTATATAAGAGTGAAATTTGTAATGAAACAGTTTTGGACAGCAGCAGTTGTGTGACTTTGAAAAATCACCAAAAATGGTGGAAATCGAATTAGAAGTTGAATAAAATATGAAATAAAATTTTATTGAGTCTATTTTCACATAAAAGAAACGATGAAAGCAAAAAAAAAAAAATTTGTTCTATGATATTGAATTTTTGTGAGACAGGAAAGAAACAAATGGAAACATTATCCAAATCTTGTACGAAGAGATAATTAATTTTTAGTGCAGAGGGGTTGAAACTATCGAACAGCGAAATAGGGGAGATTTTAAAGAATAAACTGTACTTATTGGCTAATCCAAAAATTCTGAAAATTTTATGATAAGCAGATATGTGAGTCTAGTTTTAGAGAAAATTAGTTGATCTTGATTTGGAGTTTCGTAGCTCAAGTTATAAGTAACTGAGTGACTATGACTTGAGTAAACAGCTTAACTTGAACATAAGTCAAAATGCAATTATGGTTGTTTTACCTTGGAATCATGTTGTAAGAATTGATGGAATCATGTTGATAAATTGTTTATTATTTTCATATGAACTTACTAAGCTATATAGCTTACCCCCCTTATTTTCATTTCTTTAGTGTTGTCAGGTTAGCTCGAGGTTGGAGATCGTCAGAGGTAGCATCACACTATTGAGTTATCAATAGGGGATGTCGATGAGTCTTAAGCATCTTCAAGTGAGTAGCATGTACAGGAGCTTAGTTATTGATATGTGTTCTTATGATTTAGCCAAATGTATTGGCTTATATTGATTCATTGTATATATCCATGAGATATGGCTTATAATGTTTTGGCTTGTAAGCCTAATTATCCTTGTCATGTGTTGATGCTTTGTGATATGATTATAATTGTCTGCCGTGAATGAATAGTAAATAACATATGTGTACGAGAATGCCCTAAGACCATTCGAGGTGGTCATGACTATGGAACAAACGCGTAAATTGACATTAAATTGATAATGAATGAACATGGACATTTGGTGAATAAGTAGAGATCAATTTTTGGGTAATATGTTATGGTTGATTGTTAAAAATGTGCTTTAGTGAGGCGTGCTAAATTATTAAAATGATGCTATGATATGTGTCTTTAAAGTATTTAAGTATGTGAAAGATTAAGGCAACAAAAAGGCTTGGAAAATAGCCTAAGTGTTGACCACATGAGCAAAGACACGACTATGTGTCTCAGTTGTGTAGAGGACACGACCTTAGTACACGGGTGTGTGACTTGGCCGTGTGACCCTAAATGTTTGCTGACGTCATAAACAGAGAGTTACACGGGCTGAGGACACGGGCGTGTGAGACCACCCGGCCTACCTACACGGGCGTGTGGCTCTCCAAACATGAAAATTTTCTTAAGTGTTGTAAAAATGTTCGTGAGTTCTCGGTTCAGTCCCAAACTGCTTTTAATGCATGTTTAGAGCCTCGAAGGCTCGTGTATGGGACATTTTGCATGTGATTGAGTGATTCTGATATGATTGAAATTTTATGGCCCAGTTTTACATGTATGTGCATGTTTAAGTCCGGTAATGCCTCGTATCCTGTCCTAGTGTCGGACACGGGTAAGGGGTGTTACATGTAAATATAAAAGATTCATTGAGGTAAAATTACCCTTTTTAATCTTTTTGATGCCTTTATCCTGACTTTATGTTGCTGGTCACATACTGTTTTAGTGTGTGTTTTTAATATGCATGCAGTGATTGTTGGTGTGTATGGCTGTTTTTTTAATATACATGTTGTTGACTATTTTTTAATATGCATGCAGTGATTGTTAATATGTATGACTCTTTTTTTTAATATACATGTTATTGACTATTTTTTAATATGTATGCATTGAGTATTTTTTTAATAATATGCATGCAGTGATTGTTGGTGTGTATGATTGTTTTTTTAATATACATGTTGACTATTTTTTAATATGCAAGCAGTGAGCATTTTTTTAATAATATGCATATAGTGACTATTTTTTAGGTGTGTGTATGATTGTTGGTATGGCTGCTCACAATGTTGTATTAATGATTGTTTTTTGACCAAGCATGGTGACTTTTTTTTAGGTGTGTTCCATCACATGCTGGTGGGGACAGTTATCAGGTTGAATGTGGTCTAGGCAGCCAGCATGTGGTGGACCTAGTTGAGAATTCCTATAACTGTAGGAATTGGGATCTCACTAGCATCCCTTGCATGCATGCACTGGCTGTCATTCATCTGAAAGATGAGTTCCCATACAAACTTGATACATCAAGTAAACCCAGCTTCAAATTTACTCCAACTTTATAATGCCAGTAAAGGGTCCTAAACAATAGGTCTCTTTGTCAAACATGCTGCCAATACTGCCTCCTACACTAAGAAGGCCACTTGGCAGACCTACTAAGGTAAGAAGGAAAGAACCTGATAAACCACAAATAATAGAAAGGTTGAGCAAGAGAGGGGTGAATATGAGGTGCAGTAAATCCAAAAGAATAGGCCACAATAAGAGGAGTTGCAAATGGCAAGTTGGCCAAAACATTCTAGTAAGTCATTTGCCTTAAGTTAAGTCATATTACTTCTGTTTATGAATTTGTTTGACAGATTTCACTTGTTCTTGTAAGTCAAAAGACATAAAATTGGTGTTCACAACCAAGTGGTTGCCCCAACTCAGCAACAGGCTACCCCAAATCAGCAAGAGAGTACCTCAACTTAATAAGTTGCCTCAACTCAGTTACAAATTGCCCTAACTCATCAACAAGCTGCCCCAATTCACCAAAAAGATGCTGGCCCAAGAGAAAAGCTCTCATTCAAGATGGATGCCTCCTATTCAAGAGTCATCTATGACAGACCAATGATGACATTGTGAACAGACCTTATTTTGTTAACTTTTTGAAATTGTGTAAATTTGCTTGCTACTGATTTATTAACTTAGGTAGATTAATTTTTGTAAATTTGCCTATGATTGCTACTGTTGATAAACTTATGCATATAGTCACTGAATTTTTTTTTGTAAATTTTCCTACAATTCACATCTGTTCAATTGTGTTGAATTGTAGGGAAATTTGACAATATTTTGCCCCTCATTCCTTTTGTAAACAGTTTGATGTTTTGGCCTTAATATATGAGCATTGATCCATGCAATTTGTGTTATCTCTTCTAACATATGAGTATTGAGAAAACAAATGTGTGAGAATTGAGAATACAAATGTTTTATTTTCATCTGTGTTATCTTTTTTGATAAATGACTATTAAAAAATACAAATGAAATGAAGATTAAACATTCTTTCAAGTCTTTCAACATATTACAAAACAATTTTCTAACAGTTGTAAGCAACAACAATATTACAAAACAATTTGTAAGCAACAACCACATATTATATCTCATTTCAAGTCTTTCAAGTTTGTAAACAACAATATAAGTTGGTTAGCCAAGTATACCAACAGCCATGTATAACAACATAAGCAACAATATACCAGCAACAATATTACAAAACATAAGTTAGTTTTCAGTGTTAACAATAACAACATAAGCTGATTTAGAGTTTAAAAAATAACAGCACAATTATAAATACAAGCACCAAAAACCATGTTTTTCTCTCCCTCCTCCTTGCATCCTTCAATGTCCTCACTTTTTTCAGAAAACCTAATAACACAATTCGTGAATGGGGCATCAATTGTGGATCAAACCAAGTGAAAAACTGACATGGTTTTTGAAATCCACTGCCAATTTTTTTACACCAAAAAAACCTCCTACCTAGGTTATCATTGGACCAAGACGTGTTTAATTTGGCTGAGTTTCCACAATAACACACCGAAATCACTTCAGGCATCTCTATTTTTCCTCTTCTCCTTTTTTTTTCTCCTTCTCCTTCTCCTCCTCTTTTTCTTTTCCTTTTTCCTTATCCCTAACCCTTAATTGGTGCTGGTAGGACTGTTAAATTAAGAGTAACTATCCAGCTGAAGGGTTTTTTGACACTAAGGATGCCGTCATCTGTCATGTCACTTTGCCGCGACATCTGTGACAGAAAATGGCAAAAAAAGACTGTTTGTAACTTTTCAAAAGTTGAGTTACTGAAATGAAACCTAAGTGATTGTTTTGTCAGCTACCCCAAAATTGGTGATTGTTGGTGCAATTTACCCTATAAAGAAATCTAATAATTTAAAATTCTAATAGATAAAATTTTATATAAACTAAAATATTAAAATATTTAGTATTAATTTGAAAGGATATATTGGTCATTCAATAGTTTTAATAGCCTTGTATATATAAATATATATATATATATAGAAGAAATGAAGCGATTGCTAGATTTGATTCGTTCTGCGACATACTCGGATGGTATAGATAAAGGTAGAAGAAGGGATGAATGGGTTTTTCACTTTATCCAGTTCACTCTAGTTTCTGCAAACTTGAATTTGATCTCATACTGTACTCTGCTACAAGCTGCGCAAAAGATGATGACTTGTTTTCTAGCAATCTAGCCGGAGAATCGAATTCTTCAATAACTCCTGTAATAATTCAAAAACAGGGATTTAAACCAGTTGCATTTCAACAAATCCAACAACTAATAAATCACGAATATCATACTGACCTTGGCTTAGAAGCAGAACCATATCACTGTCAAGAACTGAAGTTATACGGTGAGCAATTGTTATAATTGTAGTGTTCGAAAAATGTTCTCTTAGAGTTGTCTGTATCAAATTATCAGTAACCGTGTCCACGGATGCCGTAGCTTCATCGAGCACCACGATCTTACTTTTCTTCAGCAGCACACGCCCCAGACAAACCAACTGCCTTTGACCCATGCTCCAATTCTCTCCGTTGTCACTAACTGCACAGCAAGCGCTATAATACAGTCAAATGTTTCTTCAATAATCAACTAGTATTCACTATATGATAGAATATTGAACCTGTCGAATCAAGCCGCCCTTCCTTCTTTCTAACTTCGTCCCCGAGTTGGCACATATCCAATGCCTTTAAAGAAATACAAGTACACAAACCTTCAAATATGAACCATAAGCAACAGTGTCATATCAGAAAAACTAAATGAACCCCACCTCCCAAATTTGTTCATCTGTATACTCTTCAAGAGGATCCAAGTTGCTACGTACAGTCCCTCCAAACATGGTAGGATCCTGTGGAATGATGCTGAGTCTTGACCGCAAGTCATGCAGTCCGATCGATGAGATGTTGACACCGTCAATTATAATCTGGCCTGCTGCAGGTTCGATTATCCGAAAAAGTGCTTGTATAAGAGTTGATTTACCACTGCCTGTTTTTCCTACAATGCCAGTTTTCAACCCTCCTGGAAATGTGCATGTCAGACCTCGCAAGATGAGAGGCAAGTGTGGGGCATACTGTACCTACGTCAATCATCATCAATTAATTAAAAAAACAAACTATATGAATCAAATTCATAAAAAACAAAACCTGCATTACCTGCAGATTAAGAATATTAACTTCTCCGTAGAATGGCCAAGAATGTTCTGGGTAATTAGTTTCTATCACAAGCGCAGACTCACTAGGAATGCTACTGTACTGAAGCATTCTCTCAACCGATACAATTTGATTCTCCATATTGCAAATATTCCATACAAGCCAAGTTTGCAATAAATTTAGATTGAGTCCGTATGTAACAGCTAACCCCGCAATGGCTAAACAAAAAAAAAAAAAATACATTCCATCATTTTCCCTTAACATTATTTATCTAGAATGATATGGTAATTAATGAAGATGAGAAGACAATCATCTGCAATTACTTGCCCGGATTAATAACTCCCTTTGGTACGGAGATCAAAATGAACAGACCAAAAGCAAAAGTAATAGAAAACAACATGTCCAGACGTAAGCATAGCCATTCCTTTGCACAAGAAACATGAAATTTTGGACGAGAATAGGAGTCATTCAAGGTCAAGTTTGTCTCTTGGAATCTTGATTCTTGATCAAAGCTCCTGATAGTTGTAACGCCTAAAAGTGTTTCAGCAAAATGTTGTATTACTGGAGCTTTGGATACACCAACCAAACGTGCAAGTTCTCGTGCAGAAGATATGTAATATTGCTGCAAGTCCAAGTGTTATGTAAGGTTAAATGTATATATATTATATAATAGCAACTTCGAACTTTACAATATATCGATACATGGTTGCATGTATACAAAGTCCGGTATTCTGTAGCCACAATTTGCCAGACAAACTAGAGAATGAAGTGACAAGAATTACCTGGTACCAAATGCAGGTAACAATGACAGGGATAAAAATGATAAATATCTGCCAAGCACCCTGAGACATGGCAACAATGATTCCAAGTAGATTGATAACCGAAAAGGCAAATCCCCCTACTTGGTATGGAATTCTCAAATCCACAACATTTTGATCTGTAGAAGCCTATACGAGGCAGGGGAAAAAAGATCAAAATCTTATAAACAAACCAGAAATATGGTTAAAAAGCCCAAAATTTGAAGCATAAAAGGAGTGTATAAAGATAATTTACTCTGTTTAGAATTCTTCCGCTAGGTGTGGAGTCAAAGAAAGCCATAGGAGCACGGAATATGCAGGAATGCATCTTTTTGAAGAGAAGAGTGGCTGTTTTGTATCCGATTGTACTAAGAAGCATGGCTCTGGTAAAGACTGAAAAGGCACTTGAAATGGCCAAAACTAAATATACAATTATTAGTGTAAAGCTCCCAACTGGAGGTTCGACATCAGCAGACATGGGAGAAGCCCAAGCCATCCAGTAATTGCTACCAATTTGGAAAGTTTGAAAGAGAATCTGCGCCAGTAACATCAAAGGGACTAGAGAGCCTCCATATGCTGTTGTGATATATTTCCAATAGATGGAAAACCCGACTTTTCCTTTCTCTCGTTCCTCTTCTTGAACAAGTTGTCCTTTTGGTCCAACATCTTCTACTTTATCGCTCTCATTACCTTGAGCACTTTCCAAACCACCATCCCTTTCAAGACCTTCACTCCTACTTTGTTCTGAATCAGTTACGGTCTCAACGGCACCAATGGCTGACAAAGCTTTCTTATGTGCACCCACAAAGACCATAAAATCGGTCCCTGAATTGAGAATGTCATAATACTTTCCAGCTTGTGTAATCCTTCCATCTTCCATAACCTAATACAAATGTACACATTAAATCTAGTAATGTCAAATTTTTTATGAATTCAAGGAAAAATTTTAAAAAGCTTACAAAGATAAGATCAGCAGCTGGTAAAAACTCAACTTGGTGAGTGACATATATCACTGTTTTCGAAATCAAATTGCATAGCAAAACTTCCTGTCATCCAAAGATAAAACCAAGATACTCAAGCAATGCATCAACAGAATAAGGAAGTTCAAAAATAAAAATAGAAAGCTGGCCAATAGGAAATATTGATAGAATTTCAATTAGTTATCACTTATCGGGTTTTTTACCTAAATAATTTTTAAAAATTAAATACTGAAATAGGTTGTCAGCTGGATTATATACGAAAATGGTATTTTTTTGGGTTGCGCCTTTATATTGGTGGCGCCTTTCTCATAGGCACCACTGCTTATTTTTTTTTCCGGATCAATATATGACCCCTATAGAGATACAAAAATGATATGGGGTAAGTAGCGCCTATCTGGTAGGCGCGATTGGTGGAGCCTATTTGACAAACGCGACTGGTGGACTTTATTTGACAGACGCAACTGGTTGAACAAAATAATTTTAATTTTTTTTAATTTACATTAATACTAAACTAAACACAACAATTTATAATATAATCCTATATTACTAATAAATTAATTTTAAAATAATTACAAACACAACAATTTATAACATAATCCTAAATTACTAACAAATTAATTTTAAAATAATTATAATAAAAATTGTATTTATAAAAAATATTAACCGAAACCCATAAATACTAAACATAAACAATTTATAAATAATAATTAATAACAAAGAAATATTTTTGTGCGGGGCAGAAGGGCACAAGGGGAGGCAGTCGTGGCTACTTGACAGGCGCAACTTGTCTTGGTTAATATAAAAAAAGTGGTTACGCCTGTCAAATATGCGTAACCTGAAAAAAAATATTATTTTCGTATATAATTCACCTGACAACTTATTTTAGTATTTAATTTTTAAAAAAGTTATTTAGGTAAAAAACCCTCACTTACCAAACACAGAAGTAAAGCTGCTACTTAAAAGTCACCTTGAATAAATGAGATCCTGTGTGAGCATCCACAGCACTGAAAGGATCATCAAGGAGATAGATATCGGCATCTTGGTACAGAGCACGCGCAATCTGTACTCTTTGCTTCTGTCCACCGCTCAAATTGATTCCCCTCTCACCAATAACGGTCTGATCACCAAATGGCAGGATTTCAAGATCCTTTTTGAGGGCACAAGCTTCAAGTATTCTGTCATACCTCTCTCGATCCATCTCCTTTCCGAACAATATATTCTCCTCAATCTTGCCACTTTGAATCCAAGGTGATTGAGCAACATAGGCCTTTGTACCACACAACTTAACAGTGCCAGATATCTTGGGTAGTTCCCCCAAAATGCAGGAAAGTAAACTCGACTTGCCGGAGCCAACTGTGCCACAAATAGCAACCTTCATACCATGATAAATTTTCAAATTTATATTTGTTAGTGTCGCAGTAGACGAGAAGTCCCAAGAAAAATTCCCATCAACAATCTCAACTGCTGTATCCGAGCTTCCTCTTGGAAGCTTCTCTATAACATCAGGCTGCAACTCATCAAGCTGAAGAAAGGAAGCAATTCTATCAAGAGACACCTTTGTCTGAGCGACCATCGAAATTGTTTGAGGAAGAGCGTGGATGGACCCTTGAAGAATCCTGAATGTTGCAAGTGCAGATAGGATCTTGCCTGACTCAAGTGGGACTCCTAGAAGAATACAAGCACCAAATGTGGATACAGACACAACCAAGGGTGCAATAGAGAAAAAGAAACTACTAATGGCATTCGTATAAATGAATCTTTTTAATGATCCTTCCTCGACATTCCTAAGCCCGATAATCTTGGACAGAAACTTCATTTCCCACCCCTGAAGTTTGAGAATTCTCATGTTCCTCAAAATTTCAGATGTTGCATTCATCCTTTTATCTTTCGATTCCATCAACTTCTCCTGAAGTTTCTCTAGTACTTTGCCCAATGGGATATTTACCAACATAACAAGAACAGTTGCAACGAAAGCAGCGATTGAAGCCAGACCAAGGTATTTAAACAAGATCAATAAAGCCAAAACAACTTGCATAGCAGCTGTCCACATATCATGCATGTAAAAACAAAACTCTCCGACCCGGTCTGCATCAACAGTCATGAAATTGATGACCTCCCCGCTGGTGTGGCACTGCTTTGACTGGCAAGAGAGTGTTAAACCCTTGTTATAAATCATTGCTACCATAACAGCTCTCAGCCTAAGCCCGACCTGTTGCAACTTAAAAAACCAGTGCCTCTGTGATATGCACTCGACTAGCTTTGCAACAAAGAAAGCCGTAACCAAAAGATACCCCTCATATTTAAACAGTCTTTGCCCATTCAGGTACAGAACAAAAGTGTCAATGAGATATGGGCCAACATACGAAGCCACAGTAGACAAAAATGCAAACAAAGCTGTTGTGAGAATATCTTTCCAAGCTAACAAGAACAATGCCTTCACCAGCTTAAGCAGGCTAACTCCATTCCCCTCAATGTCAGTTGACTCAAGCCTGTTTTTAAAATTTGGAAAAGCCACAACTGCACTATCATGGCTATCTAGCTGAGGAACATCCTCAAGGTCTAAAGTTTTCTTATTGCCAGCAGCAATAAGAGGCCCCATCCAAGAAAATGTAAGAATGCTGAAAATACCAGCATTCGAGTATGGGGTTATGGTATCACTGCCTCTTTTCCTACTCAAGTTTATACCATTACTAACATTAGAATCACCGTCCAATAGGGGCTCCTGAAGGAGGGTCTTTGCACCCTCATTTCTAGCCAAAAACCCCACAATACAAAGGAACAAACCAGTAACAACAGAAACAACATCGGATACTAAATACCGGCTTGGGAAAGGACCTTGTTTTGTGAAAAGAACAATGTCTATAACAAGACAATAACATGAAATTGAAAAATAAAAACCCCACCAAACTCTCAACAAAAATGGGAACTCCATTTGTCCACCAGAGTTGGAGAATTGACAATGCAAAAAAACACAAATTGCACACCAAGCAAGTAATTTTACCACATAATCAGAAAGTATCACTAACTTTACCACAGAACAATCGTTTCTATACCAACAAAAACAACTTAGCAAAAACAAGACAATATTAAATGCTGAAACAACAACACAACAAGCTAAAGTTTGGTTATACCATAAAACCTTCCTTTGTTTTAACGTCTTCATCGAATTTTCCCTTCCAGTTCTTTTAACTCTGTTCATGGCCCATAAGAGTGACAAGAAAAGCAGTAAAACTAGGTGTAATGAAGCAGAAAAGCCATGAAGGAAAATGGGTTTCAGGAGAAAATCAAAACTAGAAGCTGAGCTCATCAGCAAAAATGATTCTGAAGCAAAAAGCTTCATTCTTTTTGGTGTCTCTTCCACTGACTGAAAAAGAAAAAGGTTTTGTGAGAACTGATGAAGGTATTGTTTTGATGAAGTGGAGACTGTATACAAATATATCCTCCAACTCCTCTGTGGGATTACATAAGGTAAAATTTGACAATTTTTGCTGAAAGGATTCCAAGTCTTTTAGTCAAATATTTGTTTTAGATTTGGAAATCCATTTTGAGTGACTTTACACTTAGAGTGCTCAAAATTCTTCATTTGTATGTGAAATCATAATGAATCCTCCTTGAAATTGTACAAGTCGTTTGACTAAAAACAGTTTGCAATGAACTGGACCGGAGACTTTCAGCACTTATGGATGGGGAATGGAATTGGAGTATAATAGAATAGAGTTGTAATTATTAATTTAGTTATTTTGGTTAAATGGAATGGGACAGATATGTTATAGTATTATTGTGTATAGTGAGGGTTTGATTTTTATTCTAAATATGAAATAATTTTAAAATTTCTGATTAACATATACTTATAGAATACCAAAAAATTAAATTATTAAGCCCAAATTTCACGGCTGTACTACAATTTTCAAGTTTCCTTGTCGTGCGAGAAGCGAAGGTTCACAAGGGACAGAGAGCAATGACCATTGACTGATAGAGAGATCGTTGAGGGGAGCGGCGCGTTTCAACTACGCTGGAGAGCACATAAAATGAAAAAAGTGACTTTTTAAAGCCAGTCCATCAACACTCGACCTCACCATACCATTTTGTATTTCGGATCAATTGAACAAGATATATGGGTCATTTTTGTACACCTCTCAAAATCACAGATTTAGATTTAGAATACTGACGTGTATTTAAAATTATATGTGGAAAGTAATTAATTATAATAACACATGAAATATTTGCGATATGTAAATAAAAATTAGATTAAATTATGAGTAATAACGATATTTAAACACATAAATATATCAAATATACAATATTAAATGCACTATCATTATTTATCATGTTTTGGTCATTAATTATAAAGTTAACTTATGACACCAACTCAATTAATAATATTATTAATAATATACAACTAGTAGTGATAGTAAACTTTGCATATTAAAAAATATATAATAAAAATTAAAATCAAGTTTTAGTTGAGTGATAAATTTAAAGTTTTACTAATTCAATTGACGCGGTTTAAATTTCACTATTTGCATATTTTTCTTGGTTTTTTGTTAAAATGAAAAGACCAAAATAACCTTGAATAATATGATTTATTTTAATCATGAAAGATTTCTAACCGAGTTTGTCCCGGCTAATCCGCGACACCAACTCAGTTAGGGGTTTTATTGATAGTAAGTATAGATATACAATTGATGGAGATAATAAAATGTACAT
This sequence comes from Gossypium longicalyx, assembly GCA_025698465.1. NCBI lineage: Eukaryota > Viridiplantae > Streptophyta > Magnoliopsida > Malvales > Malvaceae > Gossypium > Gossypium longicalyx. The sequence continues at coordinate 21,600,162 of CM047007.1, forward strand.
ATTAAAATAAAGGTTTGATTGAGTGGTAAATATAAAATTTTATCAATTTAATTGTCGGGATTAAATCTCATCATATGTATATTTTTATTAGTTTTTATTAAAATAAAAAAACTAAAGTACCTCAAAATAATATAACTTATTTTAGTTACAGAAAGATATTTTCATAATTTCCCTAATGACTTTTGACACTAACCCAATCAAGGACTTAAATAATAATATAGATATATTTATATTTTATCAATATAGTTTTACAAACCGATACTACATTAATACTTTTATATTAATTTTAAATTGATTAGTGGTTGTGCGAGAAGGTAAAGAGGAAAGTAAATTTTGAGCATGAAATTAACATTATTTATGAATTTTAAGGTTAATTTTTTAAAATTATAATACTAAATTAATACAATTTTTAAATAAATGTTTTTTTATATCAAATAATAAAATAAAAACTGAACCAAATTCACCAACGATTTAAATCGATTTTCAGTTTTTCAATAAAATAGGTCCCCTCTACTACGTGATAATGCAACGTCAGACAGGTTATGCCAAGCTTATTCTAAGATTCCTCCCATACCAATGGAAATGTTTACTTATAGAAAACGGTAAATTTCCTTTTTGGTTATCCAATTTTTAGTGCAATTTCATTTTGGTCACTTGAAATTAGAGGTGCCCGAAGGCCCGCCCAAAATATGGGAGGGTTTGAGCAAAAATATAGACCCGAAAAATGGGCTTGGGCAAAAAAATAAAGCCCGTTTAAAAAATAGGCCGAGCCTCAAGTAAGGTATTTTTGGCCAGAGCCCGGCCCAGCCCAGCCCGAATTTACTAAATGACAAAAATATTCTTTTAATATTATTTTCTTATTGTTTTCTCCCTATTTTGCTACTATTTTACTATTATGTTGCTACTATTTTGTTGTTATTGTTTGGATATCGTATAAAACTTATTTTATTGTTAATTTTTTTATTAATTTAGAGACATTTGTTTGTTAAGTTGCATCTATTTTAGTGTTATTTAAGTATACATATTTTTTAAAATTTATTTTTAATTTGTTGAGAAATATTTATTTTGATTTTTTAGTATTTTTATGGTTTATATATATTTTAAAATTATATAAAAATAATATAAAAATTAATATGGGCGGGCCGGGTCTGACACAGGTTTTAACATTTTTATTCGGGCCGAGCTTGGACAAAATTTTAGGCTCATTTTTGGGCCGGGCCTAGGCCTAGCAAACGGGCCTAAATTTTTAGTTGGGTCTGGCCCGGCCCATGCACACCTCTACTTGAAATGGAATTTTTATAATTTTGTGACTTAACTTTTAGGGTGCTTTCCTTTTAGTCATAGAACCATTAAATCTCTAATAGCGGTTAACTGTATACATTACATAATGTTCACACTTTCATTTAGTCACCTAATTTTTAGGGATGCTTTCATTTTGGTCATTCAAAAAATATATTTTTTAAAGTATTGACCAAGATAAAAAAAAAATTAAAAATTAAAAATTAAAATTAAAGTGAAAAAATGGTAGAAACTAAAATAATGATTTAAAAGTTGTCAAATTATACTTGTTTACCCTCTTGCCGAAAATTTTAATTTTTTTAATATTGAAAATTTAAATTTTAAAACATAAAAATTAATTAAATAAGTTATTAAATTTCTTTATTCCTTAATAGTTTCAACCGATTGGTTACTAATATTGAAATTAATTATTTTAATTTTTACTATTTTTTCATTTTAATTTTTTTAATCATTAAAATGAAATAACCTAAAAATTGAATAATCAAAATAAAAATATGAAGATGATGTAACATCATCATTAAGATTTAAAGGTTGAATGACAAGATTGTAAACCCCAAAATTTGGTTATCAACTAAATAGCTTACCCAACGTAGAAGCTCATTGAAAGAGGAAGGAATATTAAAGAAAGCGGTAGGCCCTATCAAAACATTTGCTGTCTGCCGCGCGATGCGGTTTAATTTTATAAATCGCGAGACTCCTACGCCAGTCAGGATAAAAATATCACGCGATCGTTCTCAATTGCGAGTGCGGCACAACCCTTACGTTATCGCGACTTTTGTGCCTCATATATCATCTATAAATAGGCTGCCAAGATGGAAGAGACAAAACATTCGGAACTTCCCAGGCTGAGGAAAATAAAGAGACATGGAGGAAGGGAGCAGCACCAATCCAGATAACACAAAAAAATTGGTATTTTAATATCCATGTCAAGAAAAACCCTTGTACTTATTGCTTTATTTTCTTTTGGTTTTTAGTATAAATTAATGTAATTATTATGTGAAATTTTTTGGGTACTCACACAGGGTCAGGGAGGAAAACGAAAAGGGGAAAAAAGGGTAAGTATGAGGGAATTGAAAGCAGAGATGGCAATGATTTGTGAAGAACAAAACAGGCTGAGAGAAGGGCAAAAAGAAGTCCACCAAAAGTTCTTGAAAATTCAATCCAAGTTCTCCTTACTGCGTGAACAAGGAAACTCTGCTTTGTTTTTTCAGTAGTCTCTATGGCTGCTACTCGTCTATTGTTTTCACCTTTACTTCTAAGTTTAGTTTAGAATAATGGATTTGGATCCGGTGATTATATGTTTCACACAGTATAATGCTGCATTTATTTCATATTATGATTTCCATTTGGTTATTATTATATATGATTTCACATTACCCAAATCTACAACATATTTGACATCCAGCAATTAGTATTGTTCAAGAAAATTTATAAATTAAAAATATTTTGATAAATTTTAAAATTAAACATGAACTTTTATTTAATGCGTAAATATATATAAAAATTTTAATTTAATGTAATTATACACGTGAAACTTTAATTGTGGTTTAAATATATACTTAAAACTCTAATTTCGATTTAACCATACACATTTAAATAAATAAATACATTAATTTATTTTTACAGTGGATAAATATAATTATTTATGTACGCAATATATAAATATAAGATAATGTTATATCAATAATTGTATTAATAATTTACAATGATTAGATCAAATCAAAATTTCATGTATAAAATTACACAAAATTAAAGTTCATGTATACAATTACACATTAAATTATAATAAAAATGAAAATTCAAAGTCGAGTTGATTGTTTTGACTTAAATTCGAAGTCTTCAATTTTATAAAATTAAAACAAATTTAAAATTTAAAATTCACGCAATTATTTTTCTTTCTAAAAGTAACATCCCGAAAGCAAAGTCAATTGCCAAAAACTAAGGTTCACTCTACCCCTTGATATGGAATGAGCTACACATTCGATCACTTCTTCTAAGAAATAGCAAAATGAATGGCATATACATATTCTCCTTAAAGAGATGCTAATCGAGTCATTAGTATAATAACAAAAGATAAGTTCTGATTAACATTAGATCAAGAGTTTCTGGGCATCCCCTCTAATAAAGAAAAATGCTGAGGCAGTGTGCATGTCTTTTGTAGCTTATGTTACAGGATGGTTCACTAACATAAAGCAATGGTTAAAGCTTTCTCATTGACACCTCAAGGACCACCTTTCAAAACCTAATATTTTTATCTCCTTCACCATTTGTAATGTATGGAAAACAAACAGTTCACCTCTTTAAGCAAAATTTGCTTCTGAACAAATAAAAATTCCATTGATCTAAAAGAATTTATAATTAAATGATGTTTATGCATGGATTCTTAATTAATTTTTTTCTTTGTTTAATTCCCACCATGTTAGAGTTTTCGAGTTTTTGTTGGGATAGAGATGAAACTAATATCAAACGTTATAGGGCCAATTCATATTTAAATTTACAAATTTATAGTATTTTTAAGAGTAAGAAAACTTGGAGCCAATTAATGTTTAAATTTAGATATTTGTAGTCTTTACTTAGTATTGTTAAGAGAAAGCAAATAGAGGCAACCCTACCATCAACGTAGTTTCATCCGTTTTAAAACTGTTTCATATTCAAGAAAAGAATTGAACATTTAATTACTAGTTAAAATAGGAAAGATTGTTACTATCTCACTTAATCTCGTAGTTAATTCATATTGTTCTTTTAATTGGCAGCTTTTGAAGATTCTTTTTCGAACTATCTACGCAATAAAAACATATAAGACTTATAATTTACAAGATAAGCTGGTGTTGGCCAAAGAGTTCCCAAGATTAAGAAGAGTAGGCGTATCAGGATAAATGGTATAAGGTAATGCTTTGGGGATATTTTTGAAGTTGATCAAGATAATATCTATAAATGTGATTGACTTGTTGGCCATTTATTCCAATGGAGTTGCTGACTTGAATTATTGAGTGAAAAAGTGTCATATTTATGTAAAGATGAGGCTGTAACTAGTGAAATTTAGAGTTGGGCAGGATTAATTTTTTTTTTTTTGTATTATGATTATCATAGTGAATTGTTTCTTTAATCAACACCTTGTAAATATGAATTAAATTTGAATTACGTTAATAAATTTATTCAACAGATTCTACATTTGTTATTACTATTGTTATGCCTATTACAATTATGATTCATAATTTATAAATAATAAAAATGTATCTAAATACTTAATTTTGTCTTGATTTATGATTGTGAATTTATCAGAATTTAAAATTGTTAGATGAGAGCTACAAAATAATTTCGAGTCAAATTTGATTTTTATTTTAAAGTAAAGTACAATTAATTTGGAAATTAAAATCAAATTTAAACTTTGAGACAAATACTAAATCGAATTGATTTTACAAGTTTTGTGCTTGAATTGAATTTTGCAATTATATACATTCATCCATATGTAAAATCATGGTGTAATTACAAAAGGAAAAATAAATTTGATTTGATTTTTTCACAATTATATACCACAAACAATGGAAAGAATATTTTTATTTATTTTTTGGTAAAATAATCAAAGGATTATATAAAAGTGGTCATAAATAAAATGTCAAGAGTAATTTCTTCTTTCCGAACCTTTTTAATCTTCATAGGGGGTCTTCAAACATGTGCAAAACTTCATCATTCGAGAGAGCTATTTTCACTGAAGCATCAGCAATCCTGTTAGTCTCTCTAGGAACATATCTCAAGGATCACTTTTATTCATTAGCTAGTATCTGTTGAATCCTTCTTATAAGAGTGGATTTTTGTCCTTCAATCTTGCTATCACTAATAGATACAACGGTCTTTTCAATCTTGCTATCACTAATAGATGCAACACTGGGGATATCTCAGAAGTCTCTTTGAACAACTCAAACCCAACAAGTGAGTTGCAGAATATCCAAGCAGCCTACAGGTTAAATGGGAAGAATTACCTGAAGTGGTCTCAACTGGTTCGTACGTTCTTGAAGGGAAGAGGAAAGCTGAGTCACTTACTCAAAACTAGACCTAAAGAAGGAGATCCTAAGTTTGATGCTTGGGATGAACAACTCTATGGTAATGTCTTGGTTATGGAACTATATGATGCCAGAAATTAGTAATACATGCATGTAACAACCCTGTTTTAGCTAAATCGGAATATTGGTTTCAGAACCATAAATCTGAGGTCATAAAATTATTTTAATATTATTTTTTGTGTTTATAGCGTGTGACTATATATGTATGAAAAATTTGTGAGCTAATTTTATCATTTAATAGCTCAATTTGAGAAAAAGGACTAAATTGCGTAAAATGCAAAAGTTCCATTCCATATGATAAAGGTGTCTATTTGCTATGGCTTATTAAATGTGAAGTACTTATGTCTTAAATAGACCATTGATAGTGGGAAATGGACATAAATGGTCTTATATTTGATGTTTAAAAGGTTTAATAACCAAGGGTAAAATGGTAAACTACGTATTATGTAATTAATAAATAAAGCCAAAGGCATTATCATCTTTATTTTCATCACCCATAATCGAAAATAAGAAGGAAAAATAAGTCATTCTAGGGTTCTTCATTCGGCCTTGTATATTCAAGCAATTAAGGTACGGTTTTGATCCATTTTTTATGATTTCTATGTTTTTGTGATTGTTGCTTTGAGTACTAGCTAGCCCATGCCTCAATTTTTGAAAGTATTGTTGAAAGTTTCCATTGATGAATTCATGTGTTTTTGGATGTTTGATGATGAAATATGAAAGCTTGGTGTTTAATATACATGTTTTGTAAAGTGATTTTGAGTAAAAATGCATATTAGGGATTAAATTAAAAATTTTATAAATTGAAGGGTTAAAATGTGAAATAAATGAAACATATGGGCTACTAAGGGCATAAGGTTAATTCGGCCAAGCATGGGTCTTATTGAATTTTTTGAATTTTGTGAATTTTGTGTATTTATAAAATAGGGACTAAATTGAATAAATGTGGAACTTTAAGGGCTAAAGTGCAAAAGTGCCCAAATATGTGTTGTGGACTAAATTGAAAGATTATGTGATTAAATGAGTTGAATTTGTTATAATATAGATCAAGAAAAGAGGAACCCAGACTTAGATCGAGGTAAGAATAAAGTACTCGACTAATCGACTAGTTTTTTGTCGTTTTTACGTCCGAGGTAAATTCGTATGCGATAAACATTGTTAAAATTATATTTTTAATGTTTTGATATTGCATAAATTGTATATACGAGACTACGATAATGTTCGACGACAAGTTGACTATGTTTGGCACTTAGTGTGCAATTTGAGATAGCTTCGGCTATATATATATGTGGCATTTAGTGTGCGATTCGGAATAGCTTCAGCTATATGTGGCACTTAGTGTGCGAGAACGAGATAGCTTCGGTTATGAAAGGCACTTAGTGTGCGAGATTATAATAACTTCGGCTATGCTTTGGCACTTAGTGTACGAGATATCGAGTATTCGACAGTATCACGTAAAGGTATGAGTTCGATATGAATTTGTACATGTATGTACATATAAAGCATGAAATTCAAAAAGAAGAAATCATTAATTTTACATATAGCTTAAGAACAAGAATGTAAAAGGTTTGGTAATAATCATGAGTTACATGTTATTATGTTTAAATTAATGAATGATATATTGGTGATTAGATAAGTTTATATTATACGAACTTACTAAGCTTTTAAAGCTTACTTTGTGTGTTCTTTCTATGTTTTATAGATTTTTGAAGCTAGCTCGGACATGGGATATCATCGGGAACCATCATCACACTATCAACTACTTGTTGGTACTTTTGGAACTTTGTATATATGGTATATGGCATGTATAGGCTAGTGTCATTTTAGTATGTTTTGAGTAATGGTATTAGCCATGAGATTTGGCTTGTAAATGTTGGTATGTATGGCCATTTAAGTTGGCTTGAATTATGTGTATGGTAAATGACATATATGTGATGTATATAATGCCTTATGTGTTGGCTTGCTTAGTATCTTTATGTGTTGGCTATTTTGGATGGTTATAAGTTAGGTGAGTTTTGATGATTTTGGTATAATGATTTGGTATGTTTTGAATATGGAATAGAGTAGTAAAAATGGTGGATGATAGATGGCATGATATATGTGTGAATTGGCATGTTTTGTGATGCCTATTGTATGATGAATTGGTACCATTTTTGTTGTTTAAGTGAGCATGAGAAAGGGTGGCAAATTGGCTTTGCAAATGGCCTATTTTTGTCCACACAAGCAGGGACACGGGCGTCTGTCTCAACCGTGTACGATACACGGTCATGTTACACGGTCGTGTATCCCCTAGGGTACCTTTTTGAATTAAGACAGTATACCCTATAGGTTTGACACAGCCTAGACACATGAGCGTGTCTACTGGCCATGTGAGGCACACGAGCTGGCATATGGGCATGTGGCCTGCCGTGTGACCTAAGTCAGTAACCTCCTTAGTTTTCCCATAGTCATGGCACACGGGCGTGTCTCCAGTCCTGTGGTACAAGTCAATATGTATGCCTTGTTTTCACATGGCCTGTGCCACGGGTGTGTTTGATGGCCGTGTGAGACACACGGTCTATGCACACAAGTGTGTGACCCTTAAATGTTTGAAAATTTTTCTAAGTTTCTCAAAATTTGCAAATGTTATCGGTTTAGTCCCGAACCACTTTTAAGCATGCTCTAAAGTCTCGTAGAGCCTTATAAGGGACAATGTGAATGTTTGAAATTGGTTTATGATAATGAATCCATAAATGTATATGAATAAGGTATATTTTTTGGTAATGCCTCCTAACCCTATTCTGGCAACGGGTACGGGTTAGGGGTGTTACAATACATGTTTCTTAACACAACCAATGAAATATGGGAAGCTGTGAAGCAGACTATTCTAAAGTTCGAGATGCTACCTAAATTTATGAAATCAAGACTAAGTTTTCATCTACCAAGCAAGGAAGTTGGTCAATTACTGAGTATTCAAATCTGTTACAAAACTTATGAAAAAAGATGGATCACTACCAATGCATTGAGATGAAATGCAGTAAAGATGCAACACTCCCGAAAAGGTTTGTTGAAAAGGATCGAATTTATGATTTTCTTGCTGGATTAAATGTTGAGTTTGATGTAGTAAAAGTTTAAATACTTGGAAAAGAGTTTCTACCATCATTAAATGAGACAATTCCAATTGTTCATGCTGAGAAAGGAAGAAGAGGAGTTATGGTTGAGAATAGTCGGCTGGATAGTTCAGCTTTGGTTACAAAAGCTGTAAATGAGAGGAGATTTGGCCTGGAGCAGCCAACTAGCAAAGATAGTAGGCAGACAGAACTTACAAGGCCTATTAACAGGGATTCCTTACGGTGCAGCTACTGCAAAAAACCCAATCAAACTAAAGAAATATGCTAGAAACTCCACGAGAAGCCACAGACAATGAATAAAATTTTTTCAGAAAAAGTGGACAACCAAAAGGATAAGGGCAAGCACATACAGACAGCTGGCTGGAGAAGGGAATTTTCAAGAATCATCTGTTGAGTTCAACAAAGAAGAAATTGGGAAGTTGAATAATCTGCTGGGATCATTGGAAAAATCTTCTTCAATAGGTACTTGTAGTTTGGCTTTTTCAGGTATATCTTTTTCTCAAGATTCTAAAGTCTCAGATATACCCACCAAAAGTTCTTGGGTCATTGACTCAGGAGCTATAGACCACATGACCCATTCCTCACAAAAATTTGTTTCATATACACCTTGCCCTGGTAATAGAAAGATAACTGTAACACCCCTCGCCCGTATCCGACATCGGGATAGGGTTCGAGGTGTTACCGGTAATTCACCTTTACAAACTTACACAATTGGGTTAATGAATTTCGTTCGTAATTTAAAACTTTTCAAACGTGTGCACTTTGTCTCTTATACAGGCCTCCGAGGCCTAAAAACACTCCTAGGGGTAGTACGGAACAAAACCGAAATTGTTCGATAGACTTGGGGCACTTTAGGAAATTTTCCCTCAGTTGAAGTGTAACACGCCCGTGGGGCTTAGATCACGCCCGTGTCCTTTTTCCAGTATGCAACACGGCCAAGGCACACGCCCGTGGGCTTGGCCCGTGTGGTACACTGACTTCAACCTCACCATTCTGTTAAATAAACACGGCCAAGGCACATGCCAATGTGCTTAGCCCGTGCTCTATGCTGACTTAAAATTTCAGGTGCAGGGGACACACGGTCATAGCACACACCCATGGGAGTACCCCGTGTGTCACATACGGCCTAGACACACGCCCGTGTGTCTACCCATTTAGACCTTGTTAGGCTATTTTCCAAGCCTTAAGTCACCCTTTACTAACAAGCCTTAAGTCACCCTCTACTAACCAATTTCACTTATAGATTACTATAGTGCATATTTGGGCTAAATTATCCATTTGTAAGTATGAAACTTTGATTAACCTCATTGCATGTGAACCTCATGTCATAGGTTTCATACATGCTAAGTTAATTTTTATCTTGCATTTAATGATTTATATGTCTGCTTGACATATTAAGATTGGTTTGTTATTATAACTCATTGCCAATTATAACTAAGCCATCGCATATGAATATAAACATGCATAGATTTGTAGGGCATAGCCTACTTCAAAATGAACCAATTCCCATGGCCATATACAAAAAAAGATAAACATATTTTTACATGCCTTCACTAGGCAAATCAAATGACATATATAACAAAATACTCAAAAATCCTATACATGCCATTGGACAAATTAGAAATGTCTTTATACCAAATCTTGCCTAGTTGATAGTGTTGACTCTCCAATTGTCTTCCAATCCTTATGACTCCTTGAGCTCTAAAAAGCAGGGAAAAGAGAGGGGTAAGCATTTACATGCTTAGTAAGCCCAAATAACTAGAAAATAAACTTACCGATTGTTTAGCATACATCCATACAGATAATGAAACCAATGAACATGAAAATGGTTTCCCTATCACATACACTCAGTCAATGAGTTAGTCACATAACAAATACCATGAACATTTTTATCTTAGATGAGCTCATCATTTTGCGTGTCATTTGTGCATATACCTTGTAATAGTCCCGTTGAGTTTCTAGAAAATCCCAATGGATTATCCAGTCACCGTCAATTCATACGAATGATCATTTTGAGTATGCACTCCCGCGAACCTCACATCTTACGGCGGGATTACCAGTCCAGGCTAAATCCCCCGCAATATAAACCCATAAGGTGATGTCGGGATTACCAGTCCAGGCTAAAACCCTTACGTGACAAACACCCTTAATGAGCTCGGATCTAAATTACCAGTCTAGGCTAAATTCAGACCCTAATCGAATTACCCGTCCGTGCTAAATCCACAATGCACACATATTCTTTGGGAGGCTCGATCACTCAAGGAACACCAGTCCAGACTAGATCCTTTTTATACTTGAGATCTTTGGATTACCAGTCCAGGCTAAATCCTTTTCTGCAACACATGCAAGATCTCAAGTCTCATGTAAATCATGGTTTATCCATCGAATTCCCTTTCCAACCTCAACCGAGACATTATCCGACAATTCATTATTAAAGATGCAATTCATACATTTTCATGCCATCAACAATGCGATTATCATGCATTCACAAAAAATACAATTATGCATGTTATAGGCTTACTTCGAGTTATCCGAACTTACTTGGTATTCGTTTCGGATCTGTGTTTCGGTTATTTCGAAACCTTACGTTTACCTCGATCGACCTTCGGTATTTGTTCCTCGGGGTCTATAACAACAAAATTATATCATTAATTCACTACATTACACTTTTCAAGTTTAATTTCTACCCCCAGTCCAAATGATTGTTTTGCTCCTAACCTTTGACATTTTTACGATTTAGTCCCTAGGCTCGTATAATGAAACACATGCAATTTCTATCTTACCCAAGCCTATTCGAACACTTTTCCCTCATATGGCAGCCCACATTTTCCATTATTTACACATTTCTACCACATATTTAAATACTTCTGCAAAAAGGTCCCTTTAGGTGTTTTTCATGAAAATCACATAAGAAAAGATGATTAACACACCTTCAACTTTCATACCTCTCCTTAATCCACCAAAATACAAGCAACACATGCATGGTTAAATTTTTAAACATGAACCCTAGCATGAAATATGGGTAGAAATGGAAAGATCAAGCTATCGGGATTTTAAAAATACAAAGAACATTAAAAACGAGGCTTAGGAGCACTTACTATTGAGCTTGAAATTGTTGAAAACCCTAGCTATGGAGGACTTGAGAATTTTGGCTAGTAAAAAGAAGAAGAATGGCTGATTTTGGCTTATTTTTCCCATTTTATTTCATTAAAATGCCAAATGACCAAAATGTCCTTAAGTCATTCCTTTGAAATTTCATCCATGCAAGCCCATTTTTGTCCAAAAACTTAGAAATTGGGCAAATTGCTTTTTAATACCTTCTAATTTATAATCTTATAATCTAAAGAAATTTCATACAAATTGCTTCTAGAATCCAAGTTTTGCAATTTATTCAATTTAGTCCCTAATTTCCAATTGGACACCTTACTCAAGGAATTTCTTCATGAAACTTTAACACATGCATAATCTCATATTCTAGGTCTCATAATAATCATAAAATAAATATTTTGATGTCAGATTTGTGGTCCCAAAACCACTGTTCCGACTAGGCCCTATTTCGGGATGTTACATTTCTCCCTCCCTTAAGGACTTTTGTCCCCGAAAGTCTTACCAGTAAACAGGTTAGGATATTGGTTTCTCATGGTTTCTTCTGGTTCCCATGTTTCTTCTTCCACACCATGTCGGTGCCATAGAACCTTTACTAAAGTCACACTTTTATTTCTCAACTGTTTAACTTCTCGGGCCAAAATCTTGACTAGTTCCTCTCCGTAAGTCATGTCTGGTCTAATCTCAATCTCCTCTGGTGAAATCACATGAGAGGGGTCTGATCGATATCATCTTAACATGGATACATGGAACACGTCGTGAATCTTTTCCAATTCAGGTGGCAATGCCAAGCGATAGGCTAATGGTCCCATCCTTTCAGTGATCTCGTAAGATCCGATAAATTGCAAACTCAGTTTACCTTTCTGACCAAATCTCAACACTTTTTTTCCATGGAGACACCTTCAAGAATACTCTGTCCCCAACTTGGAATTCAATCTCTTTTCTTTTCAAATCAGTATAAGACTTTTTCCTATCTGATGCCGCTTTTAAACAGTCTTGTATTACTTTAACTTTTTCTTCAGTTTCCCTGATCAGATCCACTCCATGAATTTGATTTTCCTTAAGTTCTGTCCAGTATAATGGAGTTCAATACTTCCTACCATACAAGGCCTCATAAGGTGTCATTTTCAAACTTGTTTGTAAACTATTGTTGTAGGCAAATTCTACCAATGGGAGGTATTTTTCCCAACTATCCTAAAATTCGAGGATACAACATCGCAACATAACTTCAAGAATCTGAATCGTCTGCTTAGACTGACCATCGGTCTGAGGTTGAAAAGTTGTACTAAAACTCAACTTCGTCCCTAAGGCTTCCTGTAGATTTTTCCAGAATCTCGAAGTGAACCTTGGGTCTCTGTCTGAAATAATCGATAATGGTACTCCGTGAAATCTTACAATCTCAGAAACGTATAAGTCAGCCAGTCTATCAAGGGAATGATCTGTCCTTACCGGAATAAAATAAGCTGACTTAGTCAACTTATCCACTATGACCCATTTTAGTCAACTTATCCACTATGACCCATATGACATTTTTTTTTCGGAGTCAAAGGCAATCCTGTCACGAAGTCCACGGTAACTCTGTCCCACTTCCATTCGGGAACCATCATAGGTTATAACAAACCTGAAGGTACTTGATGTTCAACTTTAACTTGTTGACATACCAAGCATCTTGATACACACTCAGAAATATCTCTTTTCATACCGTTCCACCAATACATTTTCTTCAAATCATTGTACATTTTGGTACTTCCCGAATGAATAGACAAACGGCTACTATGTGTTTCTTGCAATATTTTCCGGATAAGTTCATCGTCTTTAGGTACGCATACTCTCTCTTTGAACATTAAACACCCATTAGGGCTAATCTAGAAATCTGATTCAGTCCCTGACTCACATTGAGCCCTTTTTGCTTGCAAGTCACCATCATTAAACTAAGCATCATGAATTTCCTGTAGAAATGTTGGCTTAGCCTCTAGCTCTGCCAAGACCGAACCATCATCAAGCAATGTCAGCTGAGTATCCATGGCTTTTAAAGTAAATAAAAATTTTCTGCTCAGAGCATCGGCGACCACATTCGCCTTTCCCGGGTGGTAGTCAATGCTCAGATCATAATCTTTAATTAATTCTAACCATCTCCTTTGTCTCAAATTTAATTCTTTTTGAGTCATCAAGTACTTCAGACTATTGTGGTCCATAAAAGTACGACACGTTTCACCATTCTTCAAGGCAAAAACAATCACAGCGAGCTCTAGGTCATGGGTCAGATAATTCTTCTCGTGAGGCTTCAATTGCTGTGAAGCATAGGCTATCACTCTGCCATCTTGCATAAGCACACAACCCAATCCATTTAAGGATGTATCATTGTAGACCACGAATTCCTTTCCCAATTCAGGTAGTACTAAAACAAGAGCTTCAGTCAGTAATGTTTTTAATTTCTCAAAACTTTGCTGACACTTTTCTGTCCATTCAAACTTAACATTCTTCTGTAGCAACCTCGTCATCGGAGTCACTATCGTAGAAAATCCTTTTACAAACCTTTAATAGTAACCAACTAAGCCCAAAAAGCTTCTAACATCGGTTACATTTTTAGGCGATTTCCAATCAACAGTAGTAAAGATTTTACTTGGATTAACTCGGATGCCTTCATCCGAAACAATATGACACAAAAATCTAACTTCTTGGAGCCAAAATTCACTCTTGCTAAACTTAGCATACAATTTTTTTTTCTCGCAAAGTCTGCAATACAATTCTCAGGTGCTTCGCATGTTCTGTCTCATTTTTGGAATAAATCAAGATGTCGTCAATGAACACAACAACAAACTTATCCAAATATGGCCGAAAGATCCTATTCATTAGATTCATAAATACAGCCGGTGCATTTGTCAGCCCAAACGGTATAACAAGAAATTCGTAATGACCATACCTAGTCCTGAAAGCTGTCTTTGGTACATCCGATTCCTTGACACGCAACTGGTAGTAGCCAGACCTCAAGTCTATCTTAGAGAACACAGTGGCTCCTCTCAACTGATCGAATAAACCATCAATCCTTGGTAAAGTATACTTATTTTTTATGGTTACCTTATTCAGTTGTCGATAATCAATACATAATCTCATTGAACCATCTTTCTTCTTTACAAACAACACGGGGGCACCCCAAGGTGAAAAACTTGGCCTTGCGAATCCTTTATCCGTCAACTCTTGCAATTGTGCTTTTAACTCTTTTAGCTCGGTTGGTGCCATTCTATACGGAGCGATAGAAATAAAAGTTGTCCCTAGCATCAATTCAATACCAAACTAAATTTCTCTCTCAGGAGGTAATCCTGGTAATTCCTCCTAGAATACATCTGAATACTCACATGCTATTGGCACAGACTCAATCTTCAACTCTACTTCTTTAGTGTTCAATACAAATGCAAGATAAGCTTCATACCTTTTCCTCATGTACCTCTAGGCAACCATTGTCATGATTACATTCGACGGTGAATCCAATTATCTTGATTCGACCCGTAGAGTCTCACCATCCAGACATTTTAACTTAATATACTTACTACCACAATTTACAGTTACATCATGAAGGGCTAACCAATTCATACCAAGTATTACATTAAATTCATCAAATGGTAGCAACATAAGGTTAGCCGGAAAACAATGACCTTGAATCATTAAAGGATAATTCTTACAGATCTTATCAACTAGAACCGATTTGCCTAATGGGTTCAACACTTTAATAACAAATTCCGTATTCATATTAGACACCAATCTCATACAAACGTAAGAATGCGTCGACCCCGGGTCAATTAAAGCAATAATACTCATATTAAAAAGGGAAAAAGTACTCGTGATAACGTCAAGAGCAGAGGCTTCCTCTCGAGCGCGTATTGCATATGTTATTGCCGGGGCTTTAGCCTCTGGTCTTGTAGTATCTTTAGCTGTGACCCAACTACCACTAGCACTTCCAGGGTATCTTGGAGGTTTACCTCATGCCATAGGAGCATTCGACTTCAGGGTTACTTCCACTTCTTTTTCCGTTCGATCTGGGCAATCTCTGAGAAAGTGGTCAACAGAGCCACATCTGAAACATGCACCGCTTTTTACTCGGCACTCTCCGAAGTAAAATTTGTTGTAGCTCTTGCACTTCGGCTTTTGATCATCTACACTCCCCACACTAGTCATCATCGGGGAGGAAGACTTTTGACTTCGTCGTCTATGAACCTTCGCTCTACCCAAATATCCTACTGATAAAGTGGAGCGTTCATGTTGGCTCCTAGCTTTTTTCGTAGAGAATGTGAGTGTTTTACTGCTGCTCCTTTTGTTCGCAACTCGAGCCTCTCTCTTTTCTTGCTTTCTTTCATTATTAAGCTCCTCGGCTTTCTTGGCCCTATCAGCCAATACGGTGAATGCCCGTATTTCAAGAATTCCTATCAATACTTTGATGTCCTCATTCAGACCCTCCTGGAAGCATTTACACATTTCTGATTCAGTTTGAACCTATTCAGTCGCATACTGACTTAGTCGTACGAACTCTCTCTCATATTCCGCTACAGTCTTGTTCCCTTGTTTGAGTTCTAGGAACTCATTTCGCTTCGAGTCTAAAAACCGTTGGCTAATAAATTTCTTCCGAAACTCTGACTGGAAGAAATCCCAAGTAATATTTTCCTTCAACACTATCGAGGATACGGTCTTCCACCAGTGGTATGCAGTATCCGTCAAGAGGGACACGACACACCTCAAACACTCCTCGAGTGTGCATGAAAATTCATCTAACACCCGTGTGGTGTTTTCGAGCCAGAACTCAGCTCTTCCAGCTTCATCATCGACTTTCGCTCTGAATTTCTCAACCCCATAATTTCTAAGCTTGTCTACAGGGGCCTTGCCAGTTCTTATCGGTGCCATACCTCGTGGCACATCCTAATTAGGTTGGTTAGGGGGCAGGGGCGGTCGTGGTATGTTAGGGCGATTCCTTAGATAATTCCCAAACCATTCATCCATCATATCAAAGAAGGCGGCTCGGGCCTCTTCCCGGCACTTAGACATAAGTCTTCTACTACTACTAGATACAACCCATTGTACGAAAGCTGGAGCATGGCTCTTGACTCCCTCGGACTCATCTTGTGCTCGATTGGAAAACATTTACTATATTCAAAATAATTTAAACAATTTAGGAAATGTCACACTATCAAGATTCGAAATATGGCATGTATAGTGAACTTTAACATCCTCTACGGTAGTCCTAGAACTGACTAAACCGTAGCTCTAAAACCACTAAATGTAACACCCCTAACCCGTATCCGACGCCGGGATAGAGTTCGAGGCGTTACTGGTAATTCACATTTACAAACTTACACAATCGGGTTACTGAATTTCGTTCGTAATTTAAAACTTTTCAAACGTGTGCACTTTGTCTCTTATACAGGCCTACGAGGCCTAAAAACACTCCTAGGGGTAGTACGGAACAAAACTGAAATTGTTCGATAGACTTGGGGTACTTTAGGAAATTTTCCCTAAGTTGAAATGTAACACGCTCGTGGGGCTTAGATCACGCCCGTGTCCTTTTTCCAGTATGCAACACGGCCAAGGCACACACCCGTAGGCTTGGCTCGTGTGGTACACTGACTTCAGCCTCACCATTCTGTTAAATAAACACTGCCAAGGCACACGCCCGTGTGCTTAGCTCATGCTCTACGCTGACTTAAAATTTCAGGTGTAGGGGACACACGGTCATAGCACACACTCATGGAAGTAGCCCATGTGTCACACACGGCCTAGACACACGCCCGTGTGTCTACCCATGTGGACCTTGTTAAGTTATTTTCCAAACCTTAAGTCACTCTCTACTAGCCAATTTCACTTATAGATTACTATAGTGCATATTTGGGCCAAATTATCCATTTGTAAGTATGAAACTTTGATTAACCTCATTGCATGTGAACCTCATGTCATAGGTTTCATACATGCTAAGTTAATTCTTATCTTGCATTTAATGATTTATATGTTTGCTTGACATATTAAGATTGGCTCGTTATTATAACTCATTGCCAATTAACTAAGCCATCGCATATGAATATAAACATGCATAGATTTGTAGGGCATAACCTACTTCAAAATGAACCAATTCCCATGGCCATATACAAAAAAAGATAAACATATTTTTACATGCCTTCACTAGGCAAATCAAATGACAAATATAACAAAATACTCAAAAATCCTATACATGCCATTAGACAAAATAGAAATGTCTTTATACCAAAGCTTGTCTAGTTGATAGTGTGTTGACTCTCCAATTGTCTTTCAATCCTTATGAGTCCTTGAGCTCTAAAAAGCAGGAAAAAGAGAGGGGTAAGCATTTACATGCTTAGTAAGTCTGAATAATTGGAAAATAAACTTACTGATTGTTTAGCATACATTCATAACAGATAATGAAACCAATGAACATGAAAATGGTTTCCCTATTACATGCACTCAATCAATGAGTTAGTCACATAACAAATACCATGAACATTTTTATATTAGATGAGCTCACCATTTTACGTGTCATTTGTACATATACCTTGTAATAGTCCCGTTGAGTGTCTAAGAAATCTCGATGGATTATCCAGTCACCGTCAATTCATACGAATGATCATTTTAAGTATGCACTCCCGCGAACCTCACATCTTACGGCGGGATTACCAGTCCAGGCTAAATCCTCCGCAATATAAACTCATAACGTGATGTCGGAATTACCAGTCTAGGCTAAATCCCTTATGCGACAAACACCCTTAATGAGCTCGGATCTGAATTACCAGTCCAGGGTAAATTCAGACCCTAATCGGATTACCCGTCTGGGCTAAATCCATAATACACACATATTCTTTGGGAGGCTCGATCACTCAAGGAACACCAGTCCAGGCTAGATCCTTTTTATACTTGAGATCTTCGGTTTACCAGTCCAGACTAAATCCTTTTCTGCAACACATACAGGATCTCAAGTCTCATGTAAATCATGGTTTATCCATCGAATTCCCTTTCCAACCTCAACCGAGACATTATCCGACAATTCATTATTAAAAATGCAATTCATGCATTTTCATGCCATCAACAATATGATTATCATGCATTCAAAAAACATACAATTATGCATGTTATAGGCTTACTTCGAGTTATCTGAACTTTACCTGGTATTCGTTTCGGACCTGTGTTTCGGTTATTTCGAAACCTTGCGTTTACCTCGATCGACCTTCGGTATTTGTTCCTCGGGGTCTATAACAACAAAATTATATCATTAATTCACTAAATTACACTTTTCAAGTTTAAATTCTACCCCCGGTTCAAATGACTGTTTTGCCCCTAACCTTTGACATTTTTACAATTTAGTCCCTAGGCTCGTATAATGAAACACATGCAATTTCTATCTTACCCAAGCCTATTCGAACACTTTTCCCTCATATGGCAGCCCACATTTTCCATTATTTACACATTTCTACCACATATTTAACAACTTTTGCAAAAAGGTCCCTTTAGGTGTTTTTCATGGAAATCACATAAGAAAAGATGTTTAACATACCTTCAACTTTCATACCCCTCCATAATCCACCAAAATACAAGCAACTCATACATGGGTAAATTTTCAAACATGCACCCTAGCATGAAATATGGGTAGAAATGGAAAGATCAAGCTATCCGGATTTCAAAAATACAAAGAATATTAAAAAAGGGGCTTAGGAGCACTTACTATTGAGCTTGAAATTGTTGAAAACCCTAGCTATGGAGGTCTTTAGAATTTCGACTGGTACAAGGAAGAAGAATGGCTGATTTTGGCTTATTTTTCCCATTTTATTTCATTAAAATGCTAAATGACCAAAATGCCCTTAAGTCATTCCTTTAAAATTTTATCCATGCAAGCCCATTTTTGTCCAAAAACCTAGAAATTGGGCAAATTGCTCTTTAAGACCTTCTAATTTATAATCTTATAATCTAAATAAATTTCATACAAATTGCTTCTAGAATCCAAGTTTTGCAATTTATTCAATTTAGTCCCTAATTTCCAATTGGACACCTTACTCAAGGAATTTCTTCATGAAACTTTAACATATGCATAATCTCATATTCTAGGTCTCATAATAATCATAAAATAAATATTTTGATGTCATATTTGTGGTCCTGAAACCACTGTTCCGACTAGGCCCTATTTCGGGATGTTACAATAACAGTAGTCGATGGTTCTGTGATCATAGTGGCTGGTCAGGGTGATATTGTTATAAATAAAACTCTTACTTTTAAAAATGTCCTCCATGTTCCAAAACTATTTACCAATCTTCTATCCATCCAAAAAATTACCAAAGACTCTAATTGTAGTGTCTATGTGTTTTTCAGGAACAGAAGAGGAGGATGATTGGAGATGCTAAGGAAGTAAATGGCCTATACTATATTGAAGAATCCAGTGCACAAGTTAGTGCTATAAATTCCTCAACTTTATCATTCATATCAGAATCTGTTAAAACCAATAAAGACTAAATTTGGCTCCATCACCTTTGCCTTGGTCATCTATCATTCAGAGTCCTTAAAGTTATGTTTCCTTCATTGTTCAAAGGGTTAACTGTTGAAAAATTCTGTTGTGATGTCTGTGAACTTGCAAAACATAAACGTACCTCTTTTTCGGTAAGAAATAAAATAATATATGCCTCTTTTACTCTTATTCATAGTGATGTTTGGGGACCATCCACTATTCAAACATTTCAGGGGCTCGGTGGTTTGTATCCTTTATTAATGATTGTACTCGTGTGTCTTGGATATTCCTTTTAAAATAGAAATCTGATGTAAGGTCTGTCTTTCCAACCTTTTACAATATGATCAAATCACAATTTGGTGTTGAAATAAAAAGGTTTAGGTCAGACAATGCCAATGTAACAACCCGATTTTAGCTAAATCAGAACAGTGATTTTAAAACCACAAATATGATGTCAGAAAATTATTTTAATATTATTTTTCGTATATACAACATATTATTTGATATGTGTGAAAATTTCGTGAGCTGATTTTATTGATTGGTTGCTTAATTCGGTAAAAAGGACTAAATCGCGTAAAGAGCAAAAGTAGTGTTCTATTAGCTAAAGGTGTTTAATAGCTGTAGAACCTTAGAGTTAAAGTCCTTATGTTGTAAATAGACCATTATAAGGGTAAGTGGACAAAGATGACCATGCATAAATGAATTTTAATGGTTTATATTAAAGGTTAATAAAGTAATTTGGTTATTTGAGTATAATTAATAAAACAAAAGTCAAAATTTTATCATTTTCTTCATCACCTAGCCGAATTTAAAGAAGAAAAAGAAGCCATTTTACTTATCTGGGGTTCGGAACTTGTAAGTTCAATTTGGTAAGTGTTTTGAGCTTGGTTTTTGATGATTTTTACGTTGTTGAGATTGTTGTTTTGTATTCTAGCTAGCCTGTACCTTAGATTTTAAAATTGTTACAGGTTTAACATGTAACACCCCAAACCCGGCCTAGACATTATGGCCGAATCTATGATGTCACATTGAAGTGAGTTTTTGGAAAGCATCTTTCTGTTCAAATAAAAGTTTGTACAATATAAAAACCCTTGTAGTGATCTTTTATTAAAAATTCTAAGTATCATGTTTGTTGATAAAAACTCAAATTGTTTAGACAAATGTTAAGTATGTTGAATTATTATTAGTTTTAAAAACATTCTTTTTTGCGGAATCTAGAGAAACATGTTTGTGTATTCGTGGTGTTTTGAAAACATATATCCTTTTGAAAACTCGCGTCCTAGAGCTAGTAGATATAATCACAAAATTGGAAATCCCAAAATTTAAAAATAAAACTTTAAGAGGCCTTATTACATAACCAAAAACCCAAATTAGTTAACTTAAAGGACAAAACGAAGACAGTAATAAAAATCAGTCGTGTGGCCTCTATCGAGTCCCTCGCAGCACTGACCCATCTAAGGATTACCTGCATAGGAAAGTAGAGGGGTGAGTTTATGAAAACTCAGTGTGTAATCCCTTTTCACTAATCAAACAATCCATAAGCAAAACGGTTTGGGCCTAAGCCCGATTCAGTAACAGTCCAGTATTAGTGTGGGTCGTAGCCTATTACAATAACAATATCAGTGTGGGTCTTAGCCCATTACAGTAACAATAATAGAAATGCAACAAAAATCCTACCCATCCATCCTCTACACAACACTCCGTCTAGCCCTACACTCTATGTGGGGATAAAATCGACCCACTCATCCCTACAATCCAAATATAGCACCGGTTGAGGCATTATTCAGTAATTACAGCAAAGCTGCCAATACAGTACACGTCCTTCAATATATATGTCAAACCCACCCCTATGCAACATGTCATGTCATAATATATACGTGTATGGAAAATGTCATGCCCGAATTCAGTCAAATATAGTATAGGGGTATATCAGTCTTTTTACCTCTAGGGGTTTAACAGTCATTTCATCAGTATGAGGTCTAAGTGTACTTACTGACCCATCAGTAGGCCCACAATCGTCTTGGACGACCCGTGCGACCTTAACAAATAAATAGTAAAAATAGGCCCAAAGCCCATAACACGGCCCATGTGGGCCTACAAGCCCGTGTGGCCCATTAAACTCAATAATGACCTTGGCTGTGTGAACTACACAACCTGGCCCATTATACTCCACACATCTGCGTGGTTTACCCGTGTGAGGCCCACACGGCTCATTTCGGCCCAACGTGGCCTAAAATGACCTAAGCCCACAAAATCGCTCGTGGAGGTCTTTACAATCACATGCTCACGTTTATGCGTTTAGATGACCACGCGATAGAGCATACGCCCGCGTGGCATCGGTGGTAATAGTTTTTTGGCTTTTGTCATTTTATGATTGAAGCAGTGTGATTACATAGTTGTTGCAAAATGTGCATCTAGCCCAAGAGTTTCCCCAAACCTAGATTTAGTCACGATAATCTGTTAGTCAATTAATACTAGGGTTAATCACCCTTCTTTATTCCTATCTTCAAATAACATCCGATACTTGCCTTGATCGTAAGAGTGATTAGCCCTGATAGAACCATTGACGAAAGTTAATAAAGAACTCCTTGGTGAAATCTGCACAATAAGCGATTTTATTACTCATGTTAACCTATATGCATGAGTCGAATCAACGCATACCACTCTTATAGAAAACGTAACCCAGAAATAAAGAAAAGGGGGCATTCGACCAATACTAATGAATCCAAGCCACAATACCCCAGTTAAACCCAATAACAACGAGTAACGTTACCTTCGATCGAGAGACGAGCGAAAGGTTCTGATC
The DNA here is from genome assembly GCA_025698465.1 of Gossypium longicalyx. Classification (NCBI taxonomy): domain Eukaryota; kingdom Viridiplantae; phylum Streptophyta; class Magnoliopsida; order Malvales; family Malvaceae; genus Gossypium; species Gossypium longicalyx. The sequence continues at coordinate 21,623,028 of CM047007.1, forward strand.
GATTCTGAAACACTTGCGCACTCCTGCACTCCTCGAGAAGTATTAACCCTAAAGAACACCAATATCAAATAGAGAAAGAGACGAGATTCAATATTTAGAGAAAAGAAAAGAAAAGCCAAAGGAGTAGAAACAACCAAGGACTTACCAGACAATATTCGGCTAAACACCAGAGAAAATGGAGAGAGTTGAGAGAGCCGAGAATAAAAAAAGAGAAGGAGAAGAGACCAAGTATTTGATCTAAGGTAAAAGAGAAAGTAAATGCTGAAGGCAGACTAAAAGAGAGTAAGAAAGGAGGTTCGAGAAAGGTAAAGAAATAAAATAAGGGAGGTATGGCCAAGCAAAGCACAATACTGGAGAGCCACCCAAAAAAAATCCAATACGAGAATGCCCAAAAGTCACAAGTAGCATTCGACTACCAACAAACAACAAAACCAAATGATGAAAAGAGACAAAAATAAGGTAGAACCATCGTATTCGAAAGCACAAAACAAAAGCAATTTCGGCGCCAAGTGGTCTAACCATCCTATGACCAAATGACTTAGGAGAATCCTAATTCGGCACCACTACTTCCTCAACTTCCCATTTCCTCAATTTTCTCCTAATTTCCCTCTTTACCATTCTCAAATCGATCCCCTTCTATCCAAATCCCCAAATCTCCTCCTAAAATCCCTCTAACCTTCCCACTACTCAGACTTTTGCTGAAACACAACCTCTTGTTGTCCATCTCAGCAAAAATATCAATCTCTTTGCGCATACAAGCATTCGAACTCAGGTCTCCTAGCAGAAGTAACACGCCACTATCCCTTGAACCAGCAAGCTTTTTTACGATACATCCCTACCATATTTATTTAAGAACCCTACTGACAAGAGACATGGTTTATTCAAGAAAAAAGTAAAATTTTTGCACAAGCCAAAGCTTAAACTCAAGACTTCTCTAACATTTCTCAGGACACTTAACCACTGAAGCAAACATATATTTATTAATCACAACACACAAACAAATTAATAAATATTTGGGGCATTACATAACATGTTTCCATTGTTGAATACTTGAGTAATTTGATGAATTATGATAGATTATGGAAGTTTGTTGATGGTTAAATTATTTTTGTAAAGTGATTTTTGACAAAAATGTCAAAAATGGATTAAGTTGAGAAAATATGAAATGTGGCGGTTAAAAGGGTGAATAAATGAAAATTATGGGCTGCTAGGGGTACTATAGTAATTCGGCTAGCATGTTAGTCTTGAATTTCATTAATTTGTGATTTTATGAAATAATGACTAAATTGTGAAAAATGTGAAATTTGTGAGGGAAAAGTGTAAATATGTTTTAAAGTGTATTTTGGACTATATTGAATGAATATATGATTGAATAAGTTAATTTTGAATATAATTAGATCAAGAAAAGTAGAATACAGACTTGGATCGGGGAAAAGATAAAGTTATCGACTAATCGATTCGATTCGCTATTTTAGCATCCGAGGTAAGTTCGTATGTAACGAGCTCAATTATAATTGTATTTAAATGTTTTGATATTGCGTAAATTGTAAATACTATACTATGAACTTGTTCGATTATAATTCAACAACGATTTGATAGTAATTTGAAGTGATTCGACTATGATTTGGCATTAGAAAATCCCGGTTAAACCTTAGGAATAGTCTAGGATATTAATGACATGTCATTAGGGTATTAAGTTGGCTTCGGGCCATGATATCAACACTTCGGGTGCGAGTTATGCCATGATTTGGCTTCTGGCCATGGTATAGGCACTTTTGATGAGTTACCTTGATTTGGTTATGGGTCATGGTATAGGAACTCCGAGGATAAGCTACCTTGATTTGACTACGGGCCATGGTATAGGTACTTATCAATTGAGATCCTTAAGTATCTGACTTCTATTCCGAATGGTTCAACGAGAAAAATGAAAGATATGGATTAGAATGAGATTGGTACAAGCTAGTACAGGTACGTACGTAAAGTTTATAAACATTGAATCCATGAAATAGATGAATACCTGGTAAACTAGTGAATGAATGATCGAATGGTTTAAGATTTAATGTATTTGTATTATCTTACATTATATTGATTGAATTGTGAATGAATTATGATATTGCTCATTACGTTAATATGAGCTTACTAAGCTATAAAGCTTACTTTGTGTTATTTTTCTATGTTATATAGTGAATCAAGGCTAGCTCAGATCCAGGAGACTTTGGGAACATCATCGCATTATCGAACATCTATTTTTGGTACTTTTGAAGTTATGTATATATGGTATATGGCATGTATACGCTAGTTATGATATTTTGGTTGCGATGATAGCCATGAGATTTGGCTTGTAAATGTTTATGTTATGGTTGTATAGATAGCCATGAGTTATAGCTTGTTTTGGCATGTTTGCTATGAATTTGGTTATAGTATTATACTTGCAAATGGTAATTGAATTGTGGAGCATAAATGTTTAGGAAATGCTTTGTTGAAGCATGATTTTAGAAGTTGAATTGTTTAGTATTTGATTAGGTAAATGCTAATGAATTGAATATTGAATTTGGTTGAAATGGTTATAATATGATTTTGTATTGGTTGATGACTTTTGGCTGTATAATTGTGTTTTAAAATGGTACCATTTGAGTTTGAATAGGTATATTCTAAAAGGGTGACAAATTGGCTTTGCAAATGACCTATTTTTTGTCCACACGATCAGAGACAGGGGCATGTATCTCAGCCGTGTGCGACACACAGTCATGCTACATGGTTGTGTGTCCCCTGGTGTTGAAATTGAATTGAAGTCAATATGCTCCACACGGTCTCACACACGGGCGTGTGGCTAGCCATGTGGTATAAGTCAGTATACCCCCTGAATTGCACACAGCCAAGCATATGGGAGTGTGTGGCCATTTCGAAAGGCACACGTGCTGGACATATGGGCGTGTGGTTGGTCGTGTGACCCAAGTCAGTATACCCTCCAGTTTTCACACGATTTGGCACATGGGCGTGTCCTCGACCATGTGATGCAAGTCAGTATATATGCCCTGTTTCCACACGGCCTAAGACACGGGTGTGACTACTAGCCGTGTGAGGCATACGGCCTATTCACATGAGCATGTGACCCTTGTATAGATGAAAAATTTATAAGTTTTAAAAAAATTTCGTATGATATTGGTTTAGTCCCGAACCACTTCTAAAGTACGTTTAAGGCCTCGTAGTAAGGGACAATGTGATTATATTGAATAATGTAATAAATGCTTAAGATTGATAATTATAAGCTACGTGTTATGTTTTAATCGGTAATACCTCATAACCCTATTCTGGCGATGGATACGGGTTAGGGGTGTTACAGCCAAGGACTATTTCAATCAATTTCTCTCACCATATTTCCAAGAAAGTGGCATTATACATGAGCCATCTTATGTTAGCAAACCCTAACAAAATGGAGTTGCCGAAAGAAAGAATGGTCACATTTTAGCTATTACAAAAGCCCTTTGGTTCCAAAAAATGTCCCTAAACAATACTAGGGAAAGGTTGTTTTAACTGCTACTCATATGATAAATAGATTGCCTACAAAAGTTCTTGAATCTCAAAGTCCTATGTAAGTTCTAGCAAAATTCTTTCCTAATTTCAATACTTCAAATAACCTTACTCCCAAAATATTTGGCTATGTTGCCTTTGTAAATGTACATTCTCAAAACAGGGGAAAACTTGATCCACGAGCTATCAAATGTGTCTTTCTCGGTTACTCTTCCACTCAAAAGGGGTACAAATGCTATCATCTAGCCACAAAAAAAATATTATGTATTAGCTGATGTTACTTTTATAGAACAAGAGAATTATTTTACTAGTAATTATCTTCGGGGGGGAGATCTCATTCACAGAAGATAAGGACAGAGAATTCTTTCTCCTTGATTTTCTAGCTCCTGCCCAGCCAAACACTCACACTCAGTCCTCTGCCCAGCCAAACACTCAGTCCTCTGCCTAGCTAAACACTCAGTCCTTGCCTACCAACCAGCCTGCCCAACTCAAAACTGTGCAACCCAAAACAGAGCCTAATACACCCAAATCAAAAGAAGGGATTCAGGACACTGCTCATCATTTACTAGTTTACTCAAGGAAGAAGGCACCGAAGCAAGTTCAATCATCTTCTTCTTCTATACAACCTGCTACTATACAACCTGAGGTAATTGGTTAACCTACTTTGAATACTAATACTGAAACTACTAAAAATTCAGATAAGAGAGACTATGATTTTCCCATTGTTATTAGAAAAGGGACTAGAGCCTGCACAAAACATCCTCTGTACTTATTCATGTCTTACAAAAATTTGTCCCATAAGCACAAAGCCTTTCTTACTAGCCTAAATTCCATATCCATTCCCAAAATAGTATCTGAGGCATTAGATGATGAGAATTGGAAAAATGCCATGAAGGTTGCAATGGAAGCCCTTAAAAAAAATAAGACATGGGACTTGGTGAAATTACCGAGAGGAAAGAAACCGATGGGATGTCGATGGGTGTTCACAGTGAAATAAAAGTTAGATGGTTCTTTGGAGAGGTACAAAGCAAGATTGGTTGCTAAAGGGTACATTCAAATGTATGGAATAGACTACCTTAAGACATTTGCTCCTGTTATAAAGATGAACACTGTGAGAGTGTTATTGTCAGTAGCTGCCAATCGAGGTTAGAAATTACAACAATTTGACATAAAAATGCCTTTTTACATGGTGATCTTGAGGAGAAAGTCTATATGGATGTTCCACCAGAATTCGATCCAAATACAGGACAGGTAGTTTGCAGACTAAAAAAGGCTTTTTATGGACTAAAACAGTCCCTGAGAGCTTGGTTTGGAAGGTTTACCAAAGTAATGCTCAAGTTGAGGTATAAACAGAGCCAATGAGATCACACTCTGTTTGTAAAACACTCATCTTCAGGGGGAGTGACTGCTTTATTAGTCTATGTAGATGACATTATAGTGACTGGTGATTATCTGGAATGAATGGAGACTTTAAAGAAATGCCTTGTAAAAGAATTTGAAGTCAAAGAGCTCGGTAAGTTAAAATATTTTCTCGGTATTGAAGTGACACATTCTCGGGAAAGAATCTTTATATCTCAGTAAAAATACATAATTAATTTGTTGACAGAGACGAGTAAGTTGGGATGTAAGCCAGCAGAGACACCCATAGAGGTGAACTACAGACTTGGAGATGCACTATTAGATGCAGCAGTTGATAAAAGTTCATATCAAAGACTTGTAGGAAAGCTCATTTACTTGTCTCATACTAGACCAGATATTGCCTATTGTAACACCCCTAACCCATATCCATTGCCGAAATAGGGTCACAAGGCATTACCGTACAACCACAACATAAGTCATACATTTGTGCAATCATAATCAAAATCCATTCATCTCAATAACTTTGTCCCTTATAAGATCCTAAGAGACCTTAAAACATGCTTAGAAGTGGTTCGGGACTAAACTGATAACATTTGCAAACTTAGGGACACACGCCCGTGTGAACAGGCTGTGTACCTCACACGGTCACCAAACACGCTCGTGTCATAGGCCGTGTGAAAACAGGGCATACGTATTGACTTATACCTCATGGTTGGAGACACACCCATGTGCCATGGCCGTGGGAAAACTGGAAGGGTTACTGACTTGGGTCACACGGCCGGCCACACGCCCATGTGCCAGCCCGTGTGTCACACACAGCCAATAGACACGCCCATATGTCTAGGCTGTGTCAAAACTATAGGGCATACTGTCTTAATTCAAAAGGGTACCCCATGGGACACACGACCGTGTAACATGACCATGTGTCGCACACGGCTGAGACACACCCCCGTGTCTCTACCCGTGTAGACAAAAATAGGCCATTTGCAAAGCCAATTTGCCACCCTTTTCTCACGCACACCTAGCTATCAAAATGGTATCATTTCAATACATATATAGGCAACCAAAACATGCCAATTCACACACATATCATGGCATCTATCATCACCCATTTGTATTACTCAATTCCACATTCAAAACATACCAAATCATTATACCAAAATCATCACAACTTGCATAAGTTCCAAATACATTAATTCATCATATTATCATTTATTTCATGTCACAAAACACATCATTAAACTATATCTACAACTAAGGCCAACACACCCAAAATAATCCAATATATAAGGCATTATGCACATCACTTAAGCCAACTTAAATGACCAAATACATACCAACATTTTCAACCAAAAGTAAGCCAAATCTCATGGCTTAAATGATAAATCAAAACATATCATCAACTCACTAGCCAATACATGCCATATACCATATTTACAAGCATCCAAAAATACCAACAAGTAGTCGATAGTGTAATGATGGTTCCCGATGTCCGAGCTAGCTTTGATAATCTATAAAACATAGAAAGAACACACAAGTAAGCTTTAAAAGCTTAGTAAGCTCGTACTAAATATACTCAACAGTTCATAGTTTACAAATCATCAATTTGAACTAATTCATATCTAAATCATGATGACCAACAAACTTTCCTCATACTTACTCAAGTATTTATGAACAAGTTCATTACTTCTTCCATTTGGATTTCATGCTTTATATGTACATACCTGTACAAATTCATATCGAGCTCATACCTTTTATGTGATACTGTCAAATACTCGATATCTCGTACATTAAGTGCTAAAGCATTGCCGAAGCTATTATAATCTAGCACACTAAGTGCCTTTCATAGCTGAAGCTATCTCAACCTCACTCACTAAGTGGCATATATATATATATATATATTCGAAGCTATTTCGACTCGCACACTAAGTGCTCTATATAGCCGAAGCTATCTCGAAACGCACACTAAGTGCCAAACATAGTCGATTTGTCATCGAATATTACCATAGTCTCGTATATACAATTTATGCAATATAAAAGCATTAAAAATATAATTGTAACAATGTCTATCACGTACGAACTTACTTTGAACGTAAAAACAACGAAATTAGTCGATTAGTCGAGTATTTTGTTCTTGCCTCAATCTAAGTCTGATTTCTTTTGTTCTTGATCTATATACATTCAAAATCAACTTATTTAATCACCTATTCATTAAATTTCATCCACAAACACATATTTGGGCATTTTTACACTTTAGCCCTAAACTTTCACATTTCTTACAATTTAGTCCTTATTTCACAAATACACAAAATTACATAATTTCTTTCAAATACATGCTAGCCAAATTCTTCTAGTATATATATCAACCCATATTTATCATTTATTCACACATTTAACCACATATTTTTACATTTTCTCAATATAATCCCTAATGTGAATTTTTGTCAAAAATCACTTTACAAAACATGTATAACAAACACCAAGCTTGCATAATTCATCATCAAACATCATAAAAATAATTGATTCATCAAAGAAATATTTCAAAATCATCAAAACTTTCAAAAATTGAGACATGGGCTAGCTAGAACACAAAGCATCGATCACAAAAACATAGAAACCATAAAAAATCGAGCAAAAACGGACTTACTATTAAAACATGCAAGAGCCGAACCTTCAAAGCTTGTTAATGGCTTTTATTATTTTATGAATCGGTGAAGAAGATGATAATTAGGAAGGAAATTTGGTTTGTTTTATTTAATCTTTACTTGTTTTGCATTTTACTATTTTAACCTTTATTAATACATCAAAACATGCTTAATATATGTCCATACATGTCCATCCTCATTATCCATGGTCTAATTTCATAATAAGGACTTTTAATTTAATATCTCATAGCATTTTAACTCTTTAAAATATGAGAACCTCACTTTTGCATCTTATGTGATTTAGTCCTTTTATCAAATTAAGCATTCAATCGCTAAAATTAATTCACAAAAATTTCACAAATTCATGTTTTCATGCTCTAAACACAAAAAATAATATTAAAATGATTTTTTGACATCGAATTTATGGTTCTGAAACCACTATTCTAATTTAGCTAAAAACCGGGCTGTTACACTTATGCAGTCGATGTTGTAAGTCAATTCATACACAAGCCAAAAGAATCACATCTTAAAGCCGTGTATGAAATTCTACAGTACTTAAAGGGCACGCCAGATAGAGGAATTTTATTTAAGAAATGAAAGAAGTTAACCCGTGAAGCCTATACTGATGCATATTATGCAGGGTCTTTTATTGATAGAAGATCAACCTCGGGCTATTGCACTTTCCTAGGAAGCAACCTTGTGATTGGAGGAGTAAAAAAAAGAATGTTGTGGCTAGATCTAGTGCAGAAGCTGAATTTAAGGCGATGGCACTTGGGATTTGTGAGCTATTATGGCTGAAAATCATTTTGGAAGATTTGAAGATCAAGTGGGAAGGTCCAATGAAGTTGTATTGTGATAATAAGTCTGCTATCAATATTGCACATAATCCAGTTCAACATGATCGTACAAAGCACGTTGAGGTTAACAGGCATTTTATAAAAGAAAAGCTTAATAGTGGCTTAATTTGCACTCTGTTTGTTCCACTAATGGTCAACTGGCAGATATACTTACCAAAGGATTATCTGGGAAGTTCTTTCAAAAACTAGTAAGCAAGTTGAGAATGGATGATATCCACTTCCCAGCTTGAGAGGGAGTGTTAGATTACAGTTTCCTAAATAAGGAGTCTTTTGTATGTATTAGCTAGGATTTTGTAAATATTTCAATGATTGTTATCCCTAACTTTAAGGTTGTTTTTTAAGGTCAACATTCCTAGAATTAGTCTGTTTCCTAGTATAGAATTTCCTATTAGGCTCATTATGCGTATATATATCAGTGTAATTTCTTATGAATAAAAAAAATAAGCATGATTTTAACAGGATGGTGATCTCATTGTATTCTTGTTTCTGAAGTAGAAGTAAGCCATCCAAAATGCCCTAAAGCTCAACAACAGGGACCGGACATTTCCCCAAGAAGCAATTATAGCTCAATACTCCACTTGCAGCAGAGAAACTAGAACCAAAGTGAACAACACCATTAGTATTAAGGTAAAAGCACATACATGATTTCGAACCTTTAGAAGCCTGGTGTGTATTAATATCTAAAACTTCATTTTGAACAGAAATAAATTGTTTCGCCCAATTTTAAGAAACCTTGATGATTATTTAATACAAAATTCTTTGATTGATCCACATTTACATTCCATCATAAATACACCATTACCCATATAACCTCTCTTTTTTTTTTTCTTTCTGAAAATCACATATAAACATTTTTAAAAATTGAAACAAAGACTCGATAGAGTTTATGTATTCAACCGGGTTTTTTTATATAGATTTGTTTTTGGATGTATTTATTTCAATTTTATTATTTTCTATTTTTAATTTCATTTTTATAATACAAATACAAATATATCACCTCCTTAAAAAATTATTAAGATCAATTAAGCTATTATTTATATTAAAATAAAAAACTTTCCTTTTTTTAAGTAAAGTGGAAAAAGATATATCAAAAGAATTTGGAAGCTAAAACCCCATGCCAATGCTCCATTCTTTAGTCTGATAACAATACCACTCTTTATAATTTTCCAAATACATGTAATTGAATGAGAGAATAATTATTAGTTATAAAGTATTGTACTTTTTTAAAAGTATTTAGCTAATTATATGTTATGTTTGATAGTAAAAATTATAATTACATAATTATATAATTTATATTTTTAAAAAATACTAATTACTACAAATATTTATTAGTATGATAAAGTTAATTTCTAAAAAAATAAAAAGTTTAAAATCAAATCATCATATTTATTATGTTAGTCTAAAAAAAATTTGATAATAGATTATTAAATAAAAATAAAAACAATATATAATTTTATGTAATTGTTCTAGTGCATATTTATTGGGTTATTCCCTCCTTAATATTTAACATATACTTTTTATTATCATCTGTTGGTCATTAGTTGAGTTCATCATCATCATCTAATTTTAATCTACATTAATATTAACAAGATTTCCTTTTTTCATGTTCTCTTTGAAGTATGGATCATCTCAATTCTACCTATGATTGAAATTATAAGATATGCAATATATCAGTACGACCCAACCTTTTTTTATGCTATGGGAAATATTTTTTAGATTTGAAGTATGGATCATCTCAATTCTACCTTTGATTGAAATTATAAAATACTCAATATGCTAGTATGACCTAACCTTTTTTATGCTATGGGAAATATATTTTTAGAACAACAAATATCTTCTCAATCCACATTTCAAAGTCTTAATGTCTAAAATGAAAGAGTTTGGAGTTGTCTATAATGCTTGTGTCTGACATCATTATCTCAAATGTTATCATGCCCGATGATATGGTGCAAGAAAACATTTTCTATTTTCATAATTAGCACTAACCTTATCATATTTGAGTTTATAGTCCAAATAATCTGTAACTTTAATTATAAAAATTTATATAAACTTAACTTGGAGAAAAAATTATGTTAGGTTATATCCTTTTTTATAGAACGTAAATTAAATAAAAATAATACAAAATTTATAATATATAACCTTTACAAAAAAGTTGTATAAATTGTCCAAACCTTTCATAGCACTTCTATACCATAACTTTTGAAAACTATCTTTTATAAATAAGTTATGATAAAAAATAACTATAACATTTTTTTATTATAAATAAGTATATTATTTTTATAATTTATAACATGAACACATAAATAAGTTATGTCTATACTTCTTTACCATAACTTTTTATAAATAAATATATTATAAAACTTTTATAACATGAAAATTATTTTTTATGATAAACTTTTTTTCCATAACTTTAAAAAAGAAGATTTAAATAATATTTTTTTTATAATTTTTTAAAGTACACAAATTATTTTTATAATATAAAATAATTTCCATAACCATCTCAAACACTCATACTATTCATGCTTATAATATAATTTTTATAATTTTTATAAAAATAATTTTAAAATGTTGGATTTAGTTATAATTACCTGCATTGTTAATCTAATTTTTGCCCTTCTCTTAAGATTAAAAAGTATAATTGAAATACTGAGGATGTATGAATTACTATACCACCCTCCTGATAAACAATCATATCAAAATTTCTTGAAAATCAACAAAATAATAACCCTTAAAATATTAGTGGACTTGTTTGCATGATACGGGTGGATTTAGCGGTCCACTTACCTTAATTTCTAAGTCATCAAAGCGTGTATCCTCCTGAGATAAGCAAACGCCGATAAGTGTCTCATGGCCAAGTGTTCGAATATTCGTAGACTTTAACCCTTTATCCAATTATTATTTAATTTAGTCAAGATAAGGTTTAAAATTGCCACAAACACAAACATCAAAAAAGAAGAAAAAAACATAATATTAATATCATTGAGATGGATAACAATAAGGTTTAATTTTCTCATTTCTGTTTCGATATCGGCTGTTTTTGTTGATATGTTCTCTTCTGTTCCAAACTAGAATCATTAATTTTATGTTCTATTTTTCTCAAATTGGGCCATGTTTTAGTCAATGTTGATCTGTATATATCATTTAAAAATCTATTTTAATTTTTATAATTATATTAAAATAAATATAATTTATCAAACTTAATAATTTTGGAGTTTACATTATATATTTTTGTATGTCATATTGACGCTATGTAATTGAAATACATATAATATATATCTTTTTATTAATAAACTAGAAATTTAAATTCATATGTGTTAGAATTTGTGTGACTCGAATCCCGCCACTTGTTGAAAAAATAAATACAATGACAAAATAAGGGGATCTGTGGGGGTGAGAGGTCGAGGGCTGTACCCTACTATTTAACTTTGATTAGAGTAAGGTTTTTTAACCCTTAAATAAATGTAGTTGAAAGTCTTGTATCATTCGTTTTTCAACATTAGTGAATTTCTTTTCTTCTGTCTATAATTTTTTCCCAAAAAAGTTTCCACGTAAAATTTATATGTGTTCTTATTTTTTTATTGCTTTGCGGTTATTCTATTGTCATTATCAACGTTTATTATAACAATATATATTAGTAATAAGACTTTAGCAATGTTGACAAATGTTTAGGCTCATGGACTTTAATGTCTCAAGTTTAATTTCTACTCTTCATGAATTATTTCTAAATTTATTTGACTTAAATTTAAGTTATTTGGCTTCAAATGTATTGGAATTGTTAGTCCATGAGTCCTTGTTAGAACCATTAGTTTGATACAAGGTTTGTTTTTACTAATAAATCCTTACAAATCCTTAAATTATAAGAAAAATATTTTTAAATACATTTAAATTTATGTCCTCCTAATTATTACAATGATAACGATATCAATTGATAAAATTTAATTTCAAATTTAATTTCTTTTTAGTTATGAAATTCAAAGAAATATTAACCGCTGTTAAAAAAAAATACAATTCATCACATATAATTTTTTGATACCGACAACACATCATACTTGATGAAGACACCGAACTCTATTAGCACTTGAACGAAGGAATTAGGGCAAACCAAATTTTTTAGTGATCAGCAACGGCACGACAACATAGCGATGTTGGATTCTTTTATTATTATATGATGAAGTGTTAGGTCAACCAACTGCATTTCGTGTAAAGAAAGCATAGATAAAAAGGGATAAACCTTGCGGCAATCAAATATGTGTTTCTTGCTTGAATTGAACATGTTTTGTAGATATCCAGAATACTGAATTTTAGACCCGTATGGTATAAAAAGGGTCTCAACGAATATGTTTCAAAAGTTTCAGTAGTGTTTCACTTTTTGCAAGCAAGGAAATTGCACCGAAAGTTTCCCACAAGGGCAGAGCCTTACAGTTTCATTTCCTTAATTGGAAAATTCCTTTCGCTTTTCGTGCTTTGCTTAACAATAATAATTCGCTTCTGGAAAAATCTCACGATGTTTGCTTGCTTTGTCTAAGGGATGGGGGTGCAGTGCAAGCGGAGAACTGAGGGCAAAATCAACCTCAGGGAGCTCCCACCAAATCCTGGAAACCTTAAGCTAGCTGTAAATCTGACTATTGAGTAAGCACAGAGAAGCAAACAACGGCGATTTGGTTTTGCAGTGAACATAGTGATTTGCGTCATATTTCAGATTAAGGTGTTCGAGATTTGCATATGAGCTTTCTTGGGGGTTCATTTCCTGCTATCAGCTCTGCTTGTACTGCAGCTCTTTCATTCATTTTCATCGTATCTATTCACACTGCAAACTTAAAGGAAGATTAATTTAATTTAATCAAAAACCAAAATAAGAAGTTTTGAAAAGCGCAAGGAAATGGATTTCCTGGAAACTGACTTGAGTTTCATATTCAAATGAATATTTGTGTCGTCCAACTTTTGGTTTACTTCCCTTTCATGCAAACGTGAAACAATCTTTATCTGTTCTTCAAATCCCAAAGAAATTTGCCCAGTTGAGGTAGGAAGTTATGTTTTTCTCATTGCTTTTAAATTTTGAAGGCTATGCTAATGCTATGAAACAACGTAAACAAGTAATTTAGGGTTAAAAGGAAGATTTTTTTTTATTCAATGATAAATTTTATCATAATCCTTTCAAACTCGAGGAAAAAATGCGCTTAAAAGCACATCATTTTAATTATTTTTATAGTAATTATGTCAACTAATTTAAAACTTAATTCATAAAAAGAAGAACATTTATTTATTTATTTATGTCTTTGCTTTTAATGTTTTTCATTTGAGAGATAATTGTGATTTTATTATCCAAAAATCAGAAAAACTCTGCTACAAAACAACAACTGTTTTACTGCTGCTAGTGATTCTCATTTTCTCTCATTTTATTTCACTTACTAAAGCTTAAAAGCTAAAAACATCCTCTTAAAATAAAATGCATTTTGGTGATTCAGCATGTTTTCGATGGCGATTGTTTTGGGTGGAATGTTGTCCTTGAAGGGCATTGAGAAATTTGGGCGTTTATGTATGTGGAATGGTTCTATTGTTGTTGGGTCTTTACCTGATTTCTAGATTAGAATCTATTGGGGGTTATGTTGTTTTGGACCCCAAGACAAGCACTTGAACTTTGGTTATATATCAGCATTTAGCGGTTCATAAAGGAGGGTGGAGAGTAGTTTATGTGTTGTGTCGGTGACAAGACCCAAGATATAGCCCTAATATTTCTTTCGGCAAGTATTCTTCCGTAGTTGTTGTTTTCTAGACATATATTTCCAGTAAGAAATTTTCATTGACTTAATAAAAGTAAAAATTAAAAGTCAATTAAAATTTTAATCAAAACTATTATCAATTAGGTTTTAAATCGAATTGAGCTATTGAATTTTTTTTAAAAATCTTTGGCAACCCATTTTATGATAATATGGTAATTGATATGATGATTGACATGATAATTTAAAAAGAAAATGATGGGGTTGACATTTTTTCTGGTGAGATAGGTGATTTCGAAATTTTATTAGGAAAAAGTATAAATTAAAACTTGAAATCAGAAAAGTCTTAAGGAAAGAAAGCTAAACTAACACTATTCTTGCAAGGTTAATTAGGCATAAATTTCAATTTTAAAAGATAATGTCTGAAATTTATAAAAATATATCGATTTTGAAAAAAAAATAAAAAATATTTTCTAGAAGAGGTGTTTTTAACTAAGGTGGCAGTCAAGGGACTAAAAGCGCATCCAGCTCGTAACTGTTACCTCATTTGAAAACGCTTTCCAACAGGAAATGTTTTTCTTCCAAACAATCATTTTATCCAACAGTCAAAAATATGAAACGGTCAAAAAAATTTCAACGGTTAAAATATCAAACAACTAATTACATTTTTACCCTCCAACGGCTATTTCATTTGCTATATAAACCTTACTTATTTTCTTCTCTTTTTTTTTCATTCAATCCTATTCTTTCAATTCTCTCAGTCATATTCTTTCAATTCTCTCTACTATTTTATTCTCGATTTTTCATTCAATTTCTCTCAAATTCTTTGTCTTAATTTTTCGTTTTGTAATTTCTTTGATTTTATTTGATTTTTTTATAATTTTAAAAAAGTCAATGCCTCTTATTCATTTGAATGACAAACACATTTCTGATGTCTAATTACAAATGGTAATAAAATATTATTATATTTTTTAATTAATATAATTATTAAGTTGTTAACATTATTAATTTTTAAAATTTTTTCTATTTATATAATTCGACCGAAGATCGGATTATTGAGACGTATATACACAATTTAAGTGTAAGGGCTCGTGGGGACTAAATTGGAGCTCGCACTTATCAGTGCTTTGCGGGAAAGATGGAAACTTGAGACACACATTCCATCTTTCGTGCAATGAGTCCTGACCCTAACAGGGAATCCAGAGATAAAATTTCAAAACCCAATAATCCCAAGATAATTTTCAAACATCCCATCCTTGGAATCCCGGATGGTTATTGGCTCCTATATATAATTTTTTTTCATTTTCCCCCCGATTGCCTATATAAAGGGGGTTTGCTCCCTTCTACTTTATCAGCTTCCTTGCGACTGCCCTTTAGAAAAAAAATTTTGTTTTCATTTTTTTTTTGTTGAGTGTTGAAATTTTGGGAGGGAAAGTTTGTTCATGTTGGAGTTTTAGGGAGAAATTGTGATAGTTTTAAGGTATGTTTGAGTTCACAATGATGCGGAGGTGCTTGGAGACCCACAGTTTTTATTTTTTGTGTGGAGAGTGCACCATCACCTTAGAAAATGTTGCATTACAACTCAGGCTCCCAATTCAAGGTAGCTATACAATCATGGGTTGAAGTATAACTAGGGCTTCCAATTGACGGTGGTTATGCAGTCATGGGTTCAAGTACAACTTGAGCTCCTAGTTGGAAGTGGTTATACGGTCACGAGTTGAAGTTTCATGTCATTAGAAGATGATTCTTTATAAATCTATACTTAAGTTTAAGATCATAATCATAGGGAAGAAAGGAGCTCACCAGTATAATCATTTTGTTCTTTTTCTCTATCAATGTAGTATCTTTCAGGTGGAGTGATAGTGACGATGGAAACAAACTATGTTTTGACCATTTTTTGAAACTGAAGAAAAATGAGATAAATCTACGTAAACTGACTACACATGTCAATGAATGAGACATAATAAAAGTTAGAACCACAAACAACCGACGTTGGTCCCCATAACTCGGATACAACCAAATCAAACAAATCTTTATACTCAGTAGTAGAATTTGAAAAAGGTAGTTTATGAGATTTCCCCTTTTGACATATAATACAGACATTATCAAGGCACTTTTTATTTGACACAATTTTGCACTTATCAAGAACAAGTTCAACAGTGGAAGCGGACGAATGACCAAGTCATTGGTGCCACAAGAAAAAAAAACATCATCACCATCATTACGGGCTTGTAATCTTGTGTTGAGAATAGATGGAGTAGTAACAGGAGAATCAGTTGAGACCGGGGAAAAATAATAGAGCCTGTCACGAGTGTGGCCCCGCAGTAAAATTTCCCGAGTCTGGATGTCTTTAACAACACAATAGGATGGATGAAATTAAAAAAATACGTTATTTTCACTTGCAAACTAAGAAACAGATAACAGATTCTTCTGTATATTTGGAACACATAGAACATTAGACAGATGAAGTATCTTACTCTTCGTAGGTAAAATAGAATTCCCAATACATGATATTTTTGTAGGGTTCCCATCGCCCATGAGAAGAGAAGAGGTAATTGAGTATGGCGTGGACTCATGCAAAGTAGCGGCCTCCCGATATACATGATGCGTGGCCCCTGAATCAGGACAGTAAGAAGAGGTCCCTACAGGCATAGGAATATAAGAATTTTCATTATCAAAATTAGAACCATATTGAGTCGAATTAACATTGGACCTGGAGGTGGTCAAAAAATCTGAGGCCTGAAAATCTGGAAAACGAGGTAACCCAACGCATGGCGAGGCATTAAAATCATGAACATGATCCCTTGGTTTAGTCCGCCATGACACACCGGTCCTAGGATTCGAAATAGAAAAATTTCTAACTCAAGCCCAACAAAATTAGCAATGGGCCCAACATTCTGGCCCACATTAAGGGTTGAAGGTGTCGGCCTATTATATGGCCCATACTCATAGTTTGAGGCAAATGGCCTATTAGGGATCATATTTGGACAAAAATTTGGCCCATATTGAAGACTAAATCTCGTGGCAAACCAGGCTGAGAATGGGTGCCCAAATTACGCTACAATTGAACACCAAATTGGGGGGCAACTTGAGTAGTATGCAGGCCCACATCATCACCAAAGATCCCATCCAATTGACTGACTGCACATTGAGAATTAAACATAGATTGCATAACCCTAGCAGCTGAGGGGTTTGAGAGTTAACCATTACAAGGTTGCCCTCCCCACGCAGCACCATAAAGAGTTTCCACCGGAGCTGCCACCGTGGATCTAAGATACGACCCAGATCCAACAAAACCAGTCAGGCCACCACGCACTGACAGACACCAGCCAGAATCACCAGTATCACCATAATGTGATCTTTGATCCGTGCGACCAGCAAACACCGGGGCCATGGTCGGAGCCAGAGCAGAAGGACCACCGTAGTCACGATCAAACCGATAGTAATATCTTTGACCCAAGTGGCCAAAACGGCCTCATGTTTGGCACTGAATCCTAGTGTAAAAACCACGCCCACGAATCAGAAAGAAAGAACAACCACTGTGTACTGAGTTCGTCGCTGGTACTGTTGGAGCCACCGCTATCAGATTCGCATGAAATGGCTCGTCATGAGCCGTATGGGCTTGCCTATTTTCAAACTCAAGGAGTATGTCAATGAGGTTCTGAAGAGAAAGTGATTCAATGGAGAATGAGGCTAATGTGAGGACAACATCGTAGTCCGACGAAAGACTGGCAAGGATGATCTCCACCTTCTCTGCTTTTGGAACTGTAAAACCAGACGCCTCAAGCAAAGCACATGTGTTTTGTACTTTCACAACATAAACCTTCACTGACATCGTCCCTTTCTTGATCGAGTGGAGGTCATGTTTGATGTGGGATAACTTCGCTCTAGTGGTTACAGCGAATAGGTGATTCGCAGTACTCTACACCTCATACACCGACTTCGCATCTATAAAGAAGGACAATAAAGAAGAACTAATAGTTGATAACAACTATGAGGCAAGAAGTTTATCTTGCTGAACATATAAGGAGGCATCAGGATTTGGAGTCAACACTCCATCTGGAAAGGAGACAAAACGGGGTGATGCAGGTAAGGTCCCTTCGAGAAATTCGAGTAACTCATAACCTTCTATTATAAGTCGTATATGTTTTTGCCATTGCACAAAGTGCCATCTTCTAACTTTATTGTGTCATGACGAGGGAACATCTAAATCAAGCACGATCCGGAGAAGGAAGGACTGCCACGCTCGGTAACGATAGAATCAGCGGAATGAACCATGAGTTAGCAGTAGGAAGAATCACCAAGAGCTCAGGTGACTAGTACCATGTTAGTAAGTATAAAATGAAGAAATACAAAGAAAATAGAAATGCAAATAGAAAGAATGAATATTCTTGTCGAAACCGTTTTGTTGAAAAGGTCGACTTTTATTTTTAAAAAAAAAAGGGAGTCGCCACCAATTGTTTTTTATGAAGTGTGATCGGATCACCTAATTTGGTTGTTTTAATAAAATGTTTTGATTTACTAAAACAACGATTTTGGTCTACGAAATTTGAAAAAATAGGTTCGGGAGTCGGTTACGTATGAGGAAGGATTAGCACCCTCGTAACGCCCAAAATTGGTACCTAATTGATTAATTAATGTTTTAATGTCGAAAATTAAAAACTCGAAAAGAATTTAAAATATGATTTTTTTTATTAATGTTATTTTTAGTTAAAATCGCTTGGATAAATTAAAATGTGTATTTAAAACTTTCTCGTCCCGAAGTAGCAAAATAGCACGTCCCGTAAGTTACGACACAACACCTTGAACATTTGAGAATGAGCTTTCCTTTATTTATTTTATTTTAAAATCTTATGTATTTTGATTTTAAAAGGATATTCGGTTATTTGAGTTCAACGAGAGAATCAAAACCCCGTGAGTTAGGGTACAACTTCTCGAAGCTCTAAACACGGAATATTGCCTTTATTTCCAAAAGTTTTTGAATAAATACACATATAATGTTTAAAACTATGCATATTTATTTTATTTGGATTATAGTGTAAAGAATGAATATTAAACACGGCTCGCGACATGATTGGAACAATAATAGAGTAATAACACGAATAAGCGAAATGATGATATATCTATAATAATGAGACAACAAATAAGCAATGGCAATAATCAATTAAATCTAATGTTAATTAAACAAAAGAATAATAATAATAGAAAGTGGAATATGCATGATAAAAATAATAGATATGAAAGTATCAAAAAAGGGAATAAATAAGTGACAAAGAAGAATTAAAATAATATAATGATGATAATAGTGAAATTTTGCGTAAATAAGAGATTGTAAACAATTATATAATAATAAACAAGTGAATAAATAATAGATAAAAATGGAATAAAAAATATGTATATATATATATAAAAGGAATACACCATAAAAAAAGAGCCAATTTGAAATACTAAAATAATAATAATAAAAGAAATGATAGGAACGTAAGTAAATAAAAAATGAATCATTAATAAAAATTTGATTAAAGATTGAAATTATACAAATAAATAAATTAGACAATTTGAAATAATACAAAACAGATTAAGGGTGGAATTGAAATTAAGAGGAGATTTTGAGCCTAAATTATAATAAAATAAATGCTTCGAGGACTAAATTGAATTTTAAACATAATTTAGGGAAAAAATCGGGAATGGAAATAAGGTAAAGGACCAAGTTGTAACACGCGAATAATAAAGAGGGACCAAATAAGGAAATATCCCTGTCCTCCAAAACACACAGTTCCAGTAGGGACTAAGATGAAATAGAAGAGAAATTATCGGGCCAAATTAAAAGAAAAAAAAGGGATTCAATTGAAACGGGTAGAAAAAGCGGAAGGATTAACCGCATAAATATCCATCTAAGGGAAAGACACGCAGATCCTAGCTTGAAAATAGGTCAGGTTTCGAGTCATAAGCAAAACGACGTCGTTTTGGGAGCCTATATAAGTGAAAAAAAGTTAGAAAAAAAATCATTTTTACCTGTTTAAAAAAAAAAAACTTCAGCTCTCTCTCATTTTTCTCTCAACCCTCTCCCCTTCGGCCATGGTTCCGATTGTCGAACCACCGTGGCGGTCGCTGGCGACGGTGCCGTCGTCCACGATGGCCAAAAAACAAAAAGGTCTCATATTTTAGGTTTTTTCGACTTCTCAAGCCTAAAGATATCATTTTTCATCGAAAACGAAGAACCTCAGCCATCCACGGTGGCACAAGCGCAAGAAAGGGGTAAGATTCAACTCTTTATTCTATTTTGTACTTATTTCTTTAAAAAAAATGAACAAAATAAAAACAAAAAAAGAAAATGAATAAAAATAACACTTTTTTAAAATTTTCTTCTATTTTTGATTGCTTTGTAAAGAAAAAAATACATTGGTTGTTAAGGCTTTTATAGCCTAAAAAAATACAAAGTTTTTGCTATATATTTTTTGTGCTGTTGTGCTCTTTTTTGTTGTTGTCTTTTTTTTTTGTCTTTTCTTGCTGGTAGAGGAGGGTTGGGATGGCACGTGGAGGCAACAGCGCGAAGAGGCGGCGGCTTGCAGCTAGGGTTTCTGCCATCCTTTGTTTTTGGTTGAATGTTAGTTTAATTTTGAGCCATTTGGGCTTAGGGTTTTTGTGTTATTGTTTTGGGTTTGTAATTTTGTATTTGGGCCTCTGTTGTAAATGGATAGTTTTTTGGAATTTATTATTTTTGGTTTAAATTTTGTAATTTGGGCTCGGGCAAAATTGGGTTATTATAGCTGCCCCTCTTTGCTCATTGTCGTGTAACGGGAATGGAGCAAAGACTTTAAAAATAGCCAATTTTGCCTGGACTTGTCAAATATCGACTTCTTTGGTGCTTCTCTTCTTTAAGTAGCCTCATTCCAATCCACTGCAACTTCAAGGGTATAGGAATTGGCGCTTCGATCTACTCTACTGTAACTTCAGGGAGATTAGACTTGTAGCTTTAATCTGCTCCACTGCAACTTCAAAGAGATGAGACTCGCATATTCAATCTTCTTCACTGCAACTTTAGGAAGATAAGATTTGTGATTTGTAGTTTTAATATGTTCCACTGCAACTTTAGGGAAATAAAATTTGCCATGATAACTTGTAGCTTTAATCTATTCCATTGTAACTTGAGGAAAATAAGATTCGCTATCTTCAGTCCACTCCACTGCAACTTCAGGGAGATAAGACTTGTAACTTCGACCTGCTCTACTATAATTTTAGGGAGATAAGATTTTTAATTTGTAGCTTTAATCTGTTCCACTGCAACTTCAAGGAAACAAGATTCTCTATCTTCAGTCTACTCCACTGCAACTTCAGGGAGATAAGATTTGCAATTTGTAACTTTAATCTGTTCCACTGTAACTTCATCAGAGAAACAAGATTCGCTATCTTCATTCTACTCCACTGCAACTTCAGGGAGATAAGATTTGTAATTTGTAGCTTTAATCTGTTCCACTGTAACTTCAGGGAAATAAGATTCGCTATCTTCAGTTTGCTCCACTGCAACTTCAGGAAGATAAGACTTATAACTTTAATCTGCTCAACTACAACTTCAGAGAGATAGGATTTGTTATCTTTACTCTGCTCCACTGCAACTTTAGGGAGATAAGATTTACTTTCTTCAATCTACTCCACTGTAACTTCAGGGAAATCAAATTTGTAATTTGTAGCCTTAAACTGTTCCACTGCAACTTCAGGGAAATAAGATTCATTATCTTCAGACTACTCTATTGCAACTTTAGAGAGATATGGTTAACGACTTTAATCTTCTCCACTGCAACTTCAGGGAGATAAGATTTGCCATGGTAGACTTGATCCGACCTACTGCAACTTCTGAGGTATAGGATTTGTGACTGGTATTTTTAATCTATTCCGCTGCAACTTTAGGGAAATAGATGAGACTTGTAACTTCAACCTGCTCCATTGTAACTTCAGGGAGATAAGGTTTATAGCTTTAATCTACTCTTCTGCAACTTTAGAGAGATAAGATTTACTATCTTCGATCTACTCTACTACAACTTTAGGGAGATGAGATCTATAACTTAAATCTGCTCCACTGCAACTTCAGGGAGATAAGGTTAATGGCTTTAATCTGTTCCACTATAACTTTAAGGAGATAAGATTTGCCATGGTAGATTTGATCCAACCTATTGCAACTTCAGAGGTGTAGGATTTATGGTAGCTTTGATCTGTTACATCATTTTCTGGGGAACATGACTTGTAGAATCCATTTAATGGGTCTATTTATGCCAAGTGATTAGGATGTAATGATCAGAATGAATCAAATACTCCTAACTAGATGTCTATGAATGATGTTTGCATGAATGCAAGATGTTATTTTTTCGAGAATGATCCCCTTTTAATGCTTAGGTTGTCATTGCTCATTGTGCATCAAGGTTCTATCACTAATGTGTTACCATGCCTTCTTGTTCAGCTGATACCTTTGACAGAAAATCTGAAGAAATAGTCACAATTTAGACTATTTTTTCTTAAATGTTCCCAACCCTTAAGTTTGATTAATTCTAACTAGTAGTCCTATTTCAGGTCCTTGTATTGTTTAGAATGTTTCAGAGCAATATGCAGAAATCTTTTTTCTTGAATATTATTTGTCCATTAATCGTTATTCCAATGAAAAATGCTTGAGAAAGATTGTAACAATGGACAAGATTAAAATTTATTGAGAGGAAAGCTCAAAATAAATGGATTAATCAAAATAGAAAACATTGCCAAAATACAAAAACGAGCAAGATGAAAACTAGGTGCCCCAAATATCGCAGTATGAGCTTCTTTGCACAAACTTCTTGAGGACCATTTTGAACCTGATATGTGCTTAGAAGATCCAGAGTATTTTGTTGATGCCCCAAGATGTAACGTTCCTCCTTATTGTTAATTCTAAGAGGAGAAGATTACCACATGCACCACCTTCTATTAAAATTTGAGCTGCCATTTTTCGGGTTTTCAACTCAAAACCCTTTTGGTCTAAGGCGCGCGCCCTTTGTGGGTTTTCACCTTAGCCTCTTCTTTTTCTTTTCTTTTCTTTTCTTTTTTTTTTGTTTTTGTTTTTTGTTTTTATTTTCTTTCTTTTGTTGTTGTTGTTTTTTTTTTATATTTAATGTGAAGTACTTCTTGACTGAATCTGAATTTTTCATGCCCATTCTTTGGTCAAAATTTGAGCCACCCTTTTTAGGTTTTCAACTCAAAACTCCTTTGGACTCAAGATGCCCTTTGTGAGTTTTCGCCTTGGCCTCTCCTTTTTTCTTGTTCTTATTTTTTTCTTTTCTTTTTTTATTTTTATTTTTCTTTTTATTTTTTTCTTTTCTTTTCATTTTTTAAGTGAATTATTCCTTGATTGAATCGAAATTTACAGGATTAGGTAGGTTCTTGTCGTCTATTTTGGTCAGCATCGACGCTCCTCCAGAGAATGCCTTCTTTACCACACAAGGTCCCTCTCAGTTTTGCATCCACTTTCCTCTGAAGTCCCTTTTGTATGGGAATGATCTTTTTCAATAATAGATCCCCCTCATAGAATTCTCTAGGGCGAACCTTTTTACTGTAAGCTTGCATCATTCATTTTTGGTACATCTAACCATGACAGATAACCTTTAGTCTCTTTTCTTTGATCAAGTTCAATTGATCATATCGAGACTGGATTCATTCTACTTCATCTAATTTCAGTTCTGACAAAACTTGAAGGGAAGGAATCTCGACTTCAATAAGCAAACTACCTCCATTCTATAAACCAAAGAGAAAGGCATTGCCCCGATGGAGGTCCTGACAGATGTTCAATAAGCATAGAGGGCAAATGGTAACTTCTCATGCCAATCTTTATTAGTCTCAGTCATTTTCACCACGATCCTCTTAATGTTTTTATTGGTTATCTCCACTGCACCATTTATTTTTAGGCGATATGGCAACGAGTTGTGGTGTCTGATCTTGAATTGACTGCAGACTTTTGCTATTGTACTGTTGTTCAAATTTAGCTCATTGTCAGATGTGATCCTTTCTGGCATCCCATACCGACATATGATTTCCTTTTTCAAGAATTTACTGACTGCTGACTTTGTGACATCTGCATATGAAGCTGCTTCTACCCACTTAGTACAGTAATCGATGACCATATAAAGATGAATCGATGCCTATTGGAAGATTTTGACGATATTGGCCCAATCACATCCATGCCCCACATAGAAAAAAACCATGGAGAAGTCATAACATGAAGAGTTGAAGGAGGCACATAAATTTTGTCTCTATAAATTTGGTACTTATGACATCTTTTGGCATAATTAATACAATCCGCTTCCATGGTGGACCAATAATACCTGAATATTATAATTTGCCTAGCCATTGTAAAGCCATTAGCGTGTGTTCCACAGAAGCCCTCATGGACTTCTTCCAAGATTTTCTTAGCCTCCACAGCGTCCACACATCTTAGTAGCACCTAATTCTTTCTTCTTTTGTATAAGATCTCCCTATTTAAGACATAGTCACTAGCTAGTCTTCTCAACGTCCTTTTATCATTCTCAGTTGCTTTACATATCGCAGTATATCATGGTACCAAGGGTGATCATCCTTTTCTTCTTCTTCTTTGATGTTGTAACAATAAGCCGAAGCCTTATAAATACTCATCTAGATAGGTTTTACGTTTTCTTGTTTGTTCATTTTGATCATGGACGCTAAGGTAGCCAAAGTATCAACCATTTTGTTTTCATCTTGCGGGAGGTAGCAGAAGGTGATGTCATCAAACTCCTCAATAAACTCTAGAACTAGCCTTCGATAATTGATCAATTTGGGGTCTTTTGTCTCCCATTCACCTTTGAGCTGATAGATCACTAGTGCAGAATCTCCATATACCTCTAGCACTTTGATTTTACGTTCTATGGCTGCATGGATACCTATGATGCATGCTTCGTATTCTTCCATATTATTCGTGCAATCAAAATTCAATTTACAAGTAAAGGGATAATGATCTCTGTTTGGAGATACTAGGACTGCCCCGATTCCGTTACTTACAGCGTTTGAGGCTTCACCGAAGTTTTAATTTCCAAGGATTGCCTTCTTGAGAGTCTTCTTCAATGGTTGCAACATACATTAAGTCTTTATTTAGGAAATCAAAGTTTAAAGGCTCGTAATCTTCTAGAGCTCTATTGGCTAGAAAATCTGCTATTGCGCTCCCTTTTATAGCCTTCTAATTCACATAGACTATATCAAACTCAGAAAGCTGAATTTGCCATCGATTCATCCTTCCATTCAGAGCAGTTGACTCTATCATGTACTTCAGAGGGTCCATTTTTGAGATGAGCCAAATTGCATGGTACAACATGTACTGTCTCCGTCTTCGGGTTGTCTAGATCGATGTGTGACACAACTTCTCGATTGGCGAATATCTTGTCTCACATTCATTGAATTTCTTACCGAGATAATATATCTCTCTTTCTTTTCTACCTGATTCATCATGTTGGCCGAGCACGTATCCTATGGAATTCCCAAATACCGCCAAGTACAGTATCAGCGGCTTATCTAGGCTAGGTGGCATCAAACTGGGATATTGGACAGGTAATGTTTGATCTTGTCGAAAGTCTTCTGGCATTCTTCATCCCATACACCTGGATTGTGTTTCTTAAGGAGACGAAATATGGGGTCGCGTTTCTTGGTTAATTGTGAAATAAACTAGGAGATGTGATTTAATCTTACTAAGAAATTCTGAACCTCCTTTTGAGTACACGACAGGGGCAGCTCTTGTATAGCCCTGACTTTAGCTGGGTCAATTTCGATCCCCTTTTTTGCTTACTACAAATCCTAACAATTTTTCCGACTTAGCCCTGAAGGTACATTTTGCTAGATTGAGCTTTAGCTGGAATTTTCTCAACCTCAAAAATAATTACCTCAGGACTTGCACATGCTCCTTTTCTATTCTGGATTTTGCAATTATGTTGTTGACATAAACCTCGATCATATCATGAAACAAAGTTACCATGGCTCTTTGATACGTTGCTTCCGTATTTTTCAGTCTAAATGGCATCACTTTGTAGCAAAATGTTCCCCACATGGTTACGACTATCATCTTTTCCATGTCTTTAGGATGCATCTTTATCTGGTTGTTACCAGAGAAGCCATCCATGAAGAAGAACAATGAATAACCTTCCGTGTTGTTTACTAAGGTGTCGATGTGAGGCAACGGGAAATTATCTTTTGGGTTGGCTTTGTTTAAATCCCTGTAGTCTACACATATCTGTACTTTTCCATCTTTTTTAGGGACGAGGACGATATTGGCTACCCATTCTAAGTATTTAACCACTTGTAAAAAGCCAGCATCGAATTACTTTTTGACTTTTTCTTTTATTTTTAGCAAAACATCGAGCCTCATCCTTCGGAGCTTCTGTTGCACTGGCTTACACTCTTCCTTTATAAGAGTCAATGTACCACAATATCAGTACTTAATCCGGACATGTCTTGATACGACCATGCGAAGACATCTTTGAATTCTTGGAGTAACTCAATGAGGTCTCACTTTGTCTCCGTGGTGATACAAGTTCCGATCTTCTCATTTCCTAAGCTTACAATTTCTACTGACTCTTTGTAAGGTAGGATTTGTTTCTCATCTTGTTCAACCGTCTTTAATAAATCAAGAGATAAGTTACAATTCCGCTCATCTTCAAAGTCCTGAGGATCTTCTGAATACATATCTTGCTCAAAAGGAGGTTTTGAGTCAGTAGTAGCGTCACTCATATCATTGACATCTGGAGACCTGTATTAGGGACGAATGAAGATCCAAAGAATAGAAGAATCTAAGAATAATTATTTGTATGGTATGGGTATGAATGAAATGGAAAGAATAGAAAAACATTTGCCAAGTGGGACACAAAGATGCATTATTTTCATTGAAATAAAAATAGTGGACGTGTGCCTTTTTCATAAAAAAGATTCCTATTGCTTTCAAGCTTAGAGCAACAGGTGTGTTCTGAATATAACTCTGAAATGGTTTTAAAAACTACAGGGATCTCGCCCACAGTCCTG
This sequence comes from Gossypium longicalyx, assembly GCA_025698465.1. Classification (NCBI taxonomy): domain Eukaryota; kingdom Viridiplantae; phylum Streptophyta; class Magnoliopsida; order Malvales; family Malvaceae; genus Gossypium; species Gossypium longicalyx. The sequence continues at coordinate 21,650,172 of CM047007.1, forward strand.
TTGTTTAGAACACTTCCGAGGATGTAGGAACAAATTCTTGATAGTTTTTTTTTAGGCACAAACATCTTTCCCTTCTGAACCTTTGATATCTTCAAAGAATTCCAACTTTTTATTATCCATTAGGTTCTGTACTAGAGTTCTGAACTCGACACACTAATGAAACACAATGTTAATGAATGGAAAAGATGCATGCAAAAAGGCGTTGATTCTAGTTCAATTCCATTAGAACAACTTTACTAGAAAACAAGTTTCTTTACATAAAACAGATACATATACGACCTCACTTTCACGCTTAAAACCTTAACTTTCCTAAGAAGCAAAGCTAATTCTCGGCCCTAATTCGACTCTGATTCATATTTTAGGCTTTGAATGGCTGGGGCCTACAAGTGGTCAGCCACTTCTTCTACTCAGACCAAAACTTTGCTTATAACATAGTCCATATCTCTGTCCTACCCCTCTCACAAGTTGTCACTTTTCTTTTGTTGCCTTTTCTTGGACCATATTCGCGCAACCGTGTTGTATTCCACTTTATAAAAAAACCCATTTTCCATGACAAGCTCTCTATTTAGCGCGACCGTGTTGTATTCCACTTTATAAAAAAAAACCCATTTTCCATGACAAGCTCTCTATTTAGCAATCAAACATGAATCAACAAAAAGCCCATTTTCCATGACAAGCTCTCTATTTAGCAATCAAACATGAATCAACACCCTTTTTTATGATGAAAATGCATTGCAATCACAGTTAAAACAAAACTAAACAAGTCTGTATACTTTATACAAAGCTAGAACTCAAAATAAGCAAGAAATAAAGTGCCTATTCGGTTAACCACTAATGGTTTGGCGTGGCTCTACCTAGGACAGACTCTTAGGGTTCATTATATGTGGTTCAGTTATAAAGAAATGGTATCTGAACCGGCAGATTCCTTGATCCTCACCCATTATAGGCTCATACGGACCGAGTTCAGTTCAGGGGAATACATTTCCCTATGGCTATATGGAGATGAAAATCTCATGAAGACATAGGTACGTATGTATCCCGAAAACAATCCACTATCCTATACGGAGGTGAAAACCTCACGAAGGAATAGTTTCTCACTCCCACTTAGAAGGGTAAAATCGATCGATTTGCGTGATGCAATATGCGGAGATATATCAAAAGGCTTCAAACCAATAAAGCAAACATGTTATGACAAAGACCACAAATGGTGGATGAAATACAACGAAAGGATCGTAAATTTAACCCAAATTTTCAATTTTTGACAAAAATACATCAAGTAATCAACTCGCAGCTTGACTCTCTTCAGTCCCCAATAGAGTCGCCAAGCTGTCGAAACCATTTTTTTTGAACAAGCCGACTTTTATTTTTTTAAAAATGAAAATAGGAGTCACCACCGTTCCTTTTTTATGAGGTGTGATCGAATCATCTTGTAATTTGATTGTTTTAATAAAATGTTTTGATTTACTAAAACAACGATTTTGGTATATGAAATTCGAAAATATGGGTTCGGGAGTTGGTTACGTTCGAGGAAGGATTAACACCCTCATAATACCCAAAATTGGTACCTAATTGATTAATTAATGTCTTAATGTCAAAAATTGAAAACTCGAAAAGAATTTAAAATACGATCCTTTTTTATTAATGTTATTTTTAGTTAAAATCGCTTGGATAAATCAAAATGTGCGTTTAAGACTTTCTCCTCCCAAAGTAACAAAATATCACGTCCCGTAAGTTACGGCACAACACCTTGAACCTTTGAGAATGAGCTTGCCTTTATTTTTTTTATTTTAAAATATTATGTATTTTGATTTTAAAAGAATATTCGGTTATTTAAGTTCAACGAGAGAATCGAAATCCCGTGAGTTAGGGTACAATTTCTCGAAGCTCTAAACATGAAATATTGCCTTTATTTCCAAAAGTTTTTGAATAAATACACATGTAATATTTTAAAACTATGCATATTTATTTTATTTAGATTATAGTGTAAAGAATGAATATTTAAACACGGCTTGAGACATGATTGGAACAATAATAGAGTGATAGCGCGAATAAGTGAAATGAAAATATATCTATAATAATGAGACAACAAATAAGCAATGGAAATAATCAATTAAATTTAATGTTAATTAAACAAAATAATAATAATAATAGAAAGTGGAATATGCATGATAAAAATAATAGATATGAAAGTGTCAAAAAAGGGAATAAATAAGTGACAAAGAAGAATTAAAATAATAGATAATAGTGAAATTCTGCGTAAATAAGAGACTATAAACAATTATCTAATAATAAATAAGTGAGTGAATAAATAATAGATAAAATGGAATAAATATATATATATATATATATATATATATAAAAGGAATACACCATAAAAAAATGAGCCAATTTGAAATACTAAAAAAACAATAATAAAAGAAATGATAGGAACGTAAGTAAATAAAAAAATGAATCATTAATAAAAAATTTGATTAAAGATTGAAATTATACAAATAAATAAATAAATTTGATAGTCTGAAATAATACAAAACAGATTAAGAGTGGAATTGAAATTAAGAGGAGATTTTGGGCCTAAATTATAATAAAATAAATGTCTGAAGGACTAAATTGAAGTTTAAACAAAATTTTGGGCAAAAATCGGGAATGAAAATAAGGTAAATGACCAAGTTGTAATGCACGAATAACAAGGAGAGACCAAAAAGGAAAATATCCCTATCCTCCAAAACCAACAGTTCCAGTGGGGACTAAGATGAAATAGAAGCGAAATTATCGGGTCAAATTAAAAGAACAAAAACAAAAGGGATTCAATTGAAACGGGTAGAAAAAGCGAAAGAATTAACTGCATAAATATCCCTCTGAGGGAAAAACACGCGGATCCTAGCTTGAAAACGGGTCGGGTTTCGGATCATAAGCAAAACGACGTCGTTTTGGGCGTCTGAGGCTAGTCCCAAAACAACGCCATTTTGGGAGCCTATATAAGTAAAAAAAAGTTAGAAAAAAAATCATTTTTACCTGTTTTTTTTAAAAAAAAAACTTCATCTCTCTCTCATTTTTCTCTCAAGCCTCTCCCCTTCGGCCATGGTTCCGATCGCCGAACCACCGTGGTCGAAAAACAAAAAGGTCCCATTTTTTGGGTTTTTTCAACTTCCCGGGCCTAAAGACGTCGTTTTTTATTGAAAATGACGAACCTCGGCCACCCACAATGGGGCAAGTGCAAGAAAGGGGTAAGATTCGACTCTTTGTTCTATTTTATACTTATTTCTTTAAAAAATAAAATGAACAAAATATAAACGAAAAAAGAAAAGGAATAAAAAGAACACCTTATTAAAATTTTCTTCTGTTTTTTATTGCTTTGTAAAGAAAAAAATACATTGGTTGTTAAGGCTTTTATAGCCTAAAAAAATATAAAGTTTTTGCTATATATTTTTCTTGTGCTGTTGTGCTCTTTTTTGCTGTTGTCCTTTTTTTTTTGTCTTTTCTTGCAAGTAAATGAGGGTTGGGACGGCACGTGGAGGCGACGGCACGAAGAGGCAACGGCTAGCAGCTAGGGTTTCTGCCCTCCTTTGTTTTTGGCTGAAAGTTAGTTTAGTTTTGGACCATTCGAGCTTAGGGTTTTTGTGTTATTGTTTTGGGTTTGTAATTTTGTATTTGGGCCTGCTATTGTAAATGAACAGTTTTTTAGACTTTATTATTTTTGGTTTAAATTTTTGTAATTTGAGCGGACAAAATTAAGCCATTATAATTCTAATGAAAGCTTTGTTGATTTGATCAGTAGACTAGTAGGTCTTATATACACAAATGGGTGACTAACTGCTGTTAACAAACTCTAATAACAGAATAACAAAATACTAACAACCTAACTTATTCTATACTTAACACAGCAAATCTGGGCATTTCATCCCAATTCCAAATCCCATATCTCGTAATATAAGCAATCAGCTTCTGATCTTCATCAAGACTTGTCTCACCATCTTGCACACTACCTATGACTTAATTCTTTAACTACTTATTGAATCTCTGAGTTCCATCTATTTATATTGATTGTAAATAATGTTGCGCAGATTCTAATAATCCAATTAAACTACTTGTCAAGGATGCTGTTATGTATGTAATTAATTAATTAGTACGTTCCTTCCTAGATTGTGGGATATGTTTGAATACCCTTTAGGGTAAGCAGTTTACTTGGAAAGAAACATGGACCCTCTCGATAAGTCTCTTTTTATTCGATCAATAATATGGGGATTGGTAAGTTTGCATGTCCATATACAGAAAAGCCATGAGATACTATCAGTAGAAGACAAACATATCGCATGTATGTATTAGGAGTTTGCATCTGGGAATTAAGAGTCGATGCACTACTCCAAATTACGTAGAAAAAAAAAATTGATTCATGTCAGTCTAAAATGGGGGCTTTCATTAGTAAAATATGTATTTATGTTCTTTCAATCTGGGAATTGAATGAAGAGTCAATCTAAAATTAACATAAAAGATGAAGGCCGACGACATGGTCTAAATTTTTGTAGCTTCTGACATTCTTGAACTTGGAAATCATAGCAATCTAATTCAGTTTTATCAAGTCTGTCTTTGTGCTTTGTACGTATATCTGTCCTGTTCTTGTTAGGTATTGATCAATTTTTAAATTAGCAATCGATTTAGACTATGATATAATTATATTGATTGAAGATTAGTTGTTAATTAAATTTATTTATAACATGTAAGTAAGAAACCTTAGAAATTAATATTTGTCCGTATTCAAGTAATAGGTTGTAGAGAACTCAAGTTATATATTTATTGGATATTTATCGGATAATTTAAATTCGAATTATCATTGTAAAAAAAAAATTATTGAAGCATTTTACTTGAAAAAACTATTTTTAGGTACTGGGTTTGTGTTTAGTCCACCATTGTGATTTTACTGGTAATTATTAGGTTAATTTTTGTCATTATTTTCTTTATTTTACGAAAGTTTTAGATTTAATCATTATATTTTAATTTAATTTATGTATTTTTTTATTTGCTTAATATAATCTTTGTATTTTTTAAAAATTAAAATTTTGGTCCTGACCCAAACAGTAGTAATTAAATCTATTTGCTTAAATTCAATTACTAGTCATGTACTATACATACAATTATAGATTTTAATCTATATTCTCTAACTGGATCATTATAAGTCTCTATACTACAATGCAGTGGAAGTGCTAGACTACAGTGGCCATTACTGCTTGGCACTGCGAAACTGTACAAACAAAATAACAAATAACACCAAGGATTTGTTTGCGCAGTTTGGTTTTCTTACGTTTGCAGAGCCTAACTCAGTGAATAATTCTACTATCTTTTATCACAAATACAACAAATGATTTACACTCTACCACTTCTTAAGTATAGAGATCTCATCTTTGTACCTAAAGACTAGAACACTTACCTCCAAATCCTCTACCTGAGAACTTGGGTTGAATGTTTACAATAACAATTTTCACTCACTCACAAAGCAATTTCTCAGTGAACAAATTAGAATGTACTTAATAAGCTCTAGTTACATAGCCTAGACAAGTCTTACAACATATATTCAATTCGGCTTGCTAACATAAAATATAAGTGAATACAAAGTAATTCCTCGAAATTAAATATTACAATCTCAGTAATCAAAGTACAATCAATCGAATATCTTATTTCTAAAACAACTACATAGTCTTCATCGATTCTCCATGTTTCAAGGATTGATTTGATTCACTTGAATCTAATCCAATCTTCAAATTATCAATTATTGGTTTCCATAGATGGACCTTAATATCTTCAATAAAAAAAAAAACATAACCAAGTCCAAATATTTTCTTTATTAAATTATCAAACCAAATAAGGCAAGTATTAAAATTATCTCAGTGGCACCCTATAGTTGGCACTGTTGAGTGCCACTCAACAAATTTCAGCTCATTTTGCCTCAACACTTTTATTAATATTAATAATAATATATATATATATATTCATATTAATATAATTTTAATATTGTAGAGAATTTTTTTGGTGGAAAGAGGAAACGTTGTAAACAAGTGAATGAGTTGTACCAGAATAAGGTGGAGAGGAAGACTGAATAAATCTAATAACACTGAGCACAACGACAAGCGACAATTAATAAGGTGGAGAATAAAAAATGCTACTGATGATAAGATTAAATAAAAATAATAAGATCAAAACGTTAAAGTATCAAAAGTGCTTTTACTAATTATGAAATGTTTATATTTATAATGATTCAAGAGTGAGAGTTATAAAACAGACAGCTAATACAAATAATGAATGATAATTTTTTTAATTACGAAGGTATTAATAATTTTTTTTATTAGTGATGATGAAAATTAGTGAACACAGAATTTAGCTGTGTGCAAAGAAATTTTAAGTAATTTTATTATTATTTGATCTTTCCTAGCTAGAAAGATGATGGGCCCCACTTTCTGTAACATTTTCACTTCTTGAATGGCAATATTTTCCAAATTGTTTGATATTCTAAATTGTGGTGATTGATTTATTTGTACTTTTCGTACAATAAATATACAGAACTTGGTATATCCATTTTATAAAGGAATTAAATAAAACCTGAAATTAGGTAAAATCAGTTCAAAAATAAAATAAAAAATTGAAAATTAATTACGCAGGAGCATGAATAATGAATTGAAGGATGTATCAAGCATCCTCAATCTAAGAACTTAACCTAGTCTTGAGATTTTATACTTTTTCTACTAAGGGAGAAATGATTTGTAATCGAAATGATAGGAAGTTTAAGAAATTCATATTCATATCTAAACTCATTCACCTAATTTTTTTTTGTATTTTCAAATTATTTCTTAAACTTCCTATCATTTCGATAAAAAGAATTATCCTTCTTGATATTTTCATTTTCTTCCTCTACTCATAACTCTCTCCAAACTTCCTATCAACTAGTTTGGAGAGACCTATGGATAAAAAGAATTATCTTTCTTGACGTTTTCATTTTCTTCCTTTAGTAGCTTGTAGTTAACATTAGTAGAAAGCATGTGATAGATCCTGATTAAAGCTGGTCGGCAAATGCCATGGATGCCTTCTTCAACATCTGCTGCCAGGATTTTTTAAGCTAGCATTTCCATTATCACAATCAGATCAAACATAAAGCTCAAGAATATTAATGCAGCTGACTACAATAAACCCACACAAAATTGCCATAAAACAAACCGAAACATGACTTGCTATTACTTGTAACCACCAATCATTTGTTGTATATATATATATATTATAACAGATTCAAAGTAGTATATTCTTATACACATACTTTTGGTTTCTACTAAATATTCAAATATTCTGAACATCTGCGTTCTCTTAATTGAAATACTAGTACTTCTTGACATCAAGTTTCTCATGTCTAGAGACTGACGTTATACTTACACACCTCAAAATACCCAAAAGAAACAGGAAGGAAGGGAGTTCATGCAAGGGGAGGGGTCGATCGGCGTCACTGTATGCAGTACTAAATAAATGGATTGACCCATAAATCAACCACAGGGTCATAGTATGAATCACAAGCATATATGGGTTCATGGAGCCACAGCTGAGAATTTGGAGACATTACTTCACAGTCCAAACCTTCCATCGTCAATAACTGCCCCCAAAGATTCTCAATTTCCCAATAGTTTTCAGATGAAACTAAATTGTTGTCCATAGCCATGCTATAGTGGTCATCAACTGCCACACTAATGTCGCAGTCTGATAGAGAAATGGTAGTATCGGCAGCTAGTTCTGGGAAACCATCCATTGTAGGAATCTGATAGTCCAACAAAATATCCACCATCATTGAGGAATCAGCATCAGACGAATTCTCCTCCATACTAGATTTGGTTTCTGTAGTTGCTGATGATGAATTCTTTTTCTCCACTATTACTCGCTTCTTCAAGCGAGTGTTCCAGTAGTTTTTTATATCATTGTCTGTTCTTTGTGGAAGCCTTGCTGCTATTGCTGACCACCTGATAATAAATAATCAAATTTGCAGCAAATCAGAAATATATATATCATCCCAACTATAACCTTACATTTATGGCTGTGCTACTAACCGATTTCCTAGCTTCTTTTGCAGGTGGATTATGGTTTCTTCTTCTTCCCTGCTGAAGTTTCCACGCCTTATATTAGGTCTCAAGTAATTCATCCAACGTAGTCTGCAACTCTTCCCTGACCTTTGCAACCCTACAAATCAAGATGAACTGCATGTAACTGATACTCTAAATCATAAAATCTTGCTGAATTTTTTTAGGGTTTTGATTAAATCTTCTTGATGATCATTAAAAAGAGATGTCTCATACCAGCGAATTTGGGCATTTCGTTCCAATTCCAAATCCCATATTTCCTAATATAAGCAATCAGCTTCTGATCTTCATCATGACTCCATGTTCCTTTCTTCAGATATGGTTGTCTCACCATCTTGCACACTACTTATTGAGGTAGTTGAAACTCTGAGTTCCATCTATTTATATGGATTGTAAAATAATGTTAGGAAGATTGTAACCATCCAGTTAAGCAACTTGTCAAAGACGCGGGTTAGTAATTAATTAGTATGTTCCTTCCTAGATTGAGGTTTATGTTTGAATCGCCTTTAGGGTAAGCAATTTACTCGGAAAGAAAAATGGATTCCCTGGATAAGTCTTTTTTTTTTTATTCCATAAATAATATGGAGATTGCTAAGTTTACAATTTTTTATTATGCAGAAAAGTCATGAGACAAGTGAACATTATTGCATGCAACTGTCAGGGAAAAAACCAAGAAAATGCTTGTTTACCAAGTGAATATCGTTTGTGTTTTGTCTAAATTTGGGGGCTACAATTATTTAATTTCTTTTTTATTCTTGGAATTAAGTGAAGAGACGATTTAAAATTAATAAGCTCAAGGTTTTTTTGTTTTTTGAAAGGATAAGCTCAAGCTTGAAATGGTCTAAATTGTGTACTTCCTAGCATCCTACGAGTTGGAAAATAGGGATCATATACTCAAATGTCATTGCATTCGTGCATATGTTGATCGGTACTAATTTATTTTAATCGATGCCAATAAATTCTTCCATGTTTGTTATTAAGAAAGTAACAAAGAGATTGAAAAACTAAATTAATTAATGGAGAATTGAGAAAATTATATATGGAATATATTTTTTTTTATACATGTTTAGGCTACATGGAAATTCACAAAGAGTTTACGTTTACATCAAAAAGAAATGAAAGTGGCTAAATGGAAATGATAAGACTGAGGTTGTAGGAGTTTTAATTCTTAAGCGTAAATATTATGTTTAAATTTTTTATTAAATTTATTCTGAGTTTTAATTTTATTAGTTGTGTCAGACTGATTACACGAAGTTATATTCCTTTAAGAAAGCCAGATGTATGCTAAAATGATAAAGGAGTAATTTAATACTGACTGTTTAGTCAGTTAACAAGTCAGTAGCCAAGTTGTTATACAGCTTGAAGTTTGTTAAAGAGCTCTCTATAAATACAGCTACTAAATGAGTTTTCAAGAATCAGAAAAGAAGTTCTTCATTATTCTGTCAAATACCTTTTGAGTCTAGTCTTTAACACTTACGATGTGGCAGCAATTAGATGGTGCCCTCCGCCTGAAGGTACGCTAAAATTTGTCTGGTAGGAATGGATATGGAGGTGCCCTACGCAATGATAAAGGAATAATTTTAGCCTTATTCTCTGGACCGATCTGTGCTCTTGATCCTAATTTGGTTGAATTGTTGGCAATTGGATGTCTTTGTTCAAACCGAGTGGCTGCACAAAGTTAAGCTTATTGTTGAATCAAATTCTTCAAATGCTCTTAAATGGATTTCCCATGTATTTGCCAAGAGATTTGAGGAGCTATCATTGATTTATCCTTTGTGTTTGTTGTTAGCGAAGCAAACTGTTTAGCTGATACCTTGGCTAAAACAGGCATGGAAAGATCATCTTTATATTTAATTAGCTTCCTGGTAATTTGTTGTTGATCTTGCTCAAAACGATGGGATTTGTTGGAGGTGGATTTTTCTGGATTGTCTCATTGCTATGTTTTTGTCCCTCTTTATGAAATGCAGGGATTTCCTCACCCTGTACTGCACTGTTTTACTTTCTTAATAATAATAAAACAAAGATGTATGTTGTTGCTATAGAAATAGGCTATTATAAATTATATTTCACAATAAAAACATACTTAATAACATGAGCGTAGGAATAAATCCAGTTGATTAATACACTTTTACTTTCAGCATCTAGGATTTTAACTTTCATCCTCCTTTTCATCAACACAAATTGCGTTATTATATATAAATTATATTTTGCAATAACAACATAATAAATAAATATTATAGACATTCGATTTTCATGGCGGGCTATCCTCAGTCTCTTTAAAAATGGGTTTCATACAAGATTATAGACTAATTAGATTTTTTTTTTTAATTTAATCTTGGGATTAAACTAAATCTTAGTTACTTTTATGGATTAAATTGATTTTCCATTTTCAGGGATTAGATTAAATCAATGATAAAAAAAAATGCAAGATTAGAGGTATAAAATTCCTTTAATTTTTTTTAAATTAATTAAACTATTCGACTTAATTCTTAGATCAATCTTTGACACTGTTAAAATCATCTAGAAGTCCAATCAGATAGCAGAATGTGACATCCTAAATTTAATGCTTCATTTTTCTAATAAAATATTATAAAAATTGTAAAAGAAATATTTACAAATAATAAAAATTGTAAAAAAAAAAATTATAAAGAATATTTTTAACATTGTAAAAATATTATAAAAATATTAAAATTTAAAAATTACATAAACACATAAATATGATAAATGTTATTAAAAATTGAAAAAAATCTGAATTTTGACCTAAAAATTTATTAAAACCATAAAAATTATAAAAAATTATTAAAGAAATCTTTACGTAAATTTCATTTATATGGACCCTTCCCTTTCGATCCTACACAAGCTTAAAGCAAAACCCCCCAAAAAACTTAAAACTCTTTGGGAATCTCTAGTGTTCATCCATGGAAGAGGTTGTCTACATTGTAGTCAATTTCGAAGACTATTTTCCTTCAATGATGGAGAGATATGATGTCAAATGGTTGTTGGGGGAGCTTTGCAATGAGTTCTGGCTGTTGATGGACAAGGAAAAAAGGAGCGATAATGTTGGAGAGCTTGAAGACGAAGAGCGTGATGTTGAGACCGAGTGATATGGAGAATGAGAAGATAGTTTGCATGTTGAGTGAAGGTGCTTTGGATGGAGATGATATGCTTTGAATCAGGTTGAGTTTTATATTTATATTTATTAAAATTTTATATGTTTATATCAATTATACAACATGGTATTGATAAGAGGCTATAAAATATAAGCCGACTTAAGATACTTGTGTTTGAGATTATCTATGTTATTATACCAAGAGAAATAGTTATCTAAAATAAATTGCTAATATCCATTACTCAAAGAATTATTAATTATTAATTTTATATTTTATATTTTTTTTACTTAATTTAGATAAATTGCCTAAATAAAAACTACTCGTTAACTAATTAGTTGGCTAATTTGTTGGACTGAATATTTAGTTTTATAACCCAATTTTCGTCCGTATCGAAAAATTCGATTTTAGGGTAGAATTCTTTAAACTAAATCGTTTCATGAGGTTCCTGGACGAGAATGAGAACTAAAAGAGAAATTACTTAATAAATTATAAAGGAGTTAGTAACTAGTGTATAAGAGATAAATGGTAGAAGTTAGAAAAGTGACATGTTAACTGAAGAAAGAAAAGAAATGATAGAATTAATGGAGAAGGACTTGTGTAATAATTAACCAACGCCCTAGCGTGACTTAAATTTTCACTAATGTTCCCAATAAACAATTATAACCCTTAGATTAATTGTAATTAATGTTAATTACTAGAAGAAAATAAAAGAAAGATGAAAAAGACTATGGTTCATTCATCTTCTTCCATCGAAAATAAAGAGATTAGAAAAAGGAAGCTTTGCATGTTTATTTCTTCTTATTGTTGTGAGCTATCAACATGGTTAGGGACCATTCATTAAATGTGGAATTTGTTAAGGTTTTGAACATTTTTAAGGTAGAGAGAGAAAGTGATGGGAACTTTGGATAAAATCATGTTTTTAGATAGTTTGACCGCTCTAAAATAGAAATTAGATTCAAATGTACGTGAGTTTTAAATAATAAGATTTTAAGTAAACAAATGAATTCAATGATTGAATGTGTGATTAAATCATTTTAATATTCGAAATCACTGAATGTAGCTAAAGACGAGATCAAGATGTCAAAAGGGTAAAGGAAAAGAAAAAAGGTTGACGAGTAACAATATCAGTTTGTGCTAATATAAATTATTTTTCTTACAAGTTTGTTAAGTATTTAAACTTAAGGTATTATTAATAATGATTTGAGATATGAATTATGCCACTCTGTTTTGATGGTTTGAGTATGGTTAGTAATGAGGTAAGTATCAATGTGTGGGATTAGTTGTGATATTATGATAAAGTTATGATGATTCATATTGTATTATGGAATGGTGTTATTTTGATTGAGTTAATATGATGCGAAAAATTAGCGATATATGTGTGAATGTTATATGATATTGAGAATGCCTTATAAATGATGTCAGACATAGTTTAGATATAGTTTACATGTCAATTAGGGTCTATTGTGTATGGAGCCTTGTGCAGACTTGACAGAGTTTTTTGCCTTCGAGCCTTGCATTTATGTGCCTTGGTGTGTTGGATGAACATTTGGTGTGCTAGAGGGATATGATTTGATGCCTTCAGGCCTTGCAATTATGGGTCTTGATGTATTGGATGGTTATGCTCTTATGAGTTCACTAGTGCATTGGATGGTGACAGGGACTTTCTAGGTCTACAACTCAGGTGTAGGTTATATTCAAGTAATAAAATCTTGGAAGTGTGAGGTCGAGCCGCAGGGAAGTTGATTAGAGCTTACAATGTAATGACTTAATAGTCAAGGGTGTCGGAAAGTGTATTCCCGAAACTCTGTTCCCGTAAACCAAACTCGTAAATTTTTTATTAAATATTTACAAAGTTACTTGTGTAGTAAATTAAAATTTAGATAGATAATTTCTATGAATTAGGAGCTATTATGGTTCAATGACTAAATCATATAGGAGTTAAAAGTTGAATTATAGATTAAAATAAATTAGAGGGGCTAAAGTAGCAATATACTATTTAATAAATGGCTAGGTATAGGTGACCGGTCATGGGTTAAATATTATGTATGGGGATATTGTATATATGTAATATTATAAAGTTAATAATAATAATTATAATAGAAACATAATAAAAGAAATAGAAAGAAAGTGGAAAGAAAGAGATGCATGCATGCAAAATAAAACAAAAGGAAAGAAAAAGAGAGAAAAAAAAAGAGGTCGACGACAACCTGGGATTTTTCAACTTTTCAACTTCAATTGGTTAGTAAATTTAGTCGATTTTCTAGTAATTTTCATATTTTTGAATCCCGGTACCTAGGGCTACCCGGCCTGTGTTGTAATTTTTAGTATTGTTCAATACCCATGTTGTAATTTTTAGTATTTTTCAATATTTTAGATGTTAACATTGTTGGATATTTTAAGTATTAGGGATTAAATAGATAAATTTTTAAGTTAGAAATGGAAAAGAAATAAATTGTTGATTTTGAGCAATATGGACTAAATTGAGAAAAATTTAAAATTAAGAGGTTGAATTGGAAAAGAGGGAGCTAAATTTAGTTTAGACTAAAATTAGTGTAAAAATATAAAGTTAAATGTGAAGGTTAAAAACTAGTCTCGGTTTAGGGTCTAAATTGAATAATAAGCAAAATATAGTGTGAAAATTGAAATTTAATGTGAATTGAATTGTGTAATATTAATGTATTTTAATTATTTTATTCCGTAGTTAACTTCGTACCAGGATCCTCGAGTAAAAAGGGAAAGGATAAAATCGACGTCGAATAGTTTAGAATTCACGGTTTATTTTTCTATAATCCGAATTAAATAGTAGATTGTTGCATATTTAATTGTTTGCAAATGGTTAACATTTGAGGTGAGTACTTTGGTACTTTGAGATTGAATTGAATTCATAATGAATTTGAAAAGGATTAATTTTGTGTATTATGAAATATGATGATTATATGAATATTGAATTGACTATATGTGATAATGTGTATATATGTGAAATTGAGACATTGCTTGGATTGAAAAGTGAAATGAAACCCTATTAACTATATCGGGCTAAGTCGAATATAGATGGCATGTCATATGATAGGAAGAGTTCAGGAATTTCTTCAACCTCGAGTCAATGAGGCACTGGGTGCCAATTTGCTTTGGTTTAACCGATGAGATACTAGGTGTCAAATTATATAGCGCTAAGCACAGTTATTACTTCAGATTTATCTGATGAGGCACTGGGTGCCAAATTAGTGTGTTGGTTGGATCTGTATATCTGTCCGAGTCTGAGTTGTGTTAATAGGGGAAAATTAAATAATAATTTATGTGATTGATATTGAAACAGAAAAGATGAGAAATGAATATGAGACAAGAAATGTAATATGAAATAATGAAATGAGAAGTGAAACTTGAAATGAATTCAAGTATTGATCAAAGAGATGAATCATGCCATTACATGAGTTGAAATATTCAAATGATGTATGAAATGTCTTTAATATATTGATAAGCTGTAAAAGTAACATATTTTAATCCCGTTCTTAATGCATTTTTGGATGATTAATTATGTAAATTAGTGAATTTGATGCTCCTAATCCTTTAAACCATGTTTCTATACTTAGGAGAGCCTTTGGGAGTGAAAAGAGTGAAAAACGAGCCAAAATCAGACAAATAGAGTTGTTTTCAGGATCTACAGGGCCTGGGAATTTCCATACGGATTGTCCACACGCCCGTGCGAGCCACACGGGTTAGCCACACGCCCATGTGCTAGCCCGTGTCGATATCGTACCGTATTTCCCAAATAAGGGGAAAAACCCAATTTTTAGGCTTTCTGAGAATTCTAAAGTCTATAAATACCAATTAGAAGAAGATCTAAAGGGGCACTTAGAGAAGATTGAAGAGAACACTTGAAAAATGCCATCGGAATCAACTCAGAAGTAAATTTCCTTCAAGATCGAAGATCTCCATTTAATTTCCTTCGAATTTTTATTGAGTTTCTTTATGTCTTGTTGTTATCCTAACTTTGAGATATTTCTATTCAAGATTATGAACTAAATTCCCTAGATACTTAGGGAGGATGAAACCTATGATGAATCTTATTATTTAATTTATGTTTTTACGTCATAAATACTTGATTCTTGTTTTCATTTATGTATGCTTATTTCATGTTTTAATATTTTTAGGATATTAATTCATGTTTAATGTGCTTATTTTAGTGGAGCAAAAGCCTCTGTTTAAGAGTAGATCTAACATAATTGAGTGGAGTTGGAATTGCATGCAATCCTAGAAATAGGACGACATAAATCTACCGGATTAGAGTCAAATCTAATAGGGGAATCCATAGATCGAGTTATTGCGACGATAGGGGTTTTAATTAGAAAGAAATTTCAATTAATCAACCTAGAGTCAGTTGTTCTTACTCTCAAAAGAGATATTAACATAATTTAGGGATTTCTACGGATCAAGACACAAGTGAATAAATCGTTTAATTCAGATTCATAATAATAGGTGAAGTTTAGGTGGATTCTTTCCTAGGTATTGTCTTTCTCATTGGCTGTCTTCGATTATTTTCTCATTTCATTCTCTGTTGCACTCATAGTTAAATAAGATTAGTAAATTTAGATTAAAAACAATCATTTCAATTTGTCGGCTAAATAATAGAAAAACGGTAATTACTAGTACTTTTAGTCCTTGTGGGTACGATATTCCCTACTCACCATAGCTATACTATGTTCGATAGGTGCACTAGCCTTTTTCGTAAGTATAGTTGGTTAAGTGACCATCAAGTTTTTGGCGCCGTTGCTGGGGACTAAAATATTAAGAACACTCGATTTTTATTAATTTAGCCATTTTTATTTTTATTATATTTTTATTTTTAGTTTAATTTTTGCATTCTAATTTTTCTTCTCTTTTATTTGCTTCTGGCAGGTTCTTTTAGCTTATGACTAGAAGAAACCTGTCAGGACCATTATTATTTGACAGTGAAATTGAAAGTACAGATCGCAGAAATCGTAGAGATGTAAGGCAGAGTCGACAGAGTATAGTAGACGAGCAAGAGGATGTTATTATTATTACTAAGGAGATGGGTGATAATTAGAATAATCAGCTACCTCCTACAAATCTTGCAAATCCAAATCATGTTCCTTGTACTATGTACGATTAATCCAAGTTCACTCTAATTGGGGTTGAATCGAGTATTGTGAGACCCACTATTACTGCAAATAATTTCGAACTGAAGTCAAACACTATTCAGATGGTACAATAATTTGTTCAGTTCGATGGTTTGCAAGACAAAGATCCAAATACTTATTTGGCTAATTTTCTAGAAGTTTGTGACACTTTCAAGATAAATGGCATTTCTGATGACACCGTTTGTTTACGGTTATTCCCTTTCTCGTTGAGGAACTAAGCTAAACAATGATTGAATTCTTTACCACGAGGTTCTATCACTACATAGGATCAAATGACTGAGAAATTCCTAATGAAGTACTTCCCACCAGCTAAGACAGCAAAGTTGAGGAATGATATCTCTTCTTTCCTTCAGATTGACTTAGAAACCTTATATGATGCATGGGAGAGGTATAAGGATTTATTGAGAAGGTGTCTTCACTATGGGTTACCTCAATGGCTACAGGTTTAAACCTTCTACAACGGTTTGAATACCTCAACTAGGCAGTTAATCGATGCAATAGCCAGTGGTACTCTGAACAATGAAACATTTGAAGCGGCTTATGAGTTTACAGAAGAGATGTCATGAAATAATTATTAGTGGCAAGTCATGAGGATGAAGCCGATGAAAGTAGCCGATGTTTTTAACTTAGATACGGTCACCATGTTATCGAATCAGGTAGAATTTTTAAATAAGAAAATTAATGGTTTATGTGTTTCTATGTAGGTACATCCGATGATGTAATGTGATACAAATAGAGGAATGAACAATCTAGAATGTCTACCCTACGGTCTTAGCACAAAGAACGAACAAATAAATTATATGAGTAATAATTTTAGGCCTCAAAATAACCCTTACAGTAACACCTATAATGCAGGTTGGAGGAACCATCCTAATTTTTCTTGGGGTGGTCAAGGAAATCAAAGAGCACAACCCCCTCCAGGCTTTCAACAACCACCTTATGAGCAAGAGAAAAAGCTGAATCTCGGGGAGATGTTGATGAAATTTATCTCGGTGTCAGAAACTCATTTTCAAGACACTGAAGCATCACTTAAAAAATATCAAGTGTCAATTCAAGCACTTGAGAATCAAATCGATCAACTTGCTAAACTAATTTTAGAAAGACCACAAGGCAGTTTGCGTAATAATGCTGAAACTAACCCTAGGGAGCAATTTCATGCAATTATTGTTCGAGATGAAGAAGGGTTAATTGAATCTGAAATAGAACTAAGGCAAATAATGATGGTAAATAACAGTAAGGTTGAAGTGAGCCAGAATGACCAAAAATCAGTTGGTAAAGAATATAAACCTCAAGTGCCATATCCTAACGTGACGAAGAGAGACCACACGAATAAACAATTTGGTAAATTTCTTAAACTTTTAAAAAAGTTACACATTAACTTACAGTTTATTGAAGCTCTTTCGCAGATGCCTAATTCTGTTAAATTCTTAAAGGAGCTTTTGGCAAACAGAAAGAAGTTAGATGGTTCGTCCCATGTGGAGCTAAATGTAGTTTGCTTAGCCATATTGCAAAATAAACTACCCAACAAATTAAAAGATCCAGGGAGTTTTACTATTCCTTATTTAATTGGTAGTTTGAATGTTAATAATGCTTTGGCTGATTTAGGGGATAGTATTAATGTCATGTCCTATAAAATGTTTAAGCAATTATGTCTTAGAAAACTCAAATAAACAAAGATGAGTATTCAATTAGCAGATAGAACTATTAGATTTCCCAGGGGTATTATTGAAGATGTTCTTGTAAAAATTGATTAATTAATATTCCAAGTTGATTTTATTGTTTTAGACATGGATGAAGATAGTGATGTACCTCTAATTCTAGGTCGACCCCTTTTAGCAACTGCTAGAACTATAATTGATGTTGGTACGAGTGAGTTAGTACTTCATGTAGGTGATGAAATGAATACTCCTCAAGCTCATAATTTTGTTAAGACATCTAGTGATTGAGATGATTTTACAAGTTCTGTTAATATGAGTAACCTTGTGGCTCAACCTTCTTTGTAGGAAATTCCTCGAAAAAAACGTAATGAAGCCATGTGTCAATCTATATGACAGAAACAGAACAACTCATGAAGAACAAATGTTACAGATTGATGAACTAGATGAATGGCGAACACATGTCAGGGAAAAATTAAGAATACAAGATGAAGAGCCAAAACGACGCCCTAACAAGCATGTGGATGGAACAAACCAATTTAAAGTTGGGGACAAGGTACTGCTAGATAAAACAGATCATTGAATTGCCACTTTGGAGCTTGATGTAGACGAATCAAATCCCTTTATGGTACTGAATGTCTTTCCATACAATACAGTCGAGGTAACTTATTCTGAATTTGGCACATTTAAGGTAAATAGTACTCGACTCAAACCTTAACTTGATAATAAAATTTATAACGAGAAAAAAGAGTTTCAACTCCGCGAACCACCGTAACTGTGCGAATACAAGGTAAGTTGAGGTGAGACTTTAAATAAGCGCTTCTCGGGAGGCAACCCAAGTGTTAACATTGCTAATTTTCTTAATTTTATTTCATGTTATTTTTAAATTAATTTTCAAAAAAAAAATATTTGGACCCACACAACCTGGACACATGGGTGTGTCCCAGGCCGTATGTACGAAAAAGTGTTTGACAGTGAGTTACATGGCCTGGTTACATGGCCATGTGACCTACATGGCCTAGACACACAGGTGTGTCCTTGGTTGTGTGGATCCTGAGACTTAATTTTTCCAAAATTCGACTGTTACAGGCCTAAAATGGTCCACACGGCCGTACGACATGAGTGTATCCTAGGCCGTGTGAAACTTGGAGCTAATTTTCTCATTTTTAAATCATGTCAGAGAGTTACACGGCAAAGCACACGGCCGTGTGTGAGACACGGCCAAGCCACACAGACGTGAGAGAAGCGAAGGACATTATACACGATTGCCTCCGTGTATGCCACACGTCCTGGACACACGGGCGTGTTCAGGACCGTGTGAAGACTAGGCTTGTATTTTTATTACACACAGGCTGAAAACGCCTCACACGGGAGTGTAACACAGCCATGTGGCCCAACACTGGCCCTTAGACGACCGTGTCACCCTTTTAAAACCCTAATCCCCTTTTATTTTTTTTTACTTTGTCTTCATCAATCCCTAACCCTACCCGTCGCTGTTCACCTACCCTTTACAACTCCGGCCATAAGTCGCCCCCTCCCTCGTCGATAGCCTCTTCCCTCCATCACCCCCTTCTCCCTATCTTTTCCTTCCTCCAACATCTCCCTTCCCCTTCACTTATCCTTCCTCTCACCTCGCTGACACCCTGACACCGACAACCTTTCCCTTTCGTCGGTCGCAACCAACCCGATCTCCTCGCCGTCTATTCTTCCATTGTCGACAAGCCTCGTCACCTACCGTCGTGTCCCCCAAACCTCACCGTTTGACCTTTACCCTTTTCTTTTATTTATTTATTTATTATTTATTTCTTTATTTTATCTTTATTTTTTTAGTATAGATTCCCTTACTGTTATGTTTTTATTAGTAGTAGTATTGTTTGTTTTTATTTCTTTTAGTCTTATTCTTAGGTCTCACATAGACATTTTTTATTTCCTCTCCCTAACATTGACTATTCTTATTATTATTAGTCTTATTAGTCTTAGTCCTGTCCATTGTTTGATTTTAATTTGGTTTGATACTTTTCAGATTAGTTTTTTTATTTTTGTTCTTATTATTTTTAATTTCTTTTAGTACTGTTTATTATTTTTTATTTCTGATTTCTTGTTTTTATTTCACTTTTCTTCATCGAATTATGGGCATTGAATTTGAATCTTCTGACGTGGATTATTGGAGTACCCCCATTGTATTAATTCTTCCTATGATGATATATGGTTCTTCTAATTTCTTGCAGGCCACCATGATGAACACTCGCATCTAGTCCAAGGTCGCCGTCCTCGCTTCGAAAAAGCAGAAGACCCTTAGCTTAACCTTCTCCTCGGGCGCCTCCATTGAGGCTTGCCACTCTTATTTCCAATTATCAGTGAGTCCCTAAGAGGACTTATTTCAGTTACTTCGATTACAACCACTTGGCTTAGGCCGATTTATTGATTGGGCTGCTTTGGAGCAGGTCGAGTTAGTTGATCATGTTCGAGCATTAATTGTTATATCCCCGTAGGATTGATTTTTCTCCATCATTGAGCCCATATACATGGAGCTGACATTAGAGTTCTACCCGACATTTACTCTACTGCATGTCATGACGACTCATGATGAGCTACCATCACTTTCCAACTCGGTGGCCTGATGCGCCATATTAGTGTCCATGAGTTCGACGCTGCTTTGGGACTATACACTGAGGAGTTTATGAGTGCCGAGAACTTTCTCTGCCTATATCGGCATATCCACTACTAGCCATCTAGTTGTTAGGTAGATCTTACGGCGAGTACGACACTTTATGCTGACTTTATGGTATTTTCATGCCCTTTTAACTCATACTTTGACCGGTGGGAGAGAGAGCACCAGAGTCGTCAGTACTACCGATGCATATTTTTTATAGAGCATGACAACATGACATATTTTTTTATTTAGCCTATTTCGCTGCCCTCGCTTTCCGCCATCAGATAAACCACAACAAGAAGGGTCCTATATATTTAGGCCCTTATGTGACTCGACTCGCTTGACACTTCAGTCTCCTCGACACACAGGAGCAGTCCTTTACGCTTTCACTCACCGGCCAAATGTCTCCATAAAGGATATCGAGCATGAACCATATGAGGATGATCGAGCAACTTCGTGGAGTAGATCCTCCTCAGTACCGATTTTTTCATTTTGACTCTAAGAATGAACCTAAGGACTTCACTGATGATGTCCTTTTCCATCATAAGGACCCACATCATCCTCTACCTTTGAGTCACCATCCTGTTTCTTCTGCTGCTACTTTAGCAGACCTCTCCGAGCGGTTCACTCGCTTTGAGCAGCACTATTTTCAGAGGTTTGACAGTATTGACACAACATTACAACAGATCTATTAGCATTTCCATATCTCCTCTTCAAGGCCGATGACTTAGGACACCGGTGCTTCTAATGATGAGGACCATTAAGTTTATTTTTTTATTTTTATTTTTATTTTTATTTTTATGTTTATTGTTGTTTTCTTAGACTTATTTCGTTTTTATCTTTTAAACTATATTTTTATTTTTATGGTTGTTTCTAATCAAGTTAGTAATCCTTTAATCTTCTTCACTATTTGTGTTTATTTTCTTATTAGTTTGCTCGGAATCATGCACTACATCTAGATTTGTCTACAATTCCGCTTTTCATCATTCTGGCACTTTCATCCACTATTCAGGGCAGTTTCAGTTTTCTCCCTCTCTTATGATATTTTGTTTATACTGTGATTATATATATTTGTACACTGAGGACAATGTACATCTTAAGTGTGGGGAGGTTATTTATATAATTATTGGAAAATCCCTGAATTATGTCTTGTATTTAAGTAATTTTATCTTACTTCCATTAGAATGAATTTTTATCGATTTGGAATTTTTGTTGATGTGTTTTAGATTAATTTGCTGATAATTGTGTATTGGTTGATTTAAACTTTAAGACATGAGAGAATCAAGCATGATAGGCTATGTTTTAAAAATTAAAATTTTTAAGTTGTTTCTCTAAATTGAAGTATTATCTTGAAGTTTGAAATTTGCAAGATTGACATCAAAAACCATGATTTTTTGTGAGATTTTGAGCCTTTAGAGCATGCATTTTTCTTGCTCATTTTATTATTGGTTATGAGTGTGTCAATTTGACTTGTTATTTTAGAACTTGCATCGATTCTACATGCCAAGACCACACATTTTGATTTGATATACTGAGATGATAAAGGCACTTAGGTTTTAACCCACTTATCCCATAAAAAGCCTACCTTTTTTAATTTACCCTTAGTGAACCCCGTTAAGCCTAACACACCGTTTCTCAAAATAACCCATTAATGTTAACCCATAATTCATTTTTTTCGTTGAGAATTTTTCCCGTTTTATTGACTCCCTTTTTGTCAAGATTTGATTTGGTTAGTTGCCTAACTATGTTTTTTTTGTTTGATTTGCTTAATTATTTCTTATTGTTCAAAAAGAAAAGAAAATAATCGAAAAAAAAATAGTTCTATGTTGATTGAGCTTGAACAGTTAAATTCATAGTTTAAGAAGAAGCTCGTTTTTATTCTTAAATAGTTTTCGATTGATGTAATTGTTTTTAATTCAGCACTTGTTTATTTTTTCTAGTTAGGTAATTTATTAATTCAATCTCGATTATAACCAACTTTTCTGGCCTTTCTCCACACCCTTAACCTAAGCCCCATTACAACCTCTTAAAGACCTTTTGATTTGTGTATCATCTCATTTTATAGTGGTGGAGATTTGATTTTCAAGCAAGCCTATGGTAATGACTTTTCATGTTTGACTATTGGGTGCTTATTCTTAAACCTTAAACACTTTGAGTGATTTGAGTGAATCTTTAGTGAGGATGTCGCTTCTTGTCGATTTTGTGTTAAAGGTAACTACTTAAATAAGGGGAGACACTTATGTTTTCATATCTAAAATGTTAGTTTAGATTGTTTGGGACTTTAGTGTTCTTTTGATTGAATTGTCAATGCATGACTATTTGTGAATTATTTTGAGACATTATTAATGAGAATTACAAGTTGAGAAATATTAATTTTAATTTGAGTTGAGGATTTTGCTTGAGGACAAGTAAATCCTTAAGTGTGGGGATATTTGATAAGTTGTAAAAGTAACATATTTTAATCCCTTCCATAATACGTTTTTGGATGATTAATTATGTAAATTAGTGAATTTGATGCTACTAATCCTTTAAATTCATGTTTCTATACTTAGGAGAGCCTTTGGGAGCGAAAGAAGCAAAAAAGAGCCAAAATTGAATAAATAAAGTTGTTTCCAAGATCTACACAGCCTGGGTATTTCCACACGGGCTATCCACACGCCCGTGTGAGACACAAGGGCTGGCCACACGCCCATGTGCCAGCTCGAGTCGATATCGAACCCTTCTTCCAAAATACGTGGAAAAACTCAATTTCTAAGCTTTCAGAGCATTCTAAAGTCTATAAATATCAATTAGCAGAAGATCTAAGGGGGCACTCAAAGAAGATTGAAGAGAACACTCAAAGAATGCCATCGAAATTAACTCGGAAGCGAATCTCTTTCAAGATCAAAGATATCCATTTAATTTCCTTTGAAGTTTTATTGAGTTTCTTTATGTCTTGTTGTTATCCTAACTTTAGGATTATGAAGTAAATTCCCTAGATACCTAGGGAGGATGAAACCTATGATGAATCTTATTATTTAATTTCTATTTTTATGGGATAATAACTTGATTCTTGTTCTCATTTATGTATGCTTATTTTGTGTTTTAATATTTTTAGGATATTAATTCATGTTTAATGTGTTTATTTCAATGGAGCAAAAGTCTCTATTTAAGAGTAGATCTAACATAATTGCGTGGAGTTGCATGTAATCCTAGAAATAGGACGACATAAATCTACCGAATTAGAGTCAAATCTAATAGGGGAATCCATAGATTGAGTCAATGCGATGATAGGGGTTTTAATTAGAAAGAGATTTCAATTAATCAACCTAGAATCATTTGTTCTTACTCTCGAAAACATAATTTAGGGATTTCTATGGATCAAGACACAAGTGAATAAATCATTTAATTCAGATTCATAATAATAGGTAAAGTCTAGCTAGATTCTTTCTTGGGTATTATCTTTCTCATTGGCTGTCTTCAATTATTTTCCCATTTCATTCTCTGTTGCGCTCGTAGTTAAATTAGATTAGTAAATTTAGATTAAAAACAATCACTTCAATTTATCAACTAAATAATAGAAAAATAGTAATTACTAGTACTTTTAGTCCTCATGGATACTATATTCCCTACTCACCATAGCTATACTATTGTTCGATAGGTGCGCTTGCCTTTTTCGTAATTATAGTTAGTTTAGTGACCATCATATATATATAATTGAAAATGTAGAATTTAGAGGATGTAATAAAGATTGAGAAAATTCGTATTATTGATTGAAAACATAAGTGCATAATATGTCTTGTTGCATTATCACATTTTGATTACTCATATTAAGTTAAATTTTTTGGAGTATAGAAATACCACTGAGTTATGCTCAGCATGTGCTTTTGTTTTCCGTGCACAGGCTAGGTACTTTCCAACTTATCGCTATCTCAGCATCTAACAACGGATCCCAAGCTCAAGTGTGGTGATGTTATGTTTTGTAATTGCATATACTTAGGAGGTCTTTTGGTTGATAGTGTGATGATATTTTGGATTTCAAGTGAATTGATGTTTATATGTATATATGTTTGTGGTTGAAGTTAGGTTTTTAGTTTTAAAGCTTGATATCCTAAGTAGCTAGATGTTAGTTCAATATTGGAAAATTTGGTATGGATGAAAGTCTTGAATGGTTGATGCATTGTTGAAATGTTTGAACATATAAAATGTGGTACCAATGAAGGTACATTGGTTAGGCATATTAGGTGATGAATTTGGTATATTTTAAGCATGTTTAATCGTGTTTTGATTAGGTTAAATCATTGGTACTTGAGTTGCTTAGTGTCCAAGTAAGTAGGAAATGGTAAACTTAAGTTTTAAGGTACATTTAAGTGCACATGGTCTGCCACACAGCCATGTGGCACACATGGGTATGTGCCCTGGGCTTGTTGAAAATTAGTATAGGGATAGTTTCCACATGGGCTGACACACGGCCTAGGACACGGTCGTGTGACCCAAATCAGTGAGTTAACGAGCTAAAACACGATTGTGTGTCTCAAGTCAGTGAGTTATACGGGTTGAGACAAGGCCATGTGTCCTAACTTCGAAAGCTACACAGCCTAGCCACAAGGCTGTGTGTTCCCTATTTTTAGGAATTTTAAAAAATGGCACTGAACTTTTAGAATTGTTTCAAATTAGTCTCTACCTGCTTTTAAACTATTTTTAGGGTCTTGTAGACTCGAAATAGGGGTTATAAGAGTAACTTTTACTCTGAATTGGAATAGATTAGCAAACCTAAATTAAGAGCATTCTACTAACATAATCGAAGATAAAAAAATAGTCGGAGTATGCACCAATACTCTGATGCTAATAATTGGAATACTTTTGTTATATAATCAACTTCTAGCATTCAAAAAGAAATAAATAGTGATAAGAGTGTAGATAGTGGAAGACCAAGTTTAGCATTGCATAGCACGATTCGTTATTCGATTTTATAAGATTCTAGTATGAAAGTATTAGATTGTCGTGACCTGCCCCTATATATTATAATGTTAATGGTTAGCTTACATGTTGATTATGATTGATTATTTGTTTTGATTCGTTTGTAATGCCCGTGACCTTAATCCGATGACGGAGAGGAGTTAGGGGTGTTACATACAAGATTACAAGTATTATGTTAGAACAAATATTAACTTTGTAATGAGTGTCGAAAATGGAAGTAGAAGTAAGAAACACTAGAGATAAAAATAAAAATCAACGAAAGAAATTAACTAAAAATAATAAAAACAAATACCTAGAAAAAGATATGTTGAGGTTAGAGGATCAACTCTTGGTGTCATATTAAGATTAAATTTTAGTACTTAATGTTATTACTCAATTAGAATCCACACAAAATGGAGGTCCCAATTAGATAATCTAGCAATGTACACCCAATAAATAATCATATGAATCCATGAGCAAATGTATGTCCATCAAAGGAGTGTCCAATATGATTTTCCAAAAAGTCTAAGAGTTTGGAAAATGAATCCATAAGCAAAGGATGGTGCAAAATGAAAGTTCAACTGTTTAAGTTCAGTCCAAAAATATAACATATGGTATTATAATCACTTGATAACTTCAAACCTTATAAAAAGATTTTAAATATTTATTATGTCAGTTTTTATATGTCTATAACAAATCAAGGTTAATTTATCCAAGCATTCATTGTGTCATCTATTGTCTATAACAAATAAAAGATCTTACTTTACAAGTATAATTATAACAAGTGATTGATAATTAATTTTAGCTCAAATGATGAGTATGTAATTTTCCTTAATATTTGCTGAGAGTTTTATCCTTTCACCTCAGCATTGAAAACTTAGAATAACATAACAAAATTAAACAACTCAAAATTATATGAAAAAGACATATTAGATATAAGAAACTTGAGATTTTATAAAGATAAAGAAACAAACAAATACTAACAAGAAAATGATCTTGATCTCAACTTCAAGATGCCTCCTATTGTGAAACAAAGGCTATTTATAGATGCTTGTGAAGAGGAAAATGACAAGGCAAAGGACTTGCTAGTAATAAATTGCTAGGCCCACTTCTTTTTCATCTTTTGGGGTCATTTTCACATGTTGATTGATGAATTCTTTTCTCTAAGTTAATGTCTCCCAATGGGAAAATTCCAAAAATTTTTATTGGAGATTTGTATCTTGTACATTCACTTTAGAAATTTTAGCTCCAAAATCCAAGTATGTTAGGAGATATGATCCAAGCACGAAAATACATCAAAACTGTCCATCAATTTGAAACTTGTAACTTTATCTTTACTTTTGGGTTTTTTCCTGATGCATTTTGGTATTGGTGTTCCAATATTTGAATATATCTTCAAATTCTCTTATCGACAATATAAAGTACACCCAAAATGGAGTCCTGAAGCTTGAGAAATGATCGAAACACTAAGAAGTGTTGCGGTTGGAAGTTTTAAATGTGCCTAAATTACAAAATTTGAATATTTAAGCATTGGATTGTCACTCATCATCTTGGATCAACTTTAGGCTTAGTGCATTTAATCTTATAGTTCCATGTATTAACATCTTCTTTCCAAACCTATTTTACTTACAAATTCTACATGGAATATTTTATTGAAACTAAATGCATGAAAAACACTAAAAACAAAGTATTTACAATGCAAACATAAAAAAGTCAAATTAACTAAAATGAATCTAAAATATATAAAAATACTCCAAAAACTAAGCAAATGTAAGAAAATATAGCTCAAAATAATTATATGATGAGGACTCATCATAACCCACACTTACATTTCTATTTATCCTCAAGCAACAAAAAACTAAAAAAACATGCTACTACTAACAATATTACACAAACTATAATAATACGTGAACAAAGTACAAAATTATTATAAAACAAGAAATCATGATGAAAATAGAAATCATAGATGTTAGTCAAAATATAAACAATCACATAAATATTTATATAATTAGGCAAAATTAGAAACCTTGGACCTCTGTGCTCATGTGCAATTACCTATGTGCAATCTTATCACCACATTAAACAACAATAGGTTGTAAGGTAGGCATAATAATCATGAATTCATAAGTCCATTAATATTTCCCCTCTCCTTTAATTTGATTTCAATATGCATTACAAGGTCACTAGGTCTTTTGGCTTGTAAAATTGAGCTAGGGCTAAGGTAGGATAAAAAGTCAATTTAGACTCAAACCTTAAGCATTAGTTATTTACAAATCAAGAAAATCGTAAATTATCATTCCCTTCTTACCCAATATAAGCATTAATTATATTTTCAACTCCATCTTTTTCTTTTTTACTTACCTCCTTATTTCTCCATCCTTCAAATAAAGCATGGATAAAAGATGTAAATAAAAAAAAATAGTACTTTTCTTTTGATCTCTCTCTCTCCCTTTCTCTTTTAATTTTCCGTGATGTATATACAAATGATAATTAAATCATGCTTTTTTCATTCTCACCCTAAAATATCCACCTTAATATTGTTACTTATCGTATTTAATACTTAAGCTGAAAAAATAATTTTGGTAGGCACTAAATACTTGAGGTAAACAAAAGGATTGAGATTTAACAATTAATGCTTTATAGGCTAAGATAATAACATTAAACGTGTAAAAAAATTTCTTAAAAGACTTAAAATCAAGATACTAAGAAAAATTATGCAAGGGTTGGCTTGAAAGGCTCAAACAATCCAAAGAAATTGTTTAGGTCTTCCCTTATCATGCATTTGGAACTACTTATCATATTCAAGTGTAACAACCAATACATTTTAAAATCATGATAAAAATATTACTTGCAACCCATTACAATTCATGCATATAATCTAAAACAGGTAATGTTTCAAAGAAAAGTTCAAAAGATGATATTATGAAAAAAAGTTCAAAGAGGAAATATCCAAAGTCCTAAAAAAACCTAATTACACAAAACCCATGAAACATATTCTATAATAGGTTAGCTGTAACACCCCAAAATATAGGGGGTTAGATGAAATAAATAACCAAGGAATGACTTAGTTTAGATGGTTAAGTTGTTAGTGTACTCCCTTAAGGTCCTAAGTTTTATCCACACCTCCCTAGTTTCTTTTCTATTAATTTTCAGTAAACAATGATGAAAAATTATACTAAAATAAATATTATTTGGATTGAAAACTTAATAAGTATGGATAATAGTCCAATGGTTAAGCATCTACTCCCTTTCCCTTGTATACCCATGTTCAAATTGTCCATTTTATTTTTCTTCTAAAATTTTCTTTAAATTTCAGGCCCAGAATTTTGGAAAAATTGCTCTTGCTGCCCTAGGGTTCCCAAACCCTAGATATTTAATCCAATTTCTCAATAGAAATAGGATTTTTTTCCTTCCCAAAACCAAATAAAATTTCTTTTACCTCATATTTGTTCTCATATTTTCTCTTCTTTCCTCTCTTTTACATCAAATTTTACATATTTTTGTTTCTGAATTATTACTGCTTTTCTTGAATCAAAGTCAATCTTTGTTAACTCATTTCTCTTCCAAGAAGCAGTAAGTAATCTTCAAATCCCAAAGTTGATATTGAATATTTATAGATTTTCTATCTAACGATAACCTTGCAATCGATTAAAATGGTCCTTCTCGATTTTTCATTGAATATTTGGATAAAAAAATCAATAAAAATTAATCAAAAGAGATAGGAAAGCTAAGAAAGAAAAATACCAAAACTTGAACATAGTTGAGAATAATGTGATTTTTCAATCGTCGGATAATTAATCAACCCAATCAATGAAACCTAAAAAGCCCTAAGAAATTTGTGTATAACTCCACATTCTTTATTTCCTTATTTCCTATCAAAGCCCTATTCTTTTGGGACCATATTTGTAGCAGTCAACTTCACTTCAATATCAACTAAATAAGATGTTGTTGTCTTCTTTGCCATTAGCCGAACATAAGGTAGTTGCGACATCTAAGAAGGAGGTATATTTCTTTTTAACTTTAGTGAACATTAATAAAACCAAGATTTTCTAGATCTGGTGTTTCGATGGATGTTCGAAGAAGTGACTAAACACAAGTTGTTTAAATAGTTATTTAAACACCTATTACAACAAGGACCTTAGGACAACCAATGTGTTTTGATATGTTGGCATTTTTTACTTGGGTTCTTTCTTGTGTTAATATCATAAGTAAATGGGCTTAAAGGACGTGCTATACCTTTTCACAAAGTTGTGATCGATATTGGATACTTTAAAGAAGTTGTGACTGACTAAAACTTTGTGGATAAGGCTTGTGCTTATTCTTTATCCTTATCCTGCTTATTCTTTATCCTTATCCTGGCGTATATATTTATGTGCATATTTTATGGGGATTAACCTTATTTTATATTGGAAAAAGATTGAAGATTATTTATATAGATTTTTATGATGATAAAGTTGTGTTTATCAACTAAAGTTGTCATATTAAGCCTATAAATAGACAACTAGTTCAAATGTAAAGATGCATTAATTGAAAGAGTGTTCTGCTGATTTGCTGAAGTTATTCTTGTTATTTTCATTTGTACTTTCACATTCATTATTAGACATTCCTTGTGAGATATTGAACCTTTGTAAGTGAGGTTTTCGGTGAGTAGTTGTAATAAGTCGAGACTAGCTATTGGAGTTGCAATTACTTCTTCACGTATGGATAGATTGGGCTTTAGCTAATATGTAGTTAGATCAATTGCGAAACGAAACCATTTACTGAGAGAAGTGTTATGGAGTAGGATTATTTTCAAACTGCGTTAACAAACAACTGTGTGCAATATCTCTTTACTTTCTCTATTTTCGTTTATGTTTAGATTTTTGTTCAAACTCGTGTCTGAATACATGTCGAGACAACAATTTGAATTGGTGGCAAACTGAATAGTTTTTTCAACCATGAATCCTCTTTTCTTCCTCATACTTTTAACTCTTTCCTTTTGTTGGTTTAATGAAAAGAAGAAGAAAATTCGATAATAAGTTTAACAGCAAACAAAAGTTGGTGTACATATAATCTAATACACATGTCAAGAAATAATTTGAGGAGCACATAAAAAGGTCATAAACAAGGAAGCTAAATTTTATCCAAAATGCATGTATTATTACATTTTCCACTAGAGTGATATAGAAAAATAGAAGCATTTGAGTAGTTGTGTAAGCAATGACAAAATAAATAGTTATGACTAAATTACAAGATTCTTTTTAAATAAAGATTACATATGTTTGCAGTGGAGCAAAATTCTCCATAATATTTTTAGAGGGTTCTTTGATGTAGAAAAAAAAATTGCAAACAAGTAAAATGAAATGTACTAAAGATGAAAAAGAGGAAGACTGAGCAAACCTTGTAATGCTAAGTGTAGCAACAAGTGCTGGTTAATAAGATAGAATAAGATAGAATAGGATGAGAAAAGGATTAAGCTAAAAGGACTCTAAAAAGAGTTTAAGAGTAGGAAAAATGCCAAAAAAGTCCTCTCACAAGTTGTGAAGGATTCCTATTTATTGATTTAGAAAATAGAAGTTATAATAGATATTAAATAGGAGTAATGAAAGGGATATTTCGGTTACCAAAAATATTAATGTTTTATCGATAAAATTTAATTGCATTTTGGTAATGATGAGTAGTGAACAAGAGTTCGCAACAATTTTAAAGAAAGGGAACACTTTATATTACAGGGAAAGGTTAAGAGGAAATCGATTAAATACCTCTATATTAGATCCAACAAGCCAAACTTTTTAAAGCATACCAAGAGTGAGAATAACCCAAGAATAATGTCATATTTCAAAATTATTTCCACTTCTGTTTTGGTAAGATATTGTCATGTGGAACATCTTTTACAAAACACCTTCCAAAGAATATGCCTTCTCAGATAGTCTTATTTTATGATGAATTGTTCTATTGTTGTACCTCTCTTGATAAAATCTATTCTAAACAATGATTCTTCTTGAAAAACAATTATTTTCAATAAAAATTATTCTAGCGATTGCATTAAACATAATTATTTTTATTCTGAACAAGAGTTATATAGAACAACAATTATTCTTAAGAAAAATAGTTCTAATGAGAATTGTTCAAAACTAAAGTAATTGTGAATATAATTATTCACTAATTATGGTTCTTCTCAACAAAAAATGCTCTTGTGGAGGATATTAATTAAGATAGCGGAAACAGATATTAAAAATTACTGTTGCTAAAGTAAAGTATTTACAATATTAAATAAGAAAGAAAAGAAAATATATAGAAATCGGTGGTTGTAAGCAAATAGCAAGTATAGTTTATAACTTTTTAATTCTAAATTTCAATTCTATTAAAATGAAAGCCTCCATCGTGAAGTAATCAAGTTGCCTTCACTTGTGTCACCATCTTATTTTCCTTAGAACTAAGAAAGTTCTCTATGATTTTATATATTTTTATAATTTTTTTATTATTAATAATTTAAAATATAATTATTAAATTTATTAATATAATTGTATTTGTCATGCATATAAAATTATTCGATATTTTTATTAAATTGATTTAAAATGTTACTTATATTCAAAGCCGAAGCGAGAATTGCTGATAAAGAGGGTCAAGATGTTTATATAAAATATACAGGGTCAGTCAAGCCTACTTTTGATAAGGTATTTTTAAATTTAGAATAATCTTAATCACCAAAATGTAAGGAAAAAAATAAGTTAAATCATCAATTTGTATTAAATATTATAATTATTTAAGTTTATTTTTTTACCTAATTAATTTTTAGATATTATTATATTTAGATATTACAATTATTAAACTTTATTTTACTAAATTAATATTTAGAATACTAGTTGTATTAATTTATCAAATTAAATTAAAAATGTTATTGAGTTTATCATTAAAAAATTATAAATCTTATAAAAGAAATCAAATTGAAAAAGCTTTTAAAAACTTGAGGAACACAAATTTGTCTTTTTTTAAACACTAATTATAATATTTAAAAAAATTCAAAACTTAAAAGGGTTTAAAATTTTTTTTTTATAAAATTTAGGGGGACCAAGGCCCTACCAATGCCCCTAAATTTTCCCTTGTCTATATTAATATATATTTAACGGTTAAAAGTTGTTTACATGAGAAAAAATGTTATTTTTTTTCTTTGCTCCAAATTTGACATGCATGATTTGTGTAAATTGTATACAAAATGTAAAGGTTGGATCGATAAAATATCAAATGTAAAAAAAAAAAAATTATAAAAATCGTGTAAAATCATATTGGTTTTATACCAATGCAAGTAGATTCCTTCCAATAAATAATGAGTAATTATTTAGTAGACCGAGTGAAAAGTTGTTATTTTACAAGTGAAGTTTAAATTTTACTAATTTTATTTATTTTCTAAATACAATTTACATTACTTTTAGGTAATGTTTTGGGTGTAACATGAGTTTTTATTTCAATTAGTAGAAATTAAATATAATGTGTGATTTGATGTGGAAATTTGTAATTACTGTTCTTCATTATCAAGCATTACTAAATTATTATTATGGGATTGCTTTTATCCACCAAGCAAGCGTGATCATCGGATTTAATAATATTTTATTATCGATATGTTAAACATATGTTGTGTATTATTAAATTCACATTCGACAAAATTAAGACAAGGAAAGACTATCGGTTTCAATATCGGTATTAATAGAGAAAGGATCCACAACTGACATTGACAGCTGAAATCGAAGCCCCAGTTAAAATAAGGATCTTTAGTTTATTCATTACTAAATTAATGGATTGACCCAGAAATCATGTAAAGGGTCATAGTACTGTTGATGGTGGCTGTGCCACTGCTGAGAATTTTGTGATATTGCTTCACAATCCAAACCTTCTATCATCTGTGGCTGCTCCAAAAAACTCAGTATTTCCCAATATGAAACTAAATAGTTGTCCATAGCCATGCTATAGTGGTCATCAACAGCCACACTTAGGTTGGAGCCTGATGGAAAAAAAGTAGTATCGGCAGCTATTTCTGCGAAATCATGCATTCCAGGAGTGTCTGAGTCCAAAAAGATACCCAGCATCATTGAGGAATCAGCATCAGACGAATTCTCCTCCACACTAGACTTGGTTTCTGTAGGTGATGATGCTGAATTGTTATTCTCCACTATTACTCTTTTCTTCAAGCGAGAATTCCAGTAGTTCTTTATATTATTGTCAGTTCTTTGTGGGAGCCTTGCTGCTATTGCTGACCATCTAATTATAATTAATCAAAATTTTGAGCAAATCAGAGATATATATCATCCCAACTATAACCTTACATTTATGGCTGTGCTACTAACCTATTTCCTAGCGTCTTTTGCAGGTGGATTATGGTTTCTTCTTCTTCCCTGCTGAAGCTTCCACGCCTTATATTAGGCCTCAAGTAATTCACCCAACGAAGTCTGCAACTCTTCCCTGATCTTTGCAACCCTACAAATCAAAATTCTAAGTAATAATCACTAAATCTTCGCGAAATTTAAGTTTTAGATGAAATCTTGTTCATGGTCATTCAAGTTAATGAAGTTAAAAAGAAATGTCTTCGTACCAGCAAATCTGCGCATTTCATTCCAATTCCAAATCCCATATCTCGTAATATAAGCAATCAGCTTCTGATCTTCATCACGACTCCATGATCCTTTCTTTAGGTATGGTTGTCTCACCATCTTGCACACTACTCTATAACTTAATTCTTCAACTAGTTATTGAATCTCTCAGTTCCATCTATTTATATTGATTGTAAATAATGTTGCGAAGATTCTAATCATCCAATTCAAAGTCGACGCAGGTTAGTGATTACGTTGGTTCCTAGAATTTGGCTTTTGTTTGAATTACCTTAGAGTAAACGAGTATCCATGGAAAATACCTCAATGAGTCATTTTTTATTCCACCATAATAGGCTGTGATTGCTAAGTTTACATTTCTATATCCAGAAAATATGAGACAATATCAGTAGAAGACAAACATATTGCATGTATGTGTTGAAAAAAGAGTCAGGGATTTTGTATCTTGTTGGAATTGATATGCACTGCTCCTAAATTAAGTAAAAGTTAAATATTTAATTAATCTCAGTCTAATTTTGGGGGCTGTCATTAATCAAACATTTTTTATTAATATAAAGATGAAGGTTGACATGGTCTACAATTTGTACCTTCTAACATCCTAGGACATGGAAATCATTGGAATCTAATTCAATTCCAAGTATTTCCACTATAATAATTAATTAAAATGTTATGTCTGCTTCGTAAGAATATCTCTAAAGGCTAATTCAACTTTTTCAAGAAACCAAGGTTTGAAGAATGTAACAGACATTTTAAGTTCATACCCAAACCATCGAGAAGACAGTGAAATTTGAAATTAATTATTTAGAATTCAAGGATATTTTTTATATATTAATATTTATTTTTATAATCTCAATAATGAAATTGGATACTTCAGCACTGAAAATAAAATCAATGATTAAATATGTGTTTGGATTTAATAATAATGATGATGAGATAAATTATAATGAAAAGAGAAAATTATAATTAAAAACATTATAATATTATAATTTGAGTGTAATGAAACTTATAACATATTTGCAAATTTAATAAATCTTTAAAATTTTTATAATTACTAAAATATAGCTACATAATTGTATATATTTAGTTAAGTATTTGTTATATTAAATAAAATATTGGAAACCCTTAAATCAAATTAATTAAAAATAAAACTAATAAATAATTTAAAATTTTTTAATGTAATTTTTTTAAAAAATATTGAGATTTGATAACATACAATCATTGAATTAATAAATTTATTTAAAATTTTAAATTAGAAAAAAGTGAATATATGACACGACAAATAAAAGGACAAATAAAAGGAAAGGACAAGACAATTAACAATACATGGGTATAAATGGTAAAAAGTATTTTAGGTTATAATTATTAATACTTAATAGAAATAAATATCAAAATTGTACATGAATTTTGATACAATTTGAAATGTTATATATCAACTTTAATTTAATGCATTTGTATATCTTAAACTTTTAATTTTAGTTTAGTTCACATTTTACTAATCCTGTGATTTATGTGGCATAATTTTTCGTTAAATCATATGTAAATTGTTGACATGACATTTTATTAAGTTAAAAATAAATAAATTAATTTAAATTATTTTTTGTTGTGAACAGTTGTGATATCTTGCATAATTATATCATGATTCTAGGATTAATTAGCACAATATTATACAATCATATCATATCTTTCCTTATTTGACTTTATTCGTGTATATTTTTTTATTATAAGTAGGCTGTGTAATCTAATGTAAAGAAATAAGTTTTTTTTTTCCTTATTTTCTCTTCTTTTCTTCTCCTTATTTATTTTTCTTTCTTTTTTTATTGTTGCTACAACCAATAGTAGAGCTGCAACAACAACTGTTGTAACACCCTAAACCCGGCCTAGAAATTTAGTCCGAATCTCGGATGTCACATTGATCACTGAAGTGATCGTAAGTAAATTTAAAAAAAAACGAAGTTATCACGTCAATCCAAAACATTTAATCGTTTAAAGTTCAACCAGTAGAATTTCAGTTAATTTTAATATATAAAACTAGAAATAATAAAAACGAATAAATCTTAAAACATAACTTGTACCATAGTTGTATAAAATCTTACAATTCAAAAACAAAACAACAAAATGGAAACACAAACTAATAATTTATTTTTCGCGAAAATTGTCCAAGACCTCCGCATACCGAGCCCAGCGTCAAAATTCAGAAAATGCACCTGAAAAGAAAACACTAAGAGGGGGTGAGCTACTTGAGCTCAGTGCGAGGTTGAAACAAGACGAGAAATAGAATTACGGATTTTAAATCAGTAGTGCAACATATTTTCAAATACTCCCAGAGGTAGAAAACATACCTGGAACCAACGTCCCAATGGTACTTAACAATTAGAGCACATCAAATTCACACAAATGATTCATCACAAATGCAGTTAAGACAAACAAAATACAGACAGATAATCTTACAGTCAGTACTATTAAACAGATGCGAATGAAATGCAGTCTAGTGATAAAACCAACCCATCCAGCCAACACACCTCTCCGTCCCCCAATCACACCCCATAAGAGTTGTTTAAACTCATCCAACCAAAACACACCACATAAGACCTCAAAGGCCCATCCAATCCTACACACCACATTTATGGACTAGGCCACTCAGATAAAATACGCAGAGAGTGACGTATGCACGATGCAATGCAATGCGGTAGTCTCATCAGATATCAAAGTTGCGCTTTATACTTGCCAGATCAAAATATGGTACTCAGCAAAGCTGACGTACATGCGGTACAGTGCAATACGGTAACCCGCTATACTGGTAAAATAATTGTCCACGACCCTCAAGGTATTGGAACTGCCCACGACCCTCTAGGTATTGGGGCTAACAACAAGCAGATAAACTGCCAATTCAGTTCAGTTTCAGTCTCCCTTCTCTTCGCAAACCCACCCAAAACAAATGCATTCAATCTCACAGAAATAATGACCATGTTAACAGACAATCAGACACAGCAGATATGCACACAAACACGCCCAAATAACCGGGTTCAAAGTCAGACATTTCACCCAACAATTATAATTAACACATAAGCCATAGCCCAAATCAGAGTTTTAACTACCCTTTCTAAGGCTTAGCTAAGGGTTGGAACACACAGAACCACAAACAGATCATAAACCAACATAATACAAACATTTCGCAAGGCAGGACCACATAGCCGTGTGCCCCGGTAGTGTGGAATTGCCTAGGCCGTGTAGGGGTCTACATGCCTATGTAGATCCCACACACGCCCATGTGAAGGCCCAACACCTGTGTGGAGGGTCACACGCCCGTGTAAACGGCCCGTGTAACTCACTGTCCACAAGTGCTAAAAAATAAGAACAGAGGAGACACGGCCGTGTGGAGATCTCACACGCTCGTGTGGGACACATGCTCGTATGGCCAGGCGGTGTGGTACTAAAAATCATCAAAACCCTAAATTTCTAATCACACATGCCCGTGTACCCAGGGGACACGGTCTGTGAAAATCGACAAAAATCCCTGAGTCGGCCACATAGCCGTGTGGCACCTAATCCTACCCAGAACCCTAAATCCTAATGTGGACACCTATGTGGTCATGAAACCACTTCGGAACAAGCCAAAATCACCGATTTAGCCATCGAAACAACCCCCAACCTTTACAAAAACAAAAGTACATCAAAATATGTCATTTTTCCCATACTATTTCAACAACCAATACCCAACCCACAGTTTAGAGAACATTCGAGAATGTCGAAACAATAATTCGTAAGAATAAAGAAAAAGAAATAGTTAAGATTCGAACCCCACACCTATTTCGTGATCGAAAATGTTCGGATGCCGACTCGAAGATTAGGAAACAAAGCTCTTCAAAAATCGCAGACAAAAACTAATTTCGTAAAAAAGAAAAGAGCAAAAAGAAAAGCTAAGAGAGGGAGAGAGAGAGTAGAACGTGTAACCAAAAAAAGTAATAATAATAAAATAAATTAAAATCAATAAATAACTAAAACTAAACAATTTAATTAAAATATTTAACAGAACAACACAAGTCGAAAAAATATTCTTTCAAAGCTCATACACAAGGACCCGAACACGCGTCCCAGAGATACTAACACCCACTAAACCACCAAACCAGCAAGTCCATTCTATTATCTAATCACGCAACCAACCATAATAGCACACCTCACACTCAGACCCTAGTCACCAAAACTCAAAATTTCTAGCCCCAAAATGTGGGGTGTTACAACTGTTTTCTTTTTCACATGGTATTAAAGCCATTGAATCCTTCCTAATAAAACTCTGAAGTTTTTTTCTATGGCAATACCCAACTGAGCTCCATCTTCTCTGTTCCTCTCAATTATTGTTGCCTTCTCTCTCATATTTTCTTGTTCGTATCTATTTTTTATTCAATCAATCATGTTGGAATCACTCAAAAGTTTTTCTGAAATCACCAACCTTGTCACAAGTGCCCATGCATTCAAAAATATTGCTGCTGTTACAATCGAAGATTTGCAGAACATTCAAGTCGCATATCGATCAAATGGGAAGAATTACTTGAAGTGGTCACAATTAGTCCCACTTTTCTAAAGGGAAAAGGAAAATTGAGCTATTTATTGCCACAAGTCCTTCGTAGGACGATCCCAAATTTGTGGCATAGGATGAACAAGACTTCATGATGATGTCATAGTTATGGAACTCAATGCTGCTAGAAATTATTGATACCTGTATATTTTTTAAACCTACCAAAAAGATTTGGGAAGCTATCCGACAGACATACTCCAAGGTTAATGGTATTGCACAAATCTACGAAATTAAGACAAATTTCAGCAACCAAACAAGGGACTTGAACTGTCATTGAATATTCAAGTCTCTTACAAGGCTTGTGGCAAGAGATGGATCATTATCAATGCATTCAAATGTGTTGCAATGAAGATGCAACAATTTTGAAGCGATTTGTGTAAAAAAAACCGTATTTATGATTTTCTTGTAGGATTAAATGTTGAATTTAATGCTATAAGAGTGAAAGATCTTGGGAAAATTAGACCTACCATTTCTAAATGAGACAATCTTTATTATACGCGCTTAAGAGGGATGTCGAAGCGTTGTGCTTGAACCTTAAGGGGGAGATGGTTCTGCACTTGTTACCAAAACCACAAAATTGAAAAAGGTAAACAATCTTTCATTAGTTACTTAGGGGGACTCAACCAAACCATTCAATCGAGATTATCTATTTTGCACATACTACAAAAAGCATCGCCACACCAAGGAGAGATGTTAAAAACTTCATTGAAGGCCTAATGAAAAGCCCAATTGAAATGTGAATTATCAAAGTCAAGCACATATGGTGAGTACTTCGTCGACCAGTGAAGAAAATTCAAATAGATTTGGTCTTGAATTCAACATTGATGAAATTGAGAAACTGAAAACTTTTTTAGGATTTTTTGAAAAGCCAACCTTTACAGGTACTTGTTCATTGGTGTTTTCATGTATTTTTTCTTCATTTTGTACTAATGTCTTTGAAAAAAATTCTTCTCCCATGTGAGTGATTGCTTTCGGTGCCACTGACCATAAGACCTATTCCTCCAAACATTACCTATTCCTCTAAACATTTTATCTCTTATACTATGACCTATAGCCATAAAAAGATCACAATAGTCGACGGATTCATCACCATCGTAGCTGGCCAAAGGGATATTTACATAAACAAGGACCTTACACTAAAAAATATCCTCCATGTTCCAAAGCTATTTGTAAACCTTATTTCTATTCATAAAATTAACCACATATTCAAATTGTAGTGTAACTTTTTTCCTTTCATATTATTTTTTTAAGCATTTGACACGAAGAAGATGATTAGACATGCTGGTTAGAGAGATGGTCTCTACTTCCTGAAAAAACAAAATAGTATAACCGGAGGTGAAAATCCCATATCTGTATTTTTTTCTCAAGTCTGTCATGTCAAACCAAAATAAAATTTGTCTTCATCATCATCATTTAGGTCATCCATCTTTTAGGGTGCCCAAGTTGATGTTTTCTTATTTATTTAAAAGTAGCTTTTAGCTCTTTCATTGCAATGATTGTGAACTTGCCAAACACAAATGTGTTTCCTTTTCAAGAAGAAATAAAAAAAATCTTTGTTCCTTTTTTCTTTCATTCATAGTGATATCTAAGGGTCTTCTACCATTCCAAATATTTCTGGTGCTAGGTGGTTTGTTTTATTTATTGATGATTGTACCCGAGCGACATGGGTTTACCTCTTGAAAAATAAATCTAATGTTGGCATTCTTTTCCTAATTTTTACAACATAATCAATACTCAGTTTGATGTAAAAGTTAAGATATTTTGATCGGACAATTCAAAGGATTGTTTCAATCAAACATTTTCTCCATTCTTTAAAAAAATAAGGATTATTCATGAATCCTCATGTGTTACCACTCCACAACAAAACGAAGTGGCTGATTGAAAGAATGGCCATCTCTTAGAGATCACTAGAGCACTGTTGCTTCATAAGAATGTTCCAATACAATACTGGGGTGAAGTGGTATTATCCAGTACCCATCTTATTAACAGGCTCCCAACACGTTTCCTTAAGTTCAAAAGTTCAATTGATATTCTCACAAAAATTTTCTCAAAATTTTATATTTCAAACAATCTTATTCCTCAAATCTTTAAGTGTGTTGCGTTTGTTCATGTTCATTCTCACAATAGGAGTAAATTTGATCCACGTGTTTTTTGATTCATTTTTATCGGATATTCTTCCACACAAAATGGTTATAAATGTTTTCACCCACCTACTATTTTTTTTTTGTCTCAACTAATGTTACTTTTGTCAAAGATGAATCCTATTTTCAATAGACTTATCTTCAGAGGGAGACCTTGAATGAAGATAAAGCAAAAGATATGTTTCTTCTTGATAAGTCTATACCTATAACTGTCTATGAGCCCATTTCATTACAATCAAAACCATTAATGGCATTTGAATTTATTCTTAGTGAGTCCACTTCTCTTACTTCTCCATCAATCGAGTTAGCCAAATCAGTTGAAATGATGAAAGATAAGGGAAATCAAGATAACATTCAGCCATTGCATGCTTATTCCAAGAGGAAAATGCTAGTCTCTCGACCAATATAGGTACAATCTCCTATTCATGCTATTGCCCAATTTCTTGAAACTACTTCCAAACCAATTAACAATGTCACACCAAGTGTTGAGCCAATTGAACCAATAGACGAACAAAAAAATGAGTATTGAAGACCTGCCAATTGCACTTAGGAAGGGAACAAGAACTTGCACAAAACACCTATTGTATCTTTTCATAACCGTAGAGCCTTCCTAACCAATCTTCATACAATTCCTACACCAAAAAATCTAACTAAGGCATTAAGAGACCATACCTTGTTCGTAAGACACTCGAATTTTGGGAGAGTTACAGCATTTTTAGTTTATGCATATGATATCATCATAACAGGTAATGATGTAGAAGATATGAACAATTTGAAACAATGTCTCTTGAAGGAATTTGACATCGAAGATCTAGGAAAATTAAATTACTTCATAGACATTTAAGTTGTGCATTCAAAGTAAGGAATTTTCAACTCCCAACAAAAGTACATATGATCCCCTCTAAATGTGTTATCATTTAGAGTAAAAGAATCATGCAAATAAAAATATAATTATTTAAGTGCTGTATCTGCAAGTGTACATGTCAAATTGTAATATAGTATCTGTTACAACGGAACACATGAAAGTATTCCGAGGATCGTACCTAAGGGATTGCATATTAGAGAAATTATTATTAAATTAATTTCAAAAAATAATTACTAATCTAATATAATCCTGAATTAGTAGTATTAAACCAAATTAAGGTATTAATTAAACTAATTAAATTAATTAACCTAATGAAATTTTCTATTCCTAATGTCGACAATACAAGCCTCTAGCCTGTGATCAATTAAATCTCTAATTATCTAATTAAATAATTAATTATCCTCTATTGAGTTATTTATAATCTTTAGCTAAGAATACCCTTTCGATCTCATTTTCACTAAGGGTTACTACATAAATCACCCTTCTAGTCTCTTCCTAGGCATACGAATACCCTCCCGAGCTCACTGCTTTGGACAAATTATACACAATAGGATACCCTTCTGTTCTCACATGTTTAGATATTTTATAGGGGGCGTCACTCCTTAATATACTAAGTGCTCTTAAATAAACAACAAATTTCAGATAAATAATTACTTAATCGATAAATCAATTTAATAACTAAATCATGCAAGATATAAATAAAGCATAATAATCTATTCTAATATTCATGCAAACATCAATTGGCCAGATCAACGAAATATAAATAAAAGAATAGATTAGAAGAGATAAGTGAATGCTCATGAATATATATATTCAAGTGCAATTTTGGAGCAATCTATGCTCACAATTGTCTTCACATCAGAATAGAAAAGTTCCAACTATGCAAACATGAAATGGAAAATACAAAGTAAACTAAATAGTAAAAACCGTCTATCTGAATCTGCACTAATTTGTGTACAGGAGCCTCATTTTTATAGGCTAAAATATGTGCACTTTATGTTCGATATGCCCCTAATACTTCAGGTACAAGTAAGAAATAAAATCTACTAGAATTTGCCACAATACAGTTGTTGACATGATCATTGCTGTTGACCCACATTCAGGCTATGGTTCAACATAGGCTGCTATAGCTCAACACAAGGGCTGTCATGGCTTAACACAAGGGTTGTGTCACGCCATAGTAGTCATTTTTATGGCTTTGGACGTTCCTTTCGTGCTTTCAAGACTCAGGAAGCTTGTACAACACTCAT
Organism: Gossypium longicalyx; assembly: GCA_025698465.1. Taxonomy (NCBI): domain Eukaryota; kingdom Viridiplantae; phylum Streptophyta; class Magnoliopsida; order Malvales; family Malvaceae; genus Gossypium; species Gossypium longicalyx. The sequence continues at coordinate 21,693,200 of CM047007.1, forward strand.
CCTAAGTTCGTACGTTAATTGAGCCTAAAATTAAGTATCTTGCACACTTAAATACACAAATTGAACCTACTTAAGGCCCGTGTAGACCTAATAGGTTACTAATACTCAAAAATTGTCTCAAAAACACTTATTTTATTAACTTTTACCACTTAGCTACTAACTACTGAAAATGCAATAATTAATATTAAAATGCCAAGAAAACAAGCTCCTTAATTGCAAAAATATACTAAAATGACTACTACATTAAACGTTAGGTCAACATACTCGACTTGTTGAAAGAAATAGGGAAGACGAGTTGTAAACCGGTTGAGACGCCAATCAAATTCAATCATAGATTATGTGATGCTTTAGAAGATCCCATGGTAGATAGAGGATCCTATCAGAGGCTTGTTGGGAGGTTGATATATTTGGAACACACAAGACCATATATAGCATTTACAGTGAGCATGGTTAGCCAATTTATGCACAATCCCAAATAATAACACCTCAAAGTAGTAAACATGATATTACAAAACTTAAAAGGCAACCTTGGAAGAGGAATTTCGTTTAAACGGCGAACAACCATAGGCGTGGCATTAGAAGCTTATACTGATGTAAATTATGCAAGATCTTTGGTTAATAGGAGATCAGCGTCTAGTTACTGTACTCTCCTTGGTGGGAATCTTGTAGCATGAAGAAGTAAGAAATAAAACGTGGTAGCAAGATCAAGCACTTAGGCAGAGTTCATATCAATGGCTTTGGGAATCTGTGAGTTACTCTGGTTGAATTTAATCCTAGATGACTTAAGAATAAAATGGTAATGACCCATGAGGTTGTAATGTGATAATAAATCATCCATTAATATTGCTCACAACCCTGTTCAACATAGTCGAACAAAGCATATTGAAGTTGATAGACATTTTATCGAGGAGAAACTAAACAGTGGTCTGATATGCACTTCATTCGTTTCAACCAAGGATCAATTAGCGGACCTACTCACAAAAGGACTAACAAGTACTGTATTTCAAGATTTATTTTTGGAATATTAGCTGGCCTTCATTGAAATAAAAAGTGGGGAACAATTACTCCATATAGGAACTGATGTATTCCAGCAAGTAAAAAACAAAACAAATTACTCGAGTAAGAAAAATAAAATAGTTTATAAAGAAAAATAACATACACCCCACGCTGCAGAGAGCCTCTTCCCCAACCTAATCCCCTAGATGAAAACCATAAAATGAATTGTCTTCAGTAAACTCAAATCCATCAAAGATATGCCTGAAGAAACAATAGAAAACCATAGGAAACCCTTTCTTGAAAGATTATTGGAGAGAAAAGGATAAGATGATCTCCAAAAAAGGTCAAGAGTGAAAATGTTGGAAACTATCTCTCAGCGCTTCATGAAACCCATTTATGCTAGTCCAGGTTCAATACATGCTTAACCTCCACCGGGGCTTCCTCAATCCAGTACCTTAGTTTTAAAACCTGAAGTCCATATTGCGCTAGAGTATGTGTTGTTATATTTGCCAAACGTACGACATAGCCAAAGGTACAACAATCAAACCCTCGTGCTTTTTCTTTGATATCTTAAGTAATCGGCCCCACCATTAATTTATCCAGACTTGTATTGTATAACTTTTTTGTGATGGTGAACAAATCGTCTTCTACAACTATCAATCGAAATCTCAACTCTTGGGCAAAGGCCACCTTCTGCTCTCATGCCCGCACCTCTATTGTGAAAGCATCTGCAACACTATAATTTGGATAAGTGTAAGCTGCTAAAATTTCCCCACTTCCATTCCTAGCTATAACACTCGAAATAGATCTTTTGAGAGTAGCACTGAAAGAGGCACCGTACTTTAAAATCTCCTGGTTCGAGACAACAGAAGAGGGCTTTAAACTCTCAAAGGCTTCTAACTCCAGTTGATAACCTTTAACAAAAACTACCAATTCCTATGCATTTTACTTGATACCATCATGAATCAATCTATTTCACGCGTACCAGATTTCCTAGCAAGTAATCACAAGTGCCTCCTTTCCCTTAACAACAAGGAGATTAAAACCCATTACTAGCCATATTTTATAATATGCATAATAATCCACAGTAAGTATCTTGATGTTCAAAGTGGCAAGCGATTATTTCATAACAGTACAATACCTTCTAGTATGATCCACAGTTTCATTAACCTTTTTGCATAGAAGACATATTTTATCAATCTGTATAATTCGTTTAGCTAGGTTATCAAAAGTAGGCAAAAAATTATATATAATTCTCTAAAATGTAATTTTAAACTTCTCTGGAATATGTAAAGCCCATAAATTTGTAACAAGTGATGTAATAAGATGAGGGGCACTCATAGACTAAGGAATGCTTGGTTGAGGCGCATGTTCAACCAATAACTTATAACCACTCTTTGGGAAGTACTCACTCATCCCTTCATACATGTAGATCAACATATCAACAAAGTTTGTTCAAGCAAAAAGGATCGTTAGAACTTTTTCAGCTTGCTTGCTTTCGAAAATGGTCTTAACATGATCCTCAATCTAGGTACAAGTATCATGATTAATTAGTTGAGAGACTGTAGTGAAATTTATATCAATATTCCTACACTAAAATCTCCCATCTTCAGGTCCAAAAATCCAAGCATCATTCTAGATATTGATAACACTACTCATCCCAATCCTCTAATTAATGCTCGATTCAATCAAGCCTCTCGCACCCAAAATACTCCTATAGGAAAAAGAAGCGTAAGACCCTAATCTTGCTGACATAAAGTTTGTATTGGAAAATATCTAGCTTTTCGTAATTTAGCCAACAAACAAGTACCATTATTAATAATTTGCCAACACTTCTTGGCTAATAATGCAATGTTAAACTTGGTTAAATCATGAAAACCCATACCTCCCTTAGGCCTTAGGCAAGCAAAGTCGATGCTAATCAGACCAATGTATGCCACAACCTGCTTTGTTATTCCTTCACCAGAATCTATTTAGAATGTATTCCAACTAAGTACATAAATTTTTCAGAAAAAGAAAGCATTGCATAGCATAAATAGGTAGCGCCTGTAACACCGATTTGATGAAGACCCTTTTCCCACCCATAGAAAAAATATCATTCCCCAACATTCCACCTTCTTACGAAATATGACTAAATAATGCGCAAATGCTTGCTTTTTGCCTCTACCAACCATCGTAGGAAGTCCCAAATATTTCTTTGGATTTGTCGATATCCAAACCCCCAAAAACCTCCTCACCACATTACGAACACCCAAATTCATATTAGCACCAAAATAAATTAGGGACTTATCATAATTGACTTTTTTGCCCTGAATTTTTCTCACATTCGGAGATAACCTGTAGGACATATTGACCTTTTCCCTTGAAGCTTCACCAAATAAAACACAATTATCGATAAAGAAAAGATAATTTATCGCTAACCTCTTTACGCACCTTTCATTTACCCGATTTCCTTTGCTTCATTAGGAATAGTCGAAAAACTTTCAGCGCATAACAAGAATTAGTATGGACTAAGAGGATTGCCTTGTCACAAACCTTTCGAAGGCAAAAAAGAACTACTAATATTACCATTTACCTAAACCGTGTAAGAGACTAAAGACACACATCTCATAATCAAACTTATCCAATTTGCATGAAAACCCAAATGTACCATCATTCCTGTGAGAAAATCCCATTTGACTTTGTCATAAGCTTTGCTCATATCGAGTTTAAGCACAAAATTTCCAAATTTACCTGATCTTTTAACCTTAAGGGAATATAAAATCTCATAGGCAACAAGAACATTATTTGATATCTGCCTACCAAAGACAAAGGCCTATTAAGCCTCATCAATGCACTCGCCCTAAAATCACTCATTCTGTTAACTAAAATATTGGAAATAATCTTATACAACACATTACACAAGCTAATAGGTTTGTACTGGGTCATACTATGGGGATTATTGACCTTAGGGATCAACACAATATGTGCCCTACTGATTCCTTCAACAGGGATCTCCCCTCGAAGGACCGCAAGACAATAACTTGTAACATCATTACCTATGATATGGAAAATTTTTTGATAAAATAAAGCAGGGTACCCATAATTCCTGAGACTTTGAGAGGTGACATAGACTTGACTGTAGCCTACACTTCATTAGGTTGGAGTGGTCTCAGTAACTCAGCATTTATCTCTGTCGTCACTTTTTCCTAAACATGCTCAAAAATCTAAGATGTATCCCCTTCCTCTGTTGCCATGAACAGTTCCATGAAATATTTAGAGGCAACTTTTAAGATATCATCCTCATCAGTTACCCAGCTCATTCCATTCCCTTCAGTCCCATCAGTCTTATTTTGTTTCCTCCGCCCACAAGCAAACTTATGAAAAAATATGGTAATTTTTTCCCCATGTGAGAGCCAATTAACTCTAGCACATTACTCCCAATATAGCTTTCCTTACCCGCCTCTAAATTCAGCCCAATTTGAATATCCAATAATTCAACAAGAACCTCATCATTAGGATCTTTGGTGAAAAGCTCCTTCATCCGTAATTCTAACTTCTACTTATGCACTACTCTATTTCTTTTGGTCCATCGGTTCCACTCTCCCAATGCTTTCCCTAACCCATTTAGTTTATTTGGTAAATCATCCATAGAAGAAGACCATAAATTACATATTTCTTTTTCATACGATTCCTCCTACCACAAGTCTGCATCAAAACGAAATTGCCCACTACCCATTCGCATACTACTTCGTCGACCCATCATGTTTATCACAATAGGGCAATGATCAGACATCGAGTGTGGCCAATGCATGACAGAATAATTTGGAAATAAACTCCACCAAGCTGAATTTGCCACTCCCCTATCCAGGCGTTCACGAATATTAGTATCCACAAAATGACCCCCTCTCCCATGTGTACCAACGGCCTACAAACCCCAAATCGCTTAAGTCACAATCATGCAAACTTGGAATAGAAGATATCCATTCACCAACTTGAGGGTGAGTGTTGTGAACAGTTGTGATATCTTGCATAATTATATCATGATTCTAGGATTAATTAGCACAATATTATAGAATCATATCATATTTTTCCTTATTTGACTTTCCTTATTTGTGTATAGTTATTATTATTATTATTATAAATAGACTATGTAACCTAATGTAAAGAAATAAGTATTTTTTCTCTAATTTTCTCTTCTTTTATTCTCCTTATTTTTTTTACTTTCATTTTCACGACTATTATAGCCAACAGTAGAGCTGTAGCAACAGCTGTTTTCTTTTTCACATTTTCACCTAGGTTAAAAACAAACAAATTTCACGGGAAAATAAGAAACCATTTATTCAAGTGTGTTTATTTTTTTAATCTAGATAGAAATATTTTAAATTAATTTATTTGTTTTTAGCCTAATAAAATGTCATACCAGCAATTTATACATTATTTAATGAAAGGTCGTGCCACATAGATGATAAAGCTATTGAAATATAAAATCTGAATCAAAATTAAAATTTAATGTATACAAATACACTATATTAAAATTGATGAATAACTATCCTAATTGCATCAAAGTTAATTTATAAAGAGAAGATACTAATTTTGAGACCAAATGTGTATTGAAATATTTTAGTAGTTAATTTAAATTTGAGTCTCCGTCAAACAAACCCAAGATAAAAATTATCTATTTTAAACTTGACTTGAGGGATCAAGCCGACCTCCTTATCCATGAACTATTATAATGTTGTTTCTATTTAAAAATTCGTCCACACTTTTGACAATCTGTGTATAGGATTTTCTAGGATATTCACAATATTATTTTACCATCTTAAATTCTTTTTCTGCAAAATCGTGGAAGATGAGATAACTAAATTACCGCCACTATTTTTACAGTAACTAGTTCTTTTTTCTTTTTTTTAAACTTTTGTTGTCGAATTCTCTTTCTGATTGAAAGTAATTAATTACTTTTTGTCTTACGATAATAGATTTTGCTATTCAACTTAATATATAAAATTGAAGCCCATTCAAAATTTTCTAATACAGACTGAAAAATTTTAGGGTTTCACTCCCTTTATTTTTATAGGTCCGTTTTAAAGACTCCAATTGGCGTGATTAAAAAGATAGATACAAAATTGGTGAAGTTAGGTTGAGTGTGGTGTGTACTCCTAAAAAGTTTGGGAAGGCTTGGCATTTCTTACATTTCTGTCACCAAACGGTGGTGGAGATTCGCGAGTGAGCTTTCATCTTATTGCTTCAAAGTATGGTCATGATGTGCAGCATTGATTGCCAAAATCTGCATATAAAGTCAAAATGTCTAAGGTGTACGGAGAATCGTTAGTAGACTCGTTGATGATAATAAGGTTTGCAACTTCATTGGATCAGGTATTGATATGTTTTTTTGGCTTGATTTTTGGTGTACAGAGAAGCCTGTGAAGGTGATAATGCACTTAAATGACATAAGTGTATAATTTATTAATTAATTTTAGACATGAGTTCTATTAATTTTAGTATTTAATTCATCATTTTCTATGTAAATATAATATAATTGTCCAACATGTCAGAGACAAAGTTGAAATATCGATTGCATGGAAGCTAAAATGGCATGCAAGATTCTCATATTTTAAGATTATTTGAATATTTATTTTTATTATTTTTATTAGAAAAGATATGTGATTAAAATCATTTTTAACTTTACATAATTTCATTTTAACCTTTAAATAAGAGGGGATAAACGTGTGTAAGTGTACTCAAATTTACGTCTTTTTGTACTGTCAATAATGTCAATGCGAATCGAGCTAAGACTATCAACTAAACTCGATTTTCATTTTAAGATTTTATTGTTTTTAGAATTTTGAGCATTTGAATTAGGAAAGTCACAAGCTCCAAATCAAATATATATATATATATATATATTACAAGGTCTAAGATCCAAAGCTAATGTGTATAATTTACTTAACCGACATTTGGATAATTATTATATTTTTAATAATTTTAAATAAATAAAATTTAAAATCTTAAGTAAAATTTGAATGGGTTAAATAAACCTAAAATTTTTAGGTAAAAAAACAAAAATATATAAAATTATCATAAACATAAATAATTATAAATATTATTTAATTATCATTTTGATTTAATTTTTGTTTAAAATTTATTTTAAATTATTACATTAAATTTAAAAACTATCATACCATAATTTTAAAATAATAATTATAATATTAAAAGAGGCACAATTTGTGGCGTTTCTCCTAGAAACGTCGCCAAATATATAACTCTTGCGCGTTCCACCTTTTAAATACTGACATTTCTCATTGACAACAACAACAAAAATATAAATATATAATATTAAGAAATTATATTTTTAAAAATACAAATATATAACATTAAGAAAACATATAAAAAAACTAATGATAACATAAAAGTTATAAAGTAAACATTTAAAATATTTAATGGTATTTTTTAATTATATAATTTTACTATAATAATTATGATATTGAAAGAGGCACAATCCACTGTTAAATATATGACTATTGCGACACTTCCCTAAGAAACATTGCCAAAATTATGGAGTCAAAACTATTTTCGTCCTAAGTTAGTACTTTTTAGTAGGGGTGAGAAAAAATTAAAAAAAATTTTGAATTTTGAATTTCGAGTTATTCAATTTTTTAGGGTCAACTCGAATAAATAATTCGAGTTTCAAGTTCAAATTAAGTTAAATTTTACAATTCGAATAATTTAAATAAGTCAAATAATAGGTTTGTGTAAATACGCTTTGGTCCCTGTCAATTTTGAAAATGAACAAATTGGTCTCTTTTTCAACAAAAATTACAAAATAATTCAAAATAATTTTTAAAGTTCAAATATTTATACAAATTCCAAATTTTATATATTTTTTAAAAAATTATAAAAAAATTAAAAAATCTAAAGTATATATAAAGAAAGTTCAAAATTAAAACAACAACAATAGCAAATTCCACTTAACCATTCCTTCTCAGGCTATTTATGTTTGGAATTGGGAAAACTTTTACCCTCCATCTCCACCAAACTCCAAATTCTTTGAACAAAAAATACAACAACAATAGCAAATGCAACAACTATACCTCATTGGCAGCATCATTTCGATTCAAACAAACCCAAATATACAACAGATACTAAGACGAAAAAATTAGAACTCGATTTCTTTCGTCCACAAAACCTGAATCACTGTTACAATTCCAATTCTGTTAATGCCAAGAGCAATTTTGACGAGGAAACGGAGAGGGAAGAGGTACAGTGCAATGAATGGAGAGACCACGATCATTGTTGGTAATGCAAAGCAGGTAATCCCACATTGGTTGAGAAAAAACTTCTAAGAGAGTTTAAATATAGCATTGCCTTTTACCATTATTGAGTAATTGGGGCTAAAAGTCCAACACACGCACGTCATCGCTTAGCTTGTTCTATGTTCGTGTTAACACGTGTCCATGACACATACTGCACATGTTTCTTTATGGATAAAATTTTCGTCTTTTTATTTTATTATTTTCAGAATATTTTCAGTTGTGAAAAATCCTCTGACTGTTATAGAAACATCTAGTCAGTTTTTGGGCATTGCACTTTGTGGAAACTGACATTGCGTTCTTTACCATTTTACCCCTTTAGAAAACAATTTAAATAATAGGTCAATCTCCTCATTTTACACAATAAGGAAAACAACAACCTCATTCTTCTTTTCTCATCTCTCTTGTTTTCTTTTCAATTATCTTTTCTGGTCAAATTTCCTAACCAAATCCTCAATTTTATTTTCTAGCCTATTTTTTTTATTCCTTTCGAGGAGAACAATATTAGTTGTGTTCCACCTTCTTTATTCGAGTGTATGAATATTGAAGTATTGTGTTAATCTTGGGGGCGACGTCCACTACACGATTACACTGATCAAGGTGGATTTGCTTCTAAGGCAGTGGTTTTTCCATGACATAGTGATTATTTTATTTATTTACGCTTAATTTATTTATCCTATTAGTACTAACGATTTCGTTTTGCAATAGTATAGAAGCAAATCCTACTACTATTTAAACATGTCTGTCACGATGAACAAGTACATTCTTGATCTCTCCGAGCTGGAACCTCTAGGTGGAACCAACTACCAATGCTGGTCTCAAATGATGGTTATATCTTTTGAGAAACTTGAAGTCGACTACATCCTCTTCAAGTGAATTTCATTTAAAAGATAATCTTGTGGAATTTGGTTCTGGTATCAAGTTTAACAGGTTAAACAACACTGAAAATTCAAAGAAGAAAGCAAAACTTCAAAACAAGAAGGTTGCCAACTTCAAGAAACTAGGGAAGAATAAAAAATCAACAACTCTGTGAATTATTGTGTGTGGCAAATTTGGACACAAAACATAACAATTCTACCAACTGACAACCAGAATGAAAACAAACCACAAGCACACATAGTTGAAAATCTAGATGAGATAATAGTCGCTATGGTTTCCAAAGTGAAACTGGTTGAGAACAATGCCGAGTGGATTGTAGACACAGGCACTTCTAAATATTTCTACGCCAACAAAAAAATTCACCGAGTTTGAAAGTGTAGCTAAAGGTGAACAAATCAACATGGGTAATTCTAACAGTTTAGAAGTACTCAGTAAAGGAAATATCTTACTTAAACTTACTTCTGGAAAGATATTAGCATTGAATAATGTTCTTTATGTACCTGCACTGCTTAGAAATTTGATCAGCTTTGGATTATTGATTAAGGCATGCATTAAATTAGTCTTTGCATTTGATAAACTTGTACTTTCCTATAATAGAGATTATGTTGGGAAAGTTTATCTGAGTGGAGATTTATTTGTGATTGAGACTATGTTTAATGATAATAATAAAGCCACAACTTATGCTTATATTGTTGAATCCCTTGATATGTGGCATGCTAGGTTAGGTCATGTGAATATTCATTCTCTAAAGAAGCTCATTGCAATGAATCTACTCCCTAATCTAGATGATAGTAGCTTTAATAAATGTGAAATTTATGTTGAAACCAAGAAGGCTAGACCTTTTTTAAAAACTCTTACTCATAGGAATACTGAATTTTTAGAGTTAGTTCATACTGATCTAGCACACTTTAAAAACACAGAGAGTAAGAGTGGAAAACACTACTATATCACCTTTGTAGATGATGACTCTAGATATACAAAGGTTTATCTTCTAAGATCAAAAGATGAAGCCGATAAAACTTGTTTTCTTTATAAAGCAAAAGTAGGAAATCAGTTTGATAGGAGAATAAAACGTCTTAGATCTGGTAGAAGTGGTGAATATGACATTAATTTCCTTAAATAGGTTTGTGAGAAAGACGACATTATACACGAGTTTTCTACTCCTTATTTTCCACGACAGAATGTCATATCTGAAAGGAAAAATAGAACTCTAAAAGAAATGATGAATGTTTTACTACTAAGTTCTGGTTTACCTAACAGTATGTGGGGGGGGAGGCTGTACTTTCTACAAGCCATAGTCTTAATAGATTGCCTCGTAAAAGTTTAAACTATACTCTATATGAATTGTGGAAAGGTTATGCCCCTAATCTAAAATACTTGAAAGTGTTAGGGTGTTTAGCAAAATTAGGCTTGCTTGCTTTTAAAAATAGCACCATTAGACCTAAAACTGTTGATGTTGTATTTGTTGGTTATGCTCTAAATAGTGTTGCATATAGATTCATGTCTTTGCATGATCATTCTATATGTGAATCTAGAGATGTTTTCTTTGAGAATGCTTTTCCTTTAAATAAATCTAGCATAAGTACCGATATATAGTTAGATGAGCATGTTTCTTCTTCTAGTGCACATGATAGAGATGTTTTTAATGATGATGTTGAACTTATGAGGAGTGTTAAAATCAGGCTTGAGCTTATTCACAAGAAATTACACTGATATATATACACACAGTGAGCCTAACTTAGGAAACTCTATACTAGGAAACAAACTAATTCTAGGAATGTTGACCCTAAAAATCAGCCTTAAAGTTAGGGATAACAGTCATTGAAATATTTACAGAATCCTAGCTAATACACACACAATATTCATTATTTAGGAAACTGTAATCTGATACCCCCTCAAGCTGGGAAGTGGATATCATCCATTCTTAGCTTGCTTACTAGTTTTTGAAAGAACTTCCCAGACAATCCTTTGGTAAGTATATCTGCCAGTTGACCATTAGTGGACACAAATGAGGTGCAAATTAAGCCACTGTCAATCTTTTCTTTTACAAAATGTCTGTCAACTTCAACGTGCTTCGTACGATCATTTTGAACTGGATTATGTGCAATATTGATAACAAACTTATTATTACAATACAATTTCATTGGACTTTCCCACTTGATCTTCAAATATTCCAAAATGATTTTCAGCCATAATAACTCACAAATCTCGAGTGCCATCACCCTAAATTTAGCTTTTGCACTAGATCTAGCCACAACATTCTTTTTTTACTCCTCCAAGTCATAAGGTTTCCTCCTAGGAAAATGTAATAGCCTGAGGTTGATCTTCTATCAATAATAGACCCTGCATAATCTACATTAGTATAGGCTTCAAGGGTTAACTTCCCCTTTTTTTAAATAAAATTCTTCTATCTGGCGTGCCCATTAAGTACCGCAGAATTTGATACACAGCTCTAAGATGTGATTCTTTGGGGTAGTGTATGAATTGACTTACAACACTGACTGCATAGGCAATATCCGGTCTAGCATGTGACAAGTAGATGAACTTCCCTACAAGTCTTTGATATGAACCTTTATCAACTGTTGCATCTTCTAGTGCATCTCCAAGTCTATGGTTAACCTCTATGGGCGTCTCTTCTGGTTTGCATCCCAACTTGCTTATCTCTGTCAACAAATCAATTATGTATTTTTGCTGAGATATGTAGATTTCTTCCCGAGAATGTGCCACTTCAATACCAAGAAAATATTTTAACTTACTGAAATCTTTGACTTCAAATCCTTTTACTAGGCATTTCTTTAAATTCTCTATTCCTTCCTAATCATCACCAGTCACTATAATGTCATCTACATAGACTAATAAAGCAGTCACTCCCCCTGAAGATGAGTGTTTTACAGATAAAGTGCAATCTCTTCGACTCTGTTTATACTCCAACTTGAGCATTACTTTGGTAAACCTTCCAAACCAAGCTCTCGGGGACTGTTTTAGTCCGTACAAAGCCTTTTTTTAGTCTGCAAACTACCTGTTCTGTATTTGGAACGAATCCTAGTGGAACATCCATATAGATTTCCTCCTCAAGATCACCATGTAAAAAGGCATTTTTTATATCAAATTGCTGTAATTTCCAGCCTCGATTGGCAGCTAGTGACAACAACACTCTTATAGTGTTCATCTTTGCAACTAGAGCAAATGTCTCAAGGTAGTCTATTCCATACATTTGAGTGTACCCTTTAACAACCAATCTTGCTTTGTACCTCCCCAAAGAATTATCTGACTTATATTTCACCGTGAACACCCATCAACATCCCACTGGTTTCTTTCTTTCGGTAATTTTACCAAATCCCATGTCTTTTTTTTAAGGGCTTCAATTTCAACCTTCATGGCATTTTTCCAATTCTCATCATCTAATACCTCGGATACGGTTTTGGGAATGGAAATGGAATTTAGGCTAGTAAGAAAGGCTTTGTGTTTATGGGACAAATTTTTGTAAGACATGAATAAGTACAAGGGATATGTTGTGCAGGCTCTAGTATATTTTCTAATAGCAATGGGAAAATCATAGTCTCTCTGATCTGAATTTTCAGTAGTTTTAGTATTAGTATTCAAAGTAGGTTCAGCAATTACCTCGGGTTGTATAGTAACAGGTTGTATAGAAGAAGAAGATGATTGAACTTGCACTGGTGCCTTCTTTCTTGAGTAAACCAGTAAATGACGAGTAATGTCCTGAATCCCTTCTTGTGATTTGGGTGTATTAGGCTTTGTTTCAGATTGCATAGTTTCGAGTTGGGTAGGCTGGTTAGCAGGTAATGACTGAGTTTTTGGCTGGGCAAAGAACTGAGTGTGAGTGCTTGGCTAGGCAGGAGTTGGAAAATCAAGGAGAAAGAATTCTCTGTCCTTATCTTCTGTAAATGAGATCTCCCCCCGAAGATAAGGACTAGTAAAGTAATTCTCTTGTTCTACAAAAGTAACATCAGCTGATACATAATATTTTTCTGTGGCTGGATGATAGTATTTGTACCCCTTTTGAGTGGAAGAATAACCGAGAAAGACACATTTGACAGCTCATGGATCAAGTTTTCCCCTGTTTTGAGAATGTACATGTACAAAGGCAGCACAACCAAATATTTTGGGAGTAAGGTTATTTGAAGTATTGAAATTAGGAAAGAATTTTGCTAGAACTTGCATAGGACTTTGAGATTCAAGGACTTTTGTAGGCAATCTATGTAACGCCCCTAACCCGAATCCGTCACTGGAATATGGAGCATTACCAGAGTTATCGATTTATTTATTAGATATTTTATTTCATCTAATATTCATATTTGGAACCAATTAACATCAAACACATTGTCCCTTAAACGTACATATTTTTCTCGACATGTTTTACTCGAATTTATTACTCGTCTCAATATACTTAATTTTCTTGTATCAACGTATCAAAGATAACCACATATTTACATGTCATGATAAATATCATTCTCTTGCCATTTCTTCATAAACATAAATCAGGTAATTCATTATATCGATATTTCATGCATTTAAAAAATACAATTCAAGTTACACTAACTTACCTCGTTACTTGTTCATGTTTACAATTTCATTAATCCGATATCTTTTCTTTTCCATGTTCAAGTCTCGTATTCGAGTCATCTGAATCTTTATAAATAAATTTGATCGTCGTTTTTATTTATTTCATATTCTAATACATTCAATTAATGCTCTAAACAAAATTACCATTTTACCCCTAAACTTTTAATTAATGACGATTTCATCCTTAGGCTCAAAAATAAAATTCTTGCAATTTAATCCTTATTTCCAGCCGTTATTCTCATAAAAATTGATAACAACCCATGAATTCTATAAAATATTAGAATTTTCCATAATTTCAACACTTTTCAATTTAATCCTTAAAATATGTTTTTCCCCGATCTTGAACTAAATTAATAATTTCATTCAATCTTGTATTTTTAAATAATAAAATAATCCATTTCATGCAAATTGGTTATTTCTAACATTTTTACAAAATTGCTCATAAAGTTTTACTTTTATTCAATTTAGTCCCTGGGCCTAAAACATGCAAATTAGCCATGCTAGTTGAATATTCATACATATTTTCCTCCTCCTCCTCTGCATTCCACATCCTTAATTTATATAATATGCTATAAATAACATTATCAATAATTTCACTATTTACTTATATGTATATTCAAAACTATCTATTTGAGTCATAGTCACTAAATTAATTATATCTTGAGCTAAAAAACTCTAAATTAAGATCCGAAAATTTTAACTGAAACTAGACTTACATATATTCTTACCATAAAATTTTCAGAATTTTTGGTTTAGCCAATAAGTATAGTTTATTCTTTAAAGTCACCCTTATTCTGCTATCTGACAGTTCTGACCCTTCTTTACTAAAAAATAATTATCTCATTGTAAAGAATTTGGATGATGTTATTGTTTGTTTCTATTGAAAATAGACTCATTCATGATTTTAAAAATATAACTTTAAGAACCTAATTATTTTTATTCAATTTTTTATGATTTTCCAAATTCAGAACAGGGGAACCCGAAATCATTCTGACCTTGTCTCACTAAATTTATTATATCTCACAATTCACAATTCTATTGCTTACACCGTTTATTCTATAAGAAACCATACTCAATAAGATTTAATTACATATTTTTTTCATCCTCTAATTCAATTTCTAAAATTTATGGTGATTTTTTAAAGTTAGCCTACTGCTGCTGTTTAAAACTGTTTTAGTGCAAAATGTTAATTATTAAGTTTATAACACCCTTATTTCCTTTCTCTACAATATTTCCCCCCACTTTCTCTTATTTCTCCTCACTAATATATCAAGAACATAGAACCATATATAAGAAAACTCTACTATAGCTTTATTTCCATACTTTTTCAATAATATTAAACTTAAAAATATATGGAAATCTTGATGTTCTTACCTTGTCTTATTGTTTCCAATCTTTAACTTGATTTTCTCTCTCCTCCAGCTTCTATTTCTTGAATCTAACTTGATATTCTAGCTCCCCATAGTCTTCTTGTAATCTTTCTCTCTTGATGGCTATGGAAATTCTTTTGATTTCTAAGTGAAAATGGTAGATTTTTTATGAAAGGACCAAATTGTAAAGAAAAGAAAGTTTCTTTCTTTCTTTTCTCTCCATACGTTGGGTGCATGGGAAAAAGATGATGATTCTTCATCTTTCTTTCCTTATATATACTAAATAAAATAATAATAAAATAATAAAATATCATTTAAAAATTAAATTAAAATATTAATAAACTAAAATTTATTTATTTATTTAATCTAAAATATCTCCAACATCATCATTGCTTCCTAAATTTCTCTCTCCTTCCAATTGACCATTTTGCCCTTTGTGATCTTTTAAAATTTCATTCTTGAGTCATCACTTAATTTGGTAAAATTACAATTTAGTCCCTCATAATTCTTCACATATTCAATTTAGTCCTAATTCATCAATTTTCCTTGGTTTCTAGATCATTCCACCCTTAAAATATTTTCACTATTAGTCCTTCAACTTTTTTGTATTTACACTTTAATCCCTTAATTTTTGAGTATTTACTCTTGGGCCACAAAACTTTTCTCACTTTTACAATTTAGTCCTTTCTTGAATCAATATGTCATAACATACTTCCCAGTGACATAACTAAATTTTCCTCTTCTTGTCACTTTATTTCCTTGTTTTACTATATTAAGGATAATATCTTACTGTAGAAATTTTCAGGGTGTTATAATCTACTTATCATATGAGTAGTAGTTAAAATAGCCTCCTCCAGTATTGTTTAGGGACATTTTTTTCGAACAAAAGGGCTATTGTAATAGCTAAAATGTGACTATTCTTTCTTTTGGCAACACCATTTTGTTGGGGTGTGCTAACACAAGATGACTCATGTATAATGCCTCTTTCTTGGAAATATGGTGAGAGAAATTGATTGAAATAGTCCTTGGCATTGTCTGACCTAAACCTTTTTATTTCAGCACCAAATTTTGTTTTGACCATATTGTAAAAGGTTGGAAAGACAGACCTTACATCAAATTTTTGTTTTAAAAGGAATATCCAATACACACAAGTACAATCATCAATAAAGAATACAAACCACCGAGCCCCAGAAATGTTTGAAATAGTGGATGGTGGTCCCTAAACATCACTTTGAATAAGAGTAAAAGGAGTAGATGTTCTTTTATTGCTTACCAAAAAAGAGGTACGTTTATGTTTTGCAAGTTCACAGACATAATAATGGAATTTTTCAACAGTTAACCCTTTGAACAATGAAGGAAACATAACTTTAAGGACTCTAAATGATGGATGACCAAGGCGGAGGTGATGAAGCCAAATTTGGTCTTTATTGGTTTTAACAGATTTTGAGATAAATGATAAAGGTGAGGAACTCATAGCACTAATTTGTCCACTGGATTCTTCAAGATAGTATAGGCCATTTACTTCCTTAGCATGTCCAATCATCCTCCTCGTATTCTATTCCTGAAAAACACATCGATTGGGATAGAAAACTACACCACAATTACAGTCTTTGGTAATTTTTTGGATGGATAGAAGATTGGTAAATAGTTTCAGAACATGGAGGACATTGCTAAGATTAAGAGTTTTGTTTATAACAATATCACCCTGACCAGCCATTGTGATCATAGAACCATCGGCCACTTTTATCTTTCTATTACTAGGGCAAGGTGTATATGGAATAATTTTTTGTGAGGAATGGGTCATATGGTTTGTAGCTCCTAATTCAATGACCCAAGAACTTTTGGTGGGTATATCCGAGACTTTAGAATCTTAAAAAGAGGATATACCTGAAAAAGCCAAACTACAAGTACCTGTTGAAGAAGATTTTTCCAATGATCCCAGCAGATTCTTCAACTTCTCAATTTCTTCTCTATTGAACTCAATAAATGATTCTTGAGAATTCCCTTCTCCAGCCAGCTGTCTTGCTGTATGTGCTTGCCCTTGTCCCTTTGGTTGTCCATTTTTTTTTGAAAATTTTTTATTCGTTGTCTATGGCTTCTCATAGAGTTTCCAGCATCTTTCTTTAGTGTGATGGGGGGTTTTTTGCAGTAGGTGCACCATAAGGAATCCTTGCTAATAGGCCTTGTAAGTTCTGTCTGCCTACTATCTTCGCTAGTTGGCTACGCCAAGCCAAATCTCCTCTCATTTACAGCTTTTGTAACCAAGGCTAAACTATCCACCTAACTATTCTCAATCATAACTCCTCTTCTTCCTTCCTCAGTACGAACAATCACAATTGTCTCATTTAGTGATGGTAGATCCTCTTTTCCAAGTATTTGAACTCTTACTGCATCAAACTCAACATTTAATCTAGCAAGAAAATCATAAATTCGATCCTTTTCAAAGAACCTTTTCAAGAGTGCTGCATCTTTACTGCACTTCATCTAAATGCATTGGTAGTGATTCATCTCTTGCCATAATCTTTGCAACAGATTTGAATACTCCGTGATTAATCGACTTCCTTGCTTGGTAGATGAAATCTTAGTCTTGATTTCATAAATTTGGGTAGCATCTCGAACTTTAGAATAAGTCTGCTTCATAGCTTCCCATATTTCTTTGGCTGTGTAAAGAAACATGCATGTATCACTGATTTCTGGCATTATAGAGTTCCATAACCAAGACATTACCATAGAGTCTTGTTCATCCCAAGCATCAAACTTAGGATCTTTTTCTTTAGGTCCAGTTCTGAGTAAATGGCTCAGCTTTCCTCTTCCCTTCAAGAATGTGCGAACTAGTTGAGACCACTTCAGGTAATTCTTCACATTTAACCTGTAGGCTACTTGGATGTTCTGTAACTCACTTGTTGGGTTTGAGTTGTTCACAAAGACTTCTGAGATATTCCCAGTGCTGTTGGTTTCGACAGTTTCAACAATGTTTCTTTTGAACAAATTCTATAGGCTTGAGGGTTGATCAAGAATGAGAAGAAGTTGCCAGACAAAGAATAAAAAAATCCCAAAAATTAAGCTGAAGAGGCTCTGATACCATGTTAAAATTAGGCTTGAATTAATTCATAAGAAATTACTCTAATATATATACACATAGTGAGCCTTACTTAGGAAAATCTATACTAGAAAATAGACATTCTAGGAATGTTGACCCTAAAAAACAGCTTAAAGTTAGGGATAACAATCATTGAAATATTTATAGAATCCTAGCTAATACACACAAAATATTCCTTATTTAGGAAACTGTAATCTGATAAGGAGTAAAAGACAAAGAAGTGTCACTAGTTTTAGACATAATATCCTTACTTCCTTTGTAATTGAAATTAGTGATCACAATAACATGTTTGTGTTAGAATAATCTTCTTTCGTAGCTTAGATTTATTTAAACACTATTAAAAGATGTTACGGAGATTCCGTGAGAAGTTGATCATTTAATAACCTTTATTTAATTGAGTAAAAATGTTAGACTTATTTAATTACTAGGTCTATCTCACACATTCTAAAATTAATAAACTTATAATTTCATAAGCAAGACTTCATATAAGGCTATGTAATGTAATAATAGTTTTTGTATTATTACAAATTTAATCACTACTTGATTAAACATACACCACACAAGTATTTTATCAATTAATTAAAACTTTGATTAGATTAATTACTTAATCCAATCATTTCCTTACATTCATAATGCATAAGAAACATAATCATGATTTTACTTGCATGAAAAAATAGATCAAAAGCACAGAACATCTTTAACAAAATTAAATAAACTAAACTAAAGAAATAAAATTATTCTAACACCAAAACAACTAAGAAATCATGATTATATTGAAAACAAAACACTTAGTTGCAATCATGTTCATGGAATTGAGAAAAAAAAAAGGTTTAAAGGAAAGAAGAAACTCTAAGCCGTTTCTGGTAGATCTCTGAAGCATAACTTATTTGCTATTTCCCTCATTCTTTCCTTTTTTGCCGAAACAACCAAGCTAAGAAGCTCTCAATATGGCCGAATGAGGTTGGTCTCAAACTTTGCAAACACTCTTTCGAAAGGAAGAAATATAGGGAAAGGAAAAAGAGAGAAAATATAGAACAAATGGGAGATGAATGATGAAAGATGGAAGAATGAATTGAGTGGTGAATGGATGAAAAAGTGAGGGTCAATTTATACTATTGAGGGATAGTTAAAAATAAGAATTAAGAGCCTTGATTTTCTTTCCACATGTGGTCAGCCCTTCATTATAGTGAGAGGGTGTTGATGGCTTGCTATTTTTAACTAGGTGCTTGAAATAAGAAGCTTTAAAAGTGGAGGGGTTGGAACGATCATATGAATAAATTTAGGGATTGATTTTTTAATTATCTAAATCAGCTTTGGATGGTTTATTTGGGCAATATCATGGATGGCTTGGGCCTATCGTGGTCCGGTGGCTCATTCTTCCTCAATTGGATGCTTTAGGCCTCTTCATTTGCATCAGGCTGTCTAGTTTCATCAACCCAGTTGAGAATTGGGTCAAATAAACTTTTAGAGTCCAAAAATAATATTTTAGGGTGTCCATGGTTGTTTATTAATCAACCATATTTTGTGTGGCTCATGCTGTAAGAATGCTACAACAATTTGAGCTTCCTAAGGTGACTTCGAGACTGATTTTTCTTATATTGCTCCAAACTGCTTAAAATTGGTTGACTCATTTAAGTTTAGCATCAAAATAGTAAAAATAAAGATGTGTATTAAAATTTATCCAAATTAGATATTTTTTTAATAAAATTATAGAATCTAATGAAAAACACTTGGAATTTACATGAATTAATGATAAAAAAAGGCTGAAAAAGTCAATATTTTTTAGTTACCAATAAGCGGTTCTATTGCTCATGAGTTTTTTTATAGATGAGGATCCAAAAACCTATGATTAAGTCGTAAAATCAATAGATGCTAGTTTTTGGAGAGATGTCATTAATAATGAGCTAGGGTCAATTATGTTTAATCACACTTGGGAACTAGTAGACTTCCTTAAAGGTTTTAGACCTATTAGTAAAATATGGATCTTTAGAAAGAAACTTAGACTAGATGGGTCAATACAGAGGTATAAGGCAAGCTTAGTTGTAAAAAGGTTCACTCAGAAATTTGGAGTAGATTATTTTGATACATACTCTCTTGTGACTAAGATCTCAACCATTTGTGTCTTATTTGTTTTAGCTTCTATTCACAATTTGCTAGTACAATAGATGGATGTGAAGACAACTTTCTTGAATGGTGATTTGGACGAGGAGATCTATATAGAGTAACCTCTAGGATTTGTGGAACCTGATATGGAAGATAAAGTTTGTAGACTCAAAAATCTTTGTATGGTCCCAAACAAGCTCCAAAACAATGGTATGAGAAATTTCATAAAATTATTCTTAACTTTGGTTTTATTATTAATGGTGCAGATACATGTATGTATTTTAAGATGTTTGGTTCTAATTGTGTCATCATAAGTTTGTATGTAGATGACATGTTAATTTTCAATACTATTATAGAAGTCATTAACAAAACCAAAAAATTCTTATCTACCAAGTTTGATATGACTAATTTGGGAGAGGTAAATGTAATCTTAGGGGTTAAGTTTACTAAATTAGAAAAGGGATTTTCTTTAAATCAATCTCACTATATAGAGAAAATGTTAAAGAAGTTTAATAGTTTTGATGTAATTCCTGTGAAAATTCCTTTTCATTCTAGCATACAACTGATAAAGAATAAAGGAAATAGTGTTTCTCAATCAAAATATACTAAAATTATTGGAAGCCTCATGTTTTTGATGAACTACACTCGGTCTAATATTGTTTATGCAGTTAGTAGACTAAGTAGATATACCCATAATCCTAACAATGAGCATTTGAATACTCTAAAGCATTTGCTTAAATACCTTAAAGGTACTATAACTTGGAAGTTAGAATTTGTAAGATACCCTATAGTCCTAAAAGGATATTTTTTATGCAAACTGGGTAACTGATAATGATGATATTAGATTTACAAGTGGGTATGTATTTACTTTGGGTGAAGCAGCTATTTCTTTGAAGTCTGCTAAACAAACCTGTATTGCTCGCTTGATGATGGAATTAGAGTTTATAGCTCTTGATTTAGCCAGACAAGAGGTCGAGTGGCTTAGGAATCTACTTGCAGAGATTCCTTTATGGAGAAAACTGACACCTCCCGTACCTCTATTATGTGACTCACAAGCCACAATTTGTGTTGCTGATAGTTAAGCTTACAACGGTAAGAAGAGACATTCAAATAAGACATGAATTTGTGAGACATTTAATCAAGAATTGAGTACTTTCTTTGGAGTACGTGAGGTCTGAAAGGAACCTTGTTAATCCACTAACCAAAGGGTTAAGTAGAAAAATGATTCTTGATTCGTCGAGGGGGATGAGTCTTAAGCCTAGTGGTTAAGGAATTCATGATGGATACCTAATTTAGTTTTCTAAGTTCAATGTGGTCAAATGAAACGATGGAAAGACAAATTTTGTATATTTTTATCTATCCTTATGGCTAATGATGTACATGCATAAGGTTGAGTTCTTACTCTTAATGAATTCGTATCCTAGGGTTTGGGTGGTCCTATTGAGGCATACTTGATGAATTCACCAAATTTAAATTTGAGAGGATGAGCTTAACAAACGCTCTTACTAATTTCATAGTCCTAACTCAAGTAGTTTATATTGAG
Organism: Gossypium longicalyx; assembly: GCA_025698465.1. Lineage (NCBI taxonomy): Eukaryota > Viridiplantae > Streptophyta > Magnoliopsida > Malvales > Malvaceae > Gossypium > Gossypium longicalyx. The sequence continues at coordinate 21,715,064 of CM047007.1, forward strand.
ATAGAATTGATGAAATAACCTACATAAAAGTGAAGAAGTAGCCACCTTCTATGAAATACATTGGATCGTCTTTCTAAAGTATTTACCAGCATCCCAAGGTGTATTGGCTAAAACTTGTTGATCTATTGCGTAACATCAATTGACTCTGTGATTAGTTGTATGTCATGAGTTAACCCTTATCTTAACAAGTTCAAGATTTGTTCACTTGTTAAAAAGATGAATCACTCATTTTTCTATGTACTAGTTCAAATCCACAAGATACTAGTACCTAAACGACTAATTTCATTGTTGTTCTTCTCACGTTGTACTTTTTCTCATGTTTACAAAAATTTCCAATTCTTTTGCATTTGTACGGGAATGTTGGTAATGCAAAGTGGGCAATCCCACATTGGTTGAGAAAAGGCTTTTAAGAGGGTTTAAATATAGCATTGCCTCTTATCCTCATTGAGTAATTGGGGCTAAAGGCCCAACACACACGTGCTACCGCCCAACTCGGCCCGTGTCCATGTTAACACATACCGCACGTGTTTCTTTTTGGATAAAATTTCTATTTTTTGTTTTATTATTTTTAGAATATTTTTAGTTGTGAAAAATCCTCTAACTGTTACAGAAATGTCTCATCAGTTTCTGGGTGTTGCATTTTTTGTGGAAACTGACACAACGCGTTTTGCCATTTTGCCCCTTTAGAAAATAGTTCAAATAGCAAGTCTTTCTCCTTATGTTACACAACAAGAAAAACAACAACCTCATTCTTCTTTTCTCAGCTCGTCTGTTTTCTTTTCTGGTCAAATTTCCCAACCAAATCCTCAATTTTATTTTCCAGCCTATTTTTCCTATTCCTTTCGAGGAGAGTAATACCAATTGTGTTTCACCTTTTTTATTCAAGTGTACCAATATTGAAGTACTATGTTAACCTAGGGGGATGACGTCCACTACACGACTACACTGATCAGGACGGATTTGCTTCTAAGAAAGTGGTTTTTCCACGACAGAGTGATTATTTTATTCATTTATTTTTCCTGTTAATACTAATGATTTCGTTTTGCAATACTATATTTCTAACAATCGTTACACTACAACTAGTTCATCAAAGGAAGATGATGACGTTGTATCCAGATCCAAGAATAGGTTTCATTTTTTAAAAATAATTTTAAATAAATTTTTTTACCATAGTAAATAAAAACGACACTATTCTAAGTTAACTAAGGAGATAATTTATTCTATTATATTTTATGTTTAATTTATATAGATCATGTAAAAAAATTAGTTGTTAAATATATATTAATAAAAAATATTTTAGATTAATATGTTAAAAATATTAAATTAATTTAAAACTTTATATCTATGATAAGTATAATTATATTGATAAATTTTATAATTGAATTGTTAAAATATTAATAATAAAATTAAAATAAATTATGGAAGTATGTAAAAATAGTTAGACACCTTCTCTGTATATAAAATATATAATTTAAAATTATTAGATCGCTAAAAGAAAAAAAGATTCTTTTGGAAAGAACAGAAGAAAATAAAGTTGTTTAAAGTCGTAGAATTGTTGCTGATGAGTGGAAGTGGGATTGGGACTCTATTGATCGTCGTTTCAAGCCTGATCAAAGTCTAAATCCTATTTTATTATGGAAATATTGAAAATCATTAGATATTACTATTTTCACATTCGAGAACTATGAGACAAGGAAAGACTATCCATTTCAAGACCAGGGAATATTAGTAGAGAAACACTAAAAGAATCTATAACTGACACTGACACAACACTAAATTAATGGATTGACCCAGAAATCATTCAGAGGATCATAGTTTTGCTGATGGTGGCTGTGCCACAGCTCAGAATTTGGTAACACTGCTTCCCAATCCAAACCTTCTATCATCTGTGGCAGCTCCAAGTAACTCTGCGTTTCCCAACATGAAACTAAATAGTTGTTTGTACCCATACTATATTTGTCATCAACTGCTACAAGGTTGGAGCCTGATGGAGAAAAACAAGAATAAGCGGGTGGTTCCAGCAAGTCATCTATTGTAGAAACCGGTGAGTCCAACAAAATATTCGTCAACATCAATGAGGAATCAGCATCAGACGAATTCTCCACCCTACTGGAATTGGTTTCTGTTGTTGATGTAGTTGCAACTGTTGAATTTTTGTTCTCCGATATTACTCTCTTCTTCAAGCGAGTGTTCCAGTAGTTCTTTATATCATTGTCTGTTCTTTGTGGGAGCCTTGCTGCTATTCTTGACCATCTGATATAATAATTAACCAAAATTTCAGCAAATATATATCATCCCAACTATAACCTTACATTTATGGCTGTGCTACTAACCGATTTCCTAGTATCTTTTGCAGGCGGATTATGGTTTCTTCTTCTTCCCTGGTAAAGTTTCCTCGCCTTATATTAGGCCTCAAGTAATTCATCCAACGAAGTCGGGAACTCTTCCCTGATCTTTGCAACCCTACAAATCAAAAGGTAATTAATACTCTAATCACAAAATCTAAACGATATTTAAGTTGAGTTTTTTCATTTCATGATTTAAGTTGAAAGCTTCAAAGGAGATGTCTAATATACCAGCATGTTTGGGCATTTCATTCCAATTCCAAATCCCATATCTCACAATATAAGCAATCAGCTTCTGATCTTCATCACGACTCCATGTTCCTTTCTTCAGATACGGTTGTCTCACCATCTTTCGGACTACTCTGTAACTTAATTCTTCAACTACTTACTGAATCTCTCAGTTCCATCTATTTATATAGGATGTAAATAATGATCCAAAGATTCAATTCGTCAAAGACGCGGGTCAGAAGTACGTTCCTTCCTAGATCCTGTGGTTTATGTTTGAATTACTTTCAGGGAAACGAGTTGACTTGGAAAAATGGATCCGCTCAATGAGTCTTCTTTTTATTCCATAAATATTGTCAAGTTTACATTTTTATATGCGGAAAGCATGAGACCACATCAGTAAAAGACAAATGTATTGCATGTATACGTCTTAGAAAAGAATCATAGGGGTTCTGTATCTTCTGGGAATTAAGTAACTAGTCGATGCACTGCTCCAAAATTAAGTAAACAGATGAATATTTTATTATTTGTCAGTCTAAAATTTGGAGCTGCCGTTAATCAAATATTTATTTCTCCTTCGGGGAATTAAGTAAAAAGTCAATCTAAAATTAATATAAAAGAAGAAGACTGACATGGTCTAATTTCTGTATGAAATCGTAGAAATCTGAATCTATTGTCTCAATCTCAAGTCTCTCCTCTTTACTAATTAAAATTTTGTATCTTCTAACAGACATTTATGTTCACACCAAAGAGTTGGAGAAGTTCATTTTTAGAAATCCAGGGAAAATTATTTATATATCTTTTATAATAAAATTCACATCTCATCAATGATTTATTTTTGGATATTTAAAAATATATTTTACAATTATATTAAATTATTATTTTTATTCATTTAAATTCAAGTTAAATAGTATAAATAAACTCAACTTAACCAAACCAAGCCATTAACAATTATAATATTTTTTTCAATGTAATAATTAGGAAGCATATAATATATATGAGTTAACAGGAACTAGAATATTTTAATTTCACAACTAGAATCTAAATACTATCATATATTATTATTTTAATTCTTGAATTTTATTTTATTTTTATTGTATCACTTTAGAATCTTGTTTTTGGAGTTTAAATCTCCACTTACAATGTGCCAAACAATTTTCCTATGTATGTAAATTATTATCATGTCCAATATCATTAGTAAAATAACATAAACAAGTTTACGATGTTGTAATGTGTCTTTATAGTGTAGTAAAATAATAATAAATTAATAAAAAGAGACATTTGACAGTATCTTCAATTTGTTTGTGCAGTTTTTTACACCATTAACTATAATAGATAGATAAATATTCATATAGACTAACAGTGAAGTTTGTTAAAGCTAATTACATGGGTCAAATGTAACTCCATTACAACTTACCTTGCATTTGGCAAGTTAATATAACTTAACATATTTGATTAGCATCTTTTGACTTGTTGGGCTCTTTATTAGAACATTTTTGAAGACTTTTAGTAGCACTTTATTGAGACCCAATCATGGAGAAAAGCAAGTCAAGTAAGGATATGTGAAGACTTTTAATATCATCGATTTGTTTTCCTTAAAAAGACTATATTAAGAATGTCTATGATTATTCCATTTCACATATATAACACAATGCCAATTCTTTTGAGAATCATTAGGAATAAATAGGGGTGATTTAAGTATTATAAATTAAGGGCTAGTTAATTTATACATTAAAAGTTAAGGGTACTTTAGATATTTTGAAAAAAAATCTAATTAATTATTTTAATTATTTTCACTTTTGATTGTTTTTTTTTTAATCTGTTGGAAGTTACTTTTTAGCATTTATTTGAAGTAATTGTATTTTAAATATCATATTTATTCTTAAATTATTTTTATTAGCTTTTTTTATTTCATTTTTTTTAACAATTTAATTTTTATACACATGTTTGCATGCAACAAATTAAATTAAATATTTTTTAAGATTGGAATTATGAATAGTTTAAATTTTATTGTTAAACATGTTAATTTAATATTTTTAACTAAATTTTATAATATTTTAATTATAAATGTTTTTAAGGTAATTATAAGTGTTTAATCTATATCTAATATAAAACCAACTCTATATAAGAGCCATTGAAATTAATAGGGATGATTTGATTATTTTAAAATGTTAGTAGGAACAATTTAAGTGTTTTCTTAATTTCATTATTTTAAATGTTAGTAGGAATAAATCTTAAAATTATATATGAACTTTGATTTAATGTATAATTTTATACATGAACTTTAATTTGGTGCAATTATATACGTAAAACTCTAATTGTGGTTCAAATGTATACTTGAAACTTTAATTTTGATTTAATCATACACATTTAAAGAAATAGATACATCAATTTATTTTTATATTAGATAAATATAATTATTTATGTATGTAATATATACACATAAAATGATGTTATATCAACAATTGTGTTAATAATTTACAAGAATTGGATCAAATCAAAATTTCATGTATAAAATTACACAAAATTAAATTATATATATATAATTGCACATTAAATCATAATTTATTTATAATTTTAAAATTTATTTATTTATTATTTATACGAGGTATAAAATCATTTCCTAAGAGTCCAATAGAAATAAAAAGGGTTAAAATTGACTTTAGCATTTATGATTTATAGAGGTACATAAGATTATTGTTTTAAATAAAATGATAAAAATAAGTATTGCCTAATTTATATTATATTTTCTTCTATTTTAGGTTTAACTTTTTTACACTTTGAAATAGTATATAATTAGCATTTATAATTTAATTTTTTATCAATATAATTATATCTATAATATTTTCAGGTTTAATTTGAATAAATAGGAGTAAATGAGATAAAAAGTAATTTTTAAGATTTAATTTGGTATTTAATATTATAATTAAATGTTAATATTTAATTTCATGTAATTCATTATTATTATTTTTTTAAATTTACAACTTCCAATTACGTTTTTTTTGGGGGTAACTAAGTCATTCTATTCTAATGACAGAAGTAAAGTAATGTGAAAGAGAAACAAAAACTCATCTAATAGTCATATTTTATAGAACATCACGGTGAAAATAATCTTAGCAAGTCAATTTTTTATGGGCTCAAGCATCTTCTAGATAGAAGCCGCTCGCCCTTTTATCTTCTAATTCAAGCCACATCTAAGATAATAAACACCCTATTAGATAAAACATGTTAATGAATAAATATAAATATAAATAAATAAATATTTATATTTAAAAAATCATATACAAAAAAATCAATTAAATAAATAAGATTATAAAAATAAGAAATCGAATACAAGAATCGAGTTTTACTAGATGTTGAGGCATATTTTATACAGTTTCCTTAAGACAGATTCGACCACTCCTATGGTACTTGGAGAGATGTTGGTCGACTGTCTCCCAGGATACAACGACAAGATAATCGAAGCAGTAGCACCTCTGCAGTGATTAACGAACAAACCTTGCCTTCTTCTATCATCGAAACATTGGAAAATATGGAGAGGAAAAAGAGAAGAATTTTGGAGAGCAAAATAAACTTAGTGAGAGTGTGTGTAAAAAATTCTAAAGAATTCTTTAGGCTTTTCTAAGCATTCAATATGAAGGAATTTTGGAAATTTCCATAAATAAAGATACAAAATCTACATTAATGAGCCTTTAAATCAATTTGAATAAAAATAAATCAGATTGATTGAAATAAAATATAATCAAGATAAATGTCCTTTTAAAACAGATTATGTATATTTGTTGCTAAGAAAAATAAATTTTGTGTTGGGTTAAAATATTCACAAGGCCATTTTGGAAAGGTTTATTGATTGCACAACTGCACATATGATGCAAGACCACAATAAACTGGATGCGAAAACAATTTGCAATTGCATCATGCCGTTGGTAAAAGACATGCCCACCATTCCTATGTCGGTCTTTATTGCCAACATGCAAGCTAGGTTCCAGTATAGGGTGTTGTACAGGAAAGCAGGGTGTCATTAACAATTTACTATGTTGTAAAGATATATTATCAATTTTAATGTAACAAGTTATTGTATAATAGTTCCTTTGTTTTTATATGTTAAATTTGTTAATTAAAATAATTAGAGAAATGAGACTTTGTAGATTGTTTGTTAAATTTTTAAGTATTGTGTATGGTAACACCAGAGAGTCGGACCTAGTGAATCAGGTCTGGTTGAGGGTGTTATAGAGCCGACACTTATAGCCCTTTTTGGTACTACTTTGACAAATCCTTCTAAATATAGAACAGTTATTGGAAGTCACTCGCCTTGATATTACCGTTGCTGTTAATAAGTTATCTCAATTCATGCATCAACCTACAATTGATCATTGGAATGTTGTCAAGCGCTTACTTTGCTATATTACTAGTATAGTTGATAATGGTCTTGCCTTGCACCATCACACATCTTTATCTTTTCATGCCTTCTTCGGCGCTGACTAGGCTGGTAATAAGGATGACTACACCTGTAACACCCCAAACCCAGCCCAGACGTTACGGCCGAATTTAGTATGTCACATGGAGATGTTTCAAAACATGTATTTATCTAAATTCGTTGTTTAGTGTTTAGCGAAAATATGTTCTTGTTTTAAGTTAAAGTGAATGGAAGCTGTGCACCAGGTAGGAAGCCAGAAAAGAGGAGGTGAGTCTTATTGGACTGCTTAAGTACCAAGCTCTTCCTGGATCCAATCCTAGACATGCACACATCCATTACCACACTTTAAGCAGGTTACGTGTCTACGAACACTAAATCAAGTTTAAGTCAGTTTGAATTATTTATTTTCTTGGAAAAACATTTACGTTGCGAAAAACTTTGTGTGTCATCATGCTCTTTTAAAAACATGTAATCTTTCTTATAAAACGTGCCCTAGTGCTATCCGGTTTAATAATCCCAAAATAAAATTAATTAAAAAGAGCGGCCTTATTACAACCTTAACCATAATAGAAATAATAAAAAAAAAATGCTAAACTTAATTAAAACCGGCAATCAATCTTCATGGCCACTCTGAATCCCGCCCAGCTCCAAGTCCACCAACTAGGGCTCACCTGCAAGGATGGAAGAGAAAGGGGTGAGTTTGGGAAACTCAGTGTATACAGAAACCCATCCAGAGCCCAAGTCAGCTCTAGCCCATTGGGCCTAAGCCCTATTCAGATAACAGTACACAGTGGACCGAAGTCCTTTCAGAATACAGTAGCAAGGCCTTAGCCCCTTTTAACATAACAGTGTGGCCCATAGGCCCAGTTCAGTAACATAGGTAACAATAGTAGTAATGCATGCAAACCCATCTGGGGAGACTACTCAACCCACCAACCGCTACACTGCACCCGTACCAGCCCTACACTCCATGTGGGGAATATCTCAACCCACCCAGCCCTACACTCCACAGTTGCAGCAACGCTGCTCAAATATCAGTAAGTTAAGGCAAAGCCTCGAGTACGTGGATAAACCACTTTCAATACTTCCTCCATCAATACCCCAATCCCATGCAACAGATATTAATAGATGCATATAATGTAAAATACAGTATCAAACAATCATGCAGTTTAGCCAATTTAAACCCTAGGGGTATATCGGTAATTTTGCTCTTTAGGGGTAATTTTTGTAACTTAGCAACTACACTAGCTACTTTAGTAATTTTCAACAGTTTTATGCAATTTGGTTCCACCATCTAACTAACAGGCTAATTTGCCCATCTCTTACCCATATTGGTCCGTAAGCCCATTAGGCCCAGTTTTGGCCCATCGAGCCCCTTTTTCGAAGTACGCTAAAATGTCACACAACTTACTTACCACTTTGTGGTGCTAGATCCAACAATTACTCTATGTCTTGAGAGCATTCGCATACTCACAAGCCCATGAAATGCCGAAATTTTGGCATTTCGGCTTTTGCTGAATTGAACTAAGGAAGGGTGTTCGGTACACACCTGTTTCACGACGACTGCCACCGAGATCCCTTTCGATGTCCTACAATTGATTAGCACAGTTCTTATTTACAAACCGAAATTACTAAACCCACAACCTATTTCTCCCTGATCGACCCATGTCCCTAAAAGCCTTTGAAACCTTACCTTTTTGCCAAAATCGATAGCTAGCTCCGAATCCGATTGCTCCAACAACCCACGCCTTCAATCCAACACTTAAGAAGACACTAATCATAGACAGACGTCGCCGCTTAAAACCCTTAGAGCCACATGCCCAAATCGACAAAATTCCTCCTAGGTTTTAGGGACTTCGACTTTTCCTAACTTTGTAAAATAGGACCAGATCTGAGATGTTGAACACTTACCCCTTTCTCCTTTTTGATCTCCCCACAATATGATGCAGATTTATCTTTCAAACGACGGTAGAACTCGATTCCCGGAGTTTTACAGTTTCGACTATAAGCCCCAAATCTATGGTTTTCGACTTTTGTGGTTTCGGCACAAGTGTTGAAGAACAGCAGGTTTGGTGAACGGTTTTGAAGAAGAAAAAAAACGAAGAAAGAAGAATAGAGAGAATGGTGGTTTCTGCTAGAGAGGAAAAAGAGAGAAAAGAACAACCCCAAGGTGTTTAAGCAGAAGAAAACGACACCACTCAACACCCTAAGTGCCAAAATACTAACTTAAAACCCCTCTACCGAAATCCCCTTTCTAATTCCCCTAATTCGGCCAACTCCTAGCCTCTCTCCAAATCCCTTAAATCTCTCCCCTTATCACTCCTTAATCCAAGCGTTTGACCGATTCAAACTCCCTTTGGCGACTCCTACCGACTCCAACACTACCCCCTCCTGCACTTAAAAATAATTGCATCTATTTGTCAGCACAGGGAATCGATCCCTTGCCTTCTCCAATGCTTCACGCCACCTTTCTAGGAGCCTAGTGGCGTCACCCTGGCCACTTTACCAAGGCTCTTTTTGTGATGCAATTTACCCATAACTCTATTCAAGGGCCACCTAGCTAGAACCCCTAACTCCTATGTCCAAAATTCAAAAATTCACCTGTTTTTGCCAACACACATGGGCCTTCCATAAGCCCATCTACCTACTCAAAATATTAATCTCACTTCCAAATACAAAATTTTAAAATATTTACAAAATATTGAAACCCGCGAATAAATCCGAAAATCAGGATGTTACAACTCTACCCTCCTTAAAGAAATTTCGACCTCGAAATTTTACCTTATTCGAACAGTTAGGGTACTGTTGACGCATTGCCTCCTCCGTCTCCCAAGTAGCTTCTTCTTTGCCATGGTTCCTCCAAAGTACTTTCACTAGTGGAACTGATTTCCTTCTCAACACCTTGATGTCACGATCCAGTATTTGCACAGGTTCCTCTTCGAAGGTTAAATCTGACTGTACTTCGATTTCTGTAACTGGTATGATATGAGTTGGGTCTGATCGATACCACCTCAGCATGGATACATGAAAAACGTCGTGGATACGATGCAGTTCTGGTGGTAACTCTAGCTGATAAGCCACTGGTCCAACCCGCTTAACAATTCGGTAAGGCCTAATAAACCGTGGGCTCAACTTACCCTTCTTACCAAATCTCAAAATTTTCTTCCAAGGGGAAACCTTCAAGAAAACCATATCCCCGACAGTGAATTCCATCTCTTTGCGCTTCAAATCCGCATACGACTTCTGTCTATCGGATGCCTCCTTTAACCGATCCCTTATCAGCCTAACCTTGCTTTCAGTGTCAGCCACCAATTCCGGTCCAAGCACTCGTCGTTCACCCAACTCTATCCAACACGTCGGCGTACGACATCTTCGCCCATAAAGCGCTTCATATGGTGCCATCTAAATACTTACTTGATAGCTGTTATTGTAGGCAAACTCCGCCAATGGCAGGTAATCCTCCCAACTTCCACGAAAATCAATGATACAACCTCTCAACATATCCTCCAGAACCTGAATAACCCTTTCTGACTGTCCATCCGTCTGTGGGTGAAAGGCGGTGCTAAAATCCAATCGTGTACCCAACGCTTCCTGCAACTTTCGCCAAAATTGAGATGTAAACCTAGGGTCTCGATCAGAAATTATCGACACTGGCACCCCATGCAGTCGCACTACCTCCGCCACATATAACTTGGCCAACTTTTGCAGTGAGTAGTCGGTACGAACAGGTATGAAATGAGCAGATTTTGTTAACCTATCCACAACCACCCACACCGAATCTTTCTTAGTGGGTGTCAAAGGTAACCCACTCACAAAGTCCATTGTTACTCTTTCCCACTTCCATAGCGGAATTTTCACAGGTTGCAATAATCCCGAAGGCAATTGATGCTCACTTTAACTCTTGGGCACGTCAAACATTTCCCAACAAATTCGATCACCTCTCGTTTTAATCCGGGCCACGGTACACCTCTCGCAAGTCTCGATATAACTTATTCCCTCCAGGATGCATGGCACAGAGTCCACTATGAGCCTCTTTTAGAATTAACTGCCTTAATTCAGGGTCCATTGGAATACAAACCCTTCCACGAAAGCACAGAATTCCTTCAGTGTTCAACCCAAAATCCTCGTTCTCACCATTCTTAACTTGCTGGAACCGAAGAGCTAATAAATCGTCCTTCAACTGTTTCTCCTTAATCTGCTCAGTCCAAGTAGGCCTTACTTGCAGTTCTGCCAACAAGCTTCCATCGTCGTACAGACTTAAACGTGCGAACAAGGCTCTTAAATCCGTAACAACCCTTCGACTTAACGCATCCGCCACCACATTAGCCTTTCCTGGGTGGTACTCTATCGAACAGTCGTAATCTTTAAGCAACTCTACCCATCTTCGTTGCCTAAGGTTCAACTCCTTCTGAGTCAACAAGTACTTTAGGCTCTTATGATCTGTACATATAATGCACTTCTCCCCATATAAGTAGTGTCTCTAAATTTTTAACGCAAAAATCACCGCTGCTAACTCCAAATCATGCGTAGGGTAATTCACCACATGAGCCTTAAGCTGTCGCGATGCATAAGCGAACACCTTGCCCTCTTGCATCAGTACGCAACCTAACCCCACGTACGACGCATCGCTATATACAGTAAAGTACTTCCCAGACATCGGTTGAATCAACACTAGCGCTTCGGTCAATACCTTTTTCAACCGATCAAAAACTTTTTGTTGTTTCTCGGTCCAGACAAATGGTACTCCTTTCCTTATAAGTTTTGTCAAGGGTGCTGCCATCACCGAGAAACCTTCCACAAACCTTCTGTAGTAACTTGCTAACCCTAGAAAACTCTGAATTTCCGATACTGACCTAGGTGGCTTCCATTCCAGAATCGCTTCGATTTTTCGAGGATTGAACTTGAGCCTTCAGTTCTACCAACTCCTTCGGTGCCATCCTATAGGGTGCAATAGATACTGGAGCCGTTCCAGGCAACAAATCGATTCCAAACTCAACTTCCCGATTCGGAGGTAATCCAAGAAGCTCTTCCGGAAAAATATCCTAGAATTCCCTAACAGTTCTGATGGTCTCTACAGTCAGATCCTCAGTTTCAGCTTGGCTTACCAAAGCCAGATATGCCTCGCACCCCTTGTGCATCAGTTTCTCAGCCCTCAACGCTGATACTACATTGGATAAGTAATCCCTTCGTTCTCCAATAATCATTACCTCTTCATCATTGATGATCCCTTAACACCATCCTCTTAGTTTGCACAATCCAATGTTGCCTTATGCTTGGTCAACCAATCCATCCCTAGTATCGGATCGAATTCTTCAGCGGTAACTCCATCAAATCCCCACGAAAAAACCCCGCCTTGAATCTCCAAAGGCACCTCCTTGAAGAGTTTCTCTACCTTAACCGAATGACCCAAAGGACTTTTCACGAGACACCTCACACACGACCTCTCCTCGGCACACACCAGTGCCCCCGTAAATGTTATATGCCACATATGAATGGGTTGATCCCACATCAATCGAGCGGTATAAGGTACACCAAATATAAAAACGCGTGCGCGATATGGCATCAGTCGTCGTCACCTCTCCTCGCGACGACGAAAGATACACCAAAGGCGGGTGACGAGCATCCGTGTTACCAATACCCCTGCCGGGTGCCCCATGTCCACGGCCATTACCACCGCGACCTTGTTCACGACCTCTCGGCAGCGACGGTCCTTCCCTCACAGGTTAAGCCAGTCGCACAGCCCCTTGTTCGGCCACCTAAGCCTGAGTGGCCCTTCTAGGACAATCCTTAATCCTATGTTCCTTAGACCCACAACGAAGACAAGCCTCAGAACGCTTCCAGCACTCTCCTTGATGCATTCTGCCGTAAACCCCACAAGCTTGCGGTCTACTTATGTTCACCGGAACCGCTCGAACCGGTTCCTCCATCCTAGCTCTCTTAACATTTCGATTTGTAGCACCCGCTGGTCCAGCATCCCTCCTGAACCGATTCCGATCCCTATCACGATTCTTTCGTCCAGTTTGTTTCACCTCCTCGGCTATCTTAGCCTTCTCCACCAGTGCAGCGAAATCTCGCTCTCTCTGCGGAGCTATGAGCACCCTTAACTCATCTCTAAGACCATCCTCAAAATGAACGTTGTGCTCGTATTCGGTGGAAACGATGCCATTAGCATACCGACTCAATCGTAGAAACTCCGCCTCATATTCAGCAATGGTCTTATTTTCTTGAGTCAGATTCAAGAATTCCTTTCTGCGTGCATCCACATAGCTAGCTCCAACATATTTTGCCTTAAAGGTCTGCTTGAACAGCTCCCATGTTACCCTCTCAGCTGGGGTACCCTCTCTCACAGTAATCCATCACTGATACGCTTCATCCCGCAGCAACGACACCGCCCCTTTCAACTTCTGCTCCACTAAGACGTCCAGGTCATCCATGATCCGCTCTGTGGCTTCCAACCAGTACTCAGCCACATTTGGAGCCACTCCAGATACGCCCCTAAAAATCTCAGCTCTGTTGGCCCGAAGTCGTTCAGAAATGGACCCCCTATTCATGAGCCCGCTGTTAACTCCGGCCACCCTTTCCAGAACCCTCAACATGGCCTGAGACAAAGCGTCATCCCCTGCGGCCCGGTCATACGGTCTATTTTTATTGACCGGTGGTGGTTGTGCCTCGCCAACTGGTATGTGTTCAGATGACGCAGTTCCAGCTTGAGTGCTACCCCGGCCTCGACCACGGCCTCTTCCCCGAGTAGTCCTTGTACTCATAACGATTTATCTGATTACGAATTTTATGACATTAGTTTACTGGTTTAGCCAATTTCAATACTTCCTCCATCAATACCCCAATCCCATGCAACAGATATTAATAGATGCATATAATGTAAAATACAGTATCAAACAATCATGCAGTTTAGCCAATTTAAACCCTAGGGGTATATCGGTAATTTTGCTCTTTAGGGGTAATTTTTGTAACTTAGCAACTACACTAGCTACTTCAGTAATTTTCAACAATTTTATGCAATTTGGTTCCACCATCTAACTAACAGGCTAATTTGCCCATCTCTTACCCATATTGGTCCGTAAGCCCATTAGGCCCAGTTTTGGCCCATCGAGCCCCTTTTCCGAAGTACGCTAAAATGTCACACAACTTACTTACCACTTTGTAGTGCTAGATCCAACAATTACTCTATGTCTTGAGAGCATTCGCATACTCACAAGCCCATGAAATGCCGGAATTTTGGCATTTCGGCTTTTGCTGAATTGAACTAAGGAAGGGTGTTCGGTACACACCTGTTTCACGACGACTGCCACCGAGATCCCTTTTGATGTCCTACAATTGATTAGCACAGTTCTTATTTACAAACCGAAATCACTAAACCCACAACCTATTTCTCCCTGATCGACCCATGTCCCTAAAAGCCTTTGAAACCTTACCTTTTTGCCAAAATCGATAGCTAGCTCCGAATCCGATTGCTCCAACAACCCACGCCTTCAATCCAACACTTAAGAAGACACTAATCATAGACAGAAAACGTCAGTTAAAAATCCTTAGAGCCACATGCCCAAATCGACAGCCTTCCTAGGTTTTAGAGACTTCGGCTTTTCCTAACTTTGTAAAATAGGACCAGATTTGAGATGTTGAACACTTAACCCTTTCTCCTTTTTGATCTGCCCACAATATGATGCAGATTTATCTTTCAAACGACGGTAGAACTCGATTCTCGGAGTTTTACAGTTTCGGCTATAAGCCCCAAATCTATGGTTTTCGGCTTTTGTGGTTTCGGCACAAGTGTTGAAGAACAGCAGGTTTGGTGAACGGTTTTGAAGAAGAAAAAAAAATGAAGAAAGAAGAATAGAGAGAATGGTGGTTTCGGCTAGAGAGGAAAAAGAGAGAAAAGAACAACCCCAAGGTGTTTAAGCAGAAGAAAACGACACCACTCAACACCCTAAGTGCCGAAATACTAATTTAAAACCCCTCTGCCGAAATCCCCTTTCTAATTCCCCTAATTCGGCCAACTCCTAGCCTCTCTCCAAATCCCTTAAATCTCTCCCCTTATCACTCCTTAATCCAAGCGTTTGGACTGATTCAAACTCTCCTTTGGCAGAATCCACCTGGACTCCAACACTACCCCTCCTGCACTTAAAAATAATTGCATCTATTTGTCAGCACAGGGAATCGATCCCTTTCCTTCTCCAATGCTTCACGCCACCTTTCTAGGAGCCTAGTGGCGTCACCCTGGCCACTTTACCAAGGCTCTTTTTGTGATGCAATTTACCCATAACTCTATTCAAGGGCCACCTAGCCAGAACCCCTAACTCCTATGTCCAAAATTCAAAAATTCACCTGTTTTTTGGCCAACACATGGGCCTTCCATAAGCCCATCTACCTACTCAAAATATTAATCTCACTTCCAAATACAAAATTTTAAAATATTTACAAAATATTGAAACCCGCGAATAAATCCGAAAATCAGGATGTTACAACACCTCCACCAGTGCTTATATTATTTACCTAGGCACAATCCGATTTCCTGGTCATCTAAGAAACAACACACAATTGCACACTCCTCTACTGAATTTGAATATCGTGTTGTCGCTTCTCTTGCTATTAAGTTACGTTGGATTTGTTCTCTTCTAACTGAGCTTGGAAATTGTGGTCCCGCTACTCTTGTAATCTATTGTTACAATGTTGGTGCAACTCATCTTTGTTCCAATCCTATCTTCCATTCATGAATAAAGCATGTTGCAATTAATTATCATTTTATTTGGGATCAAGTACAAGGTGGAGCTTTACGTGTTAGTCATGTGTCCTCAGAAAATCAATTAGTCGATGTCTTAACCAAGCCTCTTCTGCGCACTCCCTTTCAACTTTTGAAGATCAAGATTAGACTCTCCTCTTGAGCTCCATCTTGAGGGGGTATATTAAAGGAATTAATTTATTAATTATTTAATTGTGTATTTCTGTAATTATGTTGTTAGGTGCTATTAATATTCTAAATTGATAACAAATCTCATAGATTAAGTAATTTGTTAAATTTAGAATATTTGATTGGTTTGGTCAAACAACCCAATCTCATCATGTATCTATCTATATATATATCTTACCTTTAATCAATAAAATCAAGACATTATTCTCAACATCTTTAGGATTTACCTATTTAAATTTCCTTTTACTCACAATTTAAACTATTTTTTATTTTAATTTCATACATATTGCACATGTGTTATTATTTTTAGTTTCAAATCTTACATTCCATTATTTTTTGTATGTTATTTATAAACGCACTCATACGTTATGAATACATGGTTTCCATATGCATATGTAACAACTCGTTTTCCAGTGGTGTTAAAAATGGTGGTTTTGATACTACAATTTTGATGTGTAAGTCCGTAAATATTAATAATTTAATATTTATGAGGTCATTAGTGTTGTATTAAAATTTACTTTTAAAATTTTAACGTTTAGTTAGTTAATTAAAGAAAAAGGATTAAATCATAAAAAATGTTAAAATTCATCGCTATTAATTTATTTGGGTCAATTGAATGGGGAAAACATTATGGTATGGATTTACATAGCAAAATAGCCGTCTTTAATGTTGGTGGCCGATTTTAAAGCTTAGTGTATTAAGTTTTATAAGTAAATTGTTAATTAAATTAAAGTTTAAGAATTAATAATAAAATAAAGGAAGTAACATCCGTTATCTTCTTCCTTTCATTATTTTTCAACTGAAATAAAAACCATAAAACCTTCATTTTTGAAGCTAAGGTTCGTCCAAGCTAAGACTATTGCATGTAAGTGTTTTCTTGATCTCATTTCATGAATTTTATGTTTTAAAAATTATTTTAGTTTAATCTAGCTAATTTGGGAGTTAATTCGCAAAACTGTTAAAAGTTTAGGGACTTACCATAAATGATTTAAGGGTATTTGTGGGCTTAATTAATAAATTAATGAGGTTTCTAACACCCTAAACTCGGCCTAGACATTATGGCCGAATCAGGAGATGTCACAAAGAAGGGGTTTGAAAACAATTGATTCCATCAACTAACCACTAATAGAACTCACATTCCTTCATGTTTGTACAGAAAATATTATTTTAACAGTTCATTTGTAAAAGCACTTATTATAGTGGAAGTTAAACAAATCCAAAACATTTTAGAAACTCGTTTCGTTTTTTTAGAAAACCTCTCTTTTTGGTGTAAAATCCATTTCCATAAAATATTTTGTTAAGCATGCATCATATTGAGCATATCAAACCAAAGAAAGTTAAAAACTCAAACAGTCCAAAAATTACAACTCTCAGAATTAAATTTCAAATTATTAAATACCATAAATTAATAAATCTAAACAATTTTACAAAAGAGTAGTCACCGCCGAGTCCCTGCTGCACCGATCTGCCTAAGATTGAGGATTACCTGACAATACAGACAAACAAATGTGAGTTTACGTAAACTCAATGTGTAACCCAGTAGAATTAAGCATGCAATCATACAGAATCTTATACACATTCGGAACATATACAGGTGCAGATTTGGGCTCAAGCCCATTTCAGATACAGATACAATAAACAGAATCAGCCAATCAAAATCCTACCCCAATCCTCTACACACCATCTCCGACCATCCCAACACACAATGTGGGGTTAAAAACACCCACCTATCCCTACACACCAGGTTGTGCCGTTACGACACGTATCAAATATAGTGCAACCAAGTTGCCAGATAAGAGGCGATGACCTCCATACAGAACACTTTCTCTATCAATATGAAACCCACCCCATAATCATATACAGAATAGATACAGAATAACATATATAGAATTAACAGATTAACATGCTTATATATACAAATAGCAGTTATGTAATTATCATAGTAATCAGACATGCATATTCATACTCAACCAATGTTTCAAACTATCAGGTCACATAGCTTTAGGGTTTAGTTAGCCCTTACCAACTCTACTGAAGGCCCACAGTCAATTGGGATGACCCGTGCGACCCAAGGAGAAATTTTAAAATTTTGGGCCTATATGCCCGTGTGGGCTGACACGCCCAGATGGGCCTTGCCCATGTGAACTACACGGCCTGGCCCAAGAATCTACATGCCCGTGTGGCCCACACGCCTAACTCGGCCTAGCCCGTGTGACTCACACGGCCACACTCGAACCACCACACGGCCGTCTGCTACGCACGATCATGCCTTCATTGACCACACAGCCGTGTTCTCGTACACTACCTACTACACGGGTGACCACACGCTTGTGTGGCTTCAATAGTGCAGTTTTTTACTTTTACCGAAACGTCATTTTTTACATTTCGAGTACACACCTGGTACGATTTTGATGAGAAAGCACTCTCGAGGCCACCAAAACCTAAATTCGACACCATCATACCCAAAATAAGTATTAAACCTCAATTAAACTGAACCAACGAAGATTGACAACGAAGGAACTCAAGCACACGCTACTTACCCAACTTCACGATCAAACCCAACTATGGTTTGTAGGGCAAAACTTCGTTCATCACGATTCGCTGCCAAAACCCAGAATCATATTAACGAGAGAACCAAAATTGATATAATAGTCAAAATAATTACCCCCAAAATGAACAAGTTCACTACTCTTATCTACCAGCACACGAAGAACTCAGAGAGTTATAACGCTGACCTTGGAAGAGCAATATTGATAGAATAATGAAAAGGGAAGAAATTTCCTTGAATGGAGAAAAGGTAAAACGACAAAAAGGGAGGAAAAGAACGTCAGTTTTCTAGAAAGAGATAATTTTGAAAAAATAAAAATCTAAATGAAATTATCCTCAAATCCCCCCCATTTTCTCCCACTAAACCACTAACTCATAACATCCTCACAATTCCAACTCTACCGAAACTCTTATCAGATGACTGAACAAAAATAATACCCTCACTCTCGCAAGGATTCGAACACAAGACCTTCAATACACCAACACCCTTATCACTCGAATCAGCAGGCTCTTCTGTTATGGAATTACAGACAATTACATATAGGCCCAAAGAAAAAAGGTAGAGCTTAGATAAAAAAATAGCCAAAATTTGATAAAGGTAAGGCTTGAACTTAGGACCTCTCAGACACTCCCAGAACACTTAACCACTGAAGCAGATGCACATTTATGCCAAGTGCTTACAAAAATATAAATAAAAAGATCAGGGCGTTACAAGGTTGATAGATAAATAGAAGCATTTGTTAAGTGGTTTTAGTAATTTTAATGTTCAATGATTTAATTGTTAAAATAGTAAAAATTACATGGAGTTAGTGTGAAATTTTGTGACCTAAGGTTGTTTTAGGATGATGATAATGTAATAATTTTGGCTTTAATTATGAAAAATAAACTTGTTTCGATTTTAGGGACTAAATTGAATAATATGTAAAAGTTTGAGGTAATTGAGAAAAATGGTGAATAGGAAGACATGCATTAAATTGAATAAATTGAGGCTAATAAATTGAAATAAACTATTTTATAGATCAAGATTCAGTAGACAATCGAAGAAAAGGGAAATTTATTGATTAGTCATTGAATTTTTACTATCTCTATTGTTTAGCCCTGATAAGTTCATACAATTTAGTTTAGTTTAAATTGAAATGTTATATTGATTGTGACTTGTGGTTATTTTATATTTTAGTTATAATTAAATTGTTATAAATTGTTGTGAGTTGAAAAAGTTATTGACTTGAGCATGGTTAATACGATGATATGTTTTGAGCCCGATGAACGTAAGATAGGATACAATTGGCATGCCGATAGGTTACGTTGCACACTGTACGAGATTGATTTGTGATGAGACAATGATTCCTGACTTGTTACTATCCACTGAATTTACCGAAGCCTAACATTTGTTACAGACTATCGTATTTTATTTACAGTGATTTTGGCATGTTACCGGGGGCAGATGTAAAGCCTACGGGCTTGGCATTTAGTGCCCAGACGTGTTCTTAGTTAGTTTGGCTCGTTTGAGCTTTCTAGTGTGTTTTGGATGGATAACTGCGTATCCGTATCTGTTATATCATTCATTGGGAAAATTTTTAATGGTTAGATAGATGACTTGTTATTAAATTATACAAATGTTTGCATGATTTTTCAATATTATCGTGACTTATATTGAATGATCTCGTATGATTGAATAGAGTACGCAACTCGTGTATATATATATATATATATAAACTTACCTGTTGAATGATTGTGGTTGATAGGATTATTGTTTATTAACCTTCTTATTATATGTTTGTTATATTTATAGGTAAGTTTTATTGTTTCAACTGTCAAATTTACTAAGCTCTATTGAAGCTTACTCATGTCATTTTCTCGTTTCTTTGTAGATAACATTTTGTGAAATCGGGCGATCAGATTAACTTGAAGATCACACTATCTAGATATCCTTTGTTAGATTTTGATATGTTTACTTTTGGGTTATATGGCATGAAATAGGTGAGTTTTTTTATATGATTTGGATACTTACTACTAGTGGTACATCTTATGTTTTGATGATGTTGTTTAAACTTGATTTTAGCTTACTTGTGTATAATTTTTTGGTTTTGGCTTGTAAATGTTCATATATATATGTTTTGGCTATTTTGTTTGTGTTCCTTATGAGTGAATGAATTATAGTAGAATTGTAGCTGAATGGAATGAATGAAATGGTAAATTTGGCATGTGTTCATGGTAAGGACTTGTGAACTTTGAATGTGAATTGGTTGGTGTATGAAATGTGGTGCCACTGAGGGCATATTGGTTAGGCACATAGGTTATATGTTTTGGCATGTTTTAAGCTTGTTTAGATTAGTTTTAATGGCATGTTAATGGTTGTTTTTGGTTTGGATTGGCTTGGTGCCTGAGGTGAGAGAAATTGAACGTCAATAATGACAATGTATCGTAAAGAAAAGAAAGAAAAACAAAACTCACAGAATTTGACGTGGAAACCTTTTCGAGAAAAAACCACGGGCGGAGGAGAAGAAAATTCACTATATCAAATTCGAATGATGCAAGAGAAGAGAAGATTATGTCCATTTATAGGTTTAAAACCTTATTCTAATCAAAGTAAAAAAGAAGTAATGCAGTAAGGTTAAAAGACCTTATTCTAATCATCATCGAATAGAGGAAGTAAACTTTTATACGGATTTCACTTGTACAACCTGTACCGTGCTATGGAGGCCTCCGGCCCCCACACCCCCAATTGCGATCCCAGTCCAATATTTTGCTTATTGGGGATCTACAATGGGTTGTAGCCTTTGCCCTCATAGATCCCCCTATCTTGCCACTTGTATTTTAATTTTAACAGGAATTTTGGTCACACAACTCTAATATAAGGAATTGGTATTGTTTTGCTTTGTTTTGAAAGCTATTTTAGGTGCACACGCCCGTGTGCCACTCATAGTCATACCATACAGCCGTGTGAACTATTTAATTTTGGTGCAAGTTTATCCCACACGGTCATAGGTTGTTACACAGTTGTGTGACTCTATTTCAATTTGCACACGGATGGGCACACAGTCTGCGACACAACCATGTGACCCTATTTTCGAACTGTACATGGTTTGACTGCACGACCATGTTCCTAAACCACGGCCTGGCCACACATGAACAAGATAAATTCAAAATATAGAATCATAGTGTTGATTCAATTTTTTCATTAAAATTTTTTAATGATTTTATATAAGTGATTTACTTTATTAATAATAAAAGTAGAATGATGTAATTTGATTAAATTAAATTTTTGTGATCTATGTGAAAGTTGAAGTTAAGTTTAATGATTTAAAATGTAAATTACTCCAATAACTATAATCAATTTAATTATTTTATTAAGTTAGTGGCATAGATTCACATTTATGAAATTGTTAAAATATATTTTATATACAAATTAAGTTGTATTTTTTATGAGAGTACTTTTGTCTTTTTATATAATAGATATATAAAAATTTGAACCTGAAACACCATATATGATAAACAATCAACTTTATTATTGTAATCAAAATATCAATTTATTTTTATCTGGATTTTTAATAAATATATTTATTACATAAAATTTTCTTTCACATGTTGAGTTTTCATAAATTTAATCTAATTTAAAATATTTACTTTTTTTAAGCATTTGATAGGGATAAAATATAGTTATTTGTATTTTGTAGGTATAACTTTCCTAATTGAACTACGAGACAGTATTTATTTTCTTTGAAGTACCAATATAATACAATAAACTACTTTTTGGCCTATCACACTATGTATGCTTATTGTAACCTAATTTCTTTTTCTAGATTTTGAAACCTAAACAAACTTAATTCCTTTTTTGAGTTTATGGGCTTTTGAACAATCTATTGAAATAAACATATATATATATATATATATATATACTTTGGCTTTTAAATCCAAATATTAGTTGAAGCAAATATTTATAAATTAGAAAGAAATTAAATTAAATTATTGACGGACGTTAAAACCATTAAATAAAATTTCTTACGTTCTAATTTAATTAAATAGTAGTATAGAGTAGTAGGATCAATCCCACAGGGACTGAGATTTCTAATTTTCCTATTTACATGACCAGACTTCTGAGTTTAGGTAGTTGTCGTGCCCACGATCTGTGCATGAAAAGTTGTAAAATAAATAAAAAGGGGGGAATTTAGTTGATAAAGGAAATAAAATAAATAAATATAAAATAAAATAGAATTAGAATTATGATTGCAAAATAAAATTAAGAAAATTAAATCAATTTGGTGAATCAAATATATTAATGCTTAACCTCAACCTTGGTACACTCAAAAATCAAAACGATCATTGAAAGTAAATTTTCCTTTCCAAATGATAAGCTGGTTACAACTATCAAGGACACCCCAACTGTCAACTTTTCCTTGTGTAGTTGGTTCCGATTCAACCTGCAAACCAACTTTTACCAATTATCTAACCACGTAACACGTGTTCGCAATTTAAGATCTCGGCAACCCTACGATCTAGAAAAGTGAACTCAAATTAATGGCCTCAACTGTGTGGGTCGTTTAAATTCGATCACTATCTCCCTTTGACGGAATCCAACTAGCTTTTTCCAATTGAACATGTCAATTTGTTCATGGGAACTCGAATATAGTAGATGACCAACCCGATTTCCTAACTGTACGCCAATACAACTCCCACCCAATGTGCGCTTTGAGCTGAAATTGAATCAACTTTAAAGGACGATTGTGACTATCCTATATTCCGAAGATATAACGAATACCGTATTGAAAGGTTTTTAGTACGTATTCATATCTCACGATGTTTTGGTCAAAATGATAGCCGAGAAAAAGCTAAAAGGAGATTAGTTGAGCATGAGACTAATCATGCTTGGTGGAATATTAGAATGGGTTTAAGTGTAATAGTGATAGGTAGAGGAAGGAATGGACATAAAGGGTAATTGAACCAAAAAAAAAATTGGAAAATGAATGACAAAATGCTTGTACTGCTAAAAGACACGTGAAAGAGAAAAGAAATAAATGGTTTTTATTCAATTTCTAGTCTGTTTTCCAAAGCCACCATACAAGGTATTTATATACATTCCATATGCTAAGTTTAGCCTAATTCATCTAACAACCAACCACAAAAAATCAGATTTTATATCAAATTTTTTTCTAAATCTAGCTTTTTACAAAGTCAAATAGAAAATCTGATCAACCATAAATTTCTCAAAATTTTCAATTCGGCCCCCTTTTATTGCTTGTGCTCCAATTTAACATGATTTTGTTGTTAACTCGAATTTCGATACTCCAACTGCATACTTGATAAAATTTAAAAAAATTACAGGCTCAGTAGCAAAAATTACCGAAATTGGGTGCATTAAACATACAAATTCAGTTTGTTATCAGTTACAATAGTCAATAAAATTACTAGTCATTTGGATAGTGCGAATCGAGTTTGAATTATAGCAAAGTAATTTTTGTTTTGTGAAAAACCAAAAATTAAAGAAAAAAATGAAAACAAAATTCTATTCTTTAAATAAAATCTAGCTTTTATAGAGATCACTTAATTCAATTTTGTAAGGAATTGGCAAGAAAATTTGGGATGTGAAGAGATAAAGAAAACAATTATATGCTTCATTCGACTTCTAAAATCTGGAAAAGAAATTTGCAATGTGATAGGGCAGTGATTATAGCTAATGTGATAGGGCATATAATCATAAGTGGAAAAAAATTATAAGTACCATTTTGTGAAATGAGGTATATCATTACCACATATCAATTGGTTTCAAGAAATATGTAAATAAATATATAATTTTATTAGGAAAGAAATCAAGAAATATATTTTGATATGCAAATATCTGTTAAATATGTAAATAATATAATTAGTTATGTAAATAATATATTTAGGAGAGAAGTTAGAGATTTACATAGATTTATTGGGTGATTTATTTTCCATGCTTAACATGTATATATATGACTCTTTTTTGCTTATTAATGGAGAAGAAGAAAGTCATTTTCTATAAAAAGTTCTTTCATGGTATCAGAGCCAAAGAAAAACAAAATAGTCATGAATAGCGAAAGAAAGAAACTTGCTTCCACCTACGTGTTGACTTCAAACGATAATCATGGTAATATAATTACTTAGGTGAAATTAAAAAGAAACAACTACGATGAATGGGCTCGAGCAATATGAATTGCATTGAGGGCCAAGAAGGAATTCAGATTTATTGATGGAACAATTAAATAACCTAATGATGATTCCTCTAAATTGGAGGATTGGTGGATTGTAAATTCTATGTTGGTTTCATGGATGCTCAACACAATCGAGCCAACCCTGCAATTTACTATAACTTATATGGAGATTGTAAAGGATATATGGGAGGATATCAAAGAATGATTCTCTATTGCTAATGGACCTCGTCTTCAACAGATCAAGGCAGAACTTGCCAACTGCAAATAGAGAGATTTTCCAATTGTGACTTATTATGGGAAATTGAAACAACTATGGGAAGAACTCATGAATTATGAGCAGATTCCCATTTACCATTTTGGAAAATGCAATTGTAATATTACAACTGAATTCGACAAGAAACGAGAAAAAGAAATGCTTCATCAATTTTGATGGGGTTAGAAGATGCGTTATATGGAGTTGTTCATTCTAATATTTTGAGCACAGGTCTATTGCCAAACTTAAATAAGGCATACTCATTGGTGTCCCAAGAAGAACGCATTAAAAAAAATTTCACAATGGAAGGAGGAACATGGAGAAGTTATGAGTTTCGCGATGCAGGTTAAGATAGGAGGCCGAAAGTATAAAACAGAACAAGAGAAAAATCAATTGTTTGCTCACATTTCAAAAGAAAGGGACATGATTCTAAAACTTATTTCTAACTCATTGGATATTTAGAACAGTAGGGTGACTGATCCAAAGGGACTAGACGTGAACAATATGGACAGAGTACAGGGCAAGGACATAGTAATGCGCCAAAAGTGAATATAGCCCATACAATTGGGCAACCATCATCATCAGTGGCAGTAATAGGAGAAAGTATAGCGTTTTGGGCCTTGACAGTTGAACAATGACACTCTTTCTCAATTCGTTGAACATGTGCAAATCAGGTACTGGCGAAAAGTTGAATGGTAAGAGTGATCAGAGTTGGATCATTGATTCGGGTGCTTCCCAACATATGATAGATACTTTAAAATGTTTAACAAATTTGAAAGAAATTGAGGCATGTCCAATTGGTTTGCCTAATGGTGAAGAGGTAATGGCGTTGAAGGAGGGATTAGTTTGTTTGGGAAAATATATCAAACTGGACAATGTTCTTTATGTTCTAAATTCTGAATTGCAATTTGATATCTGTCTCATAGTTAGTTGATGGATCTAATTGTGATGTCCAATTTACTAATAAAATTTGTGTTATATAGGACCGCACCTCGAAGATGATGATTGGAGTGGGTGAACAACGTAAAGGACTTTATTGTTTGAAGTTGGTAGCATCAATCTAAACATGCAAGTCTAGTCATATAGATTCCTTTGAATTATGGCATAGAAGGATGGGGCATCCGTCTTCAAAAGTAGTTTAATATCTTCCTCAGATTAAACTTAGTAATCGTTTGGTGAAGAATAAACCATGTGACATTTGTGTGAGAGCTAAGCAAACAAGGGAAGTTTTTGTTTATAGTGACACTGAACAAATGAAAACTTTGAATTAATTTATTGTGATTTGTAGGGACCTTATCATGTTAATACTTCTTGTGGTGCCTAGTATTTTTTTACCATTGTTGATGACTTTTTTAGGGGTTTATAAATATATTTGTTGACTGAAAAAATAGAAGTGGGCCTTGTCATGCGTAATTTCTTTGCTATAACTAAAAGACAATTTCATCAAGATGTAAAAGTAGTTAGAACTAATAATGGGACTAAATTTGTGTGCTTGAAAGACTATTTTTATAAAAATAGAATTTTATATCAAACTTCATGTGTAGGAACAACTCAACAAAATGGTTGTGTTGAAAGGAAACATTGCCATATATTAAATGTGGCCAGAGCTTTAAGATTTCAATGCAATCTTCCTATCAAGTTTTGGGGAGAATGTGTTTGACAACTGGATATTTGATCAATCAGACACTTTCTAAACTATTAGAAGGAAAGACTCATTATAAGATCTTGTTTGGTTAACCTTCTAGTTATAATCATATTTAAACTTTTTGATGTCTTTGTTATGCTCGGAACTTGAATAAGGAAAAAGATAAATTTGCCAGTAGAAGTCAATGTTGTGTGTTTATAGGATATCCCTTTAGGAAAAAAGGGTGGAGAGTTTATGATATTGATACAGGAAAGTATTTTGTATCAAGAGATGTTATGTTCTTTGAAAATGAATTTTCATTTGTTGATGTGAGTAAGGAGGGTGCACGACCAAATCTAGTACAAAGTGTTCATTTTGGTATCACCAATCATACTGATGGTGAGTAGAATAAGGACGAAGAAAGTGAAGTACTTGAGATTTAAATTGTGACTTAATGTGATAACAAAAATAGGTGGTGTCACTGAAATCTCGGGTGAATTTGTTCAAGAACAACAACTTAGGCGTGGTCATAGAACAAAAGAAGTTACAACTTGACTACGAGATTTTGTGACATATACTATATAACGAATAAGCTCATCTGCTCATTCATCCAAACCAATCATGTCTTCAGGTATCTTCTATCCTATAGTACATTATGTAAATTGTGACAAATTTTCTCCAAAACATTGCTCTTTCCTAGAGCCATGACAGCCGAAAGGGAGCCTACCTTATATGTTCAGGCCATAAAAGATATTCAATGGAAAAAACCTATGATGAAAGAAATTAAGGCTCTTAAGGCTAATGGGACATGGACTTTGAAAGATTTACAATCCAAAAAATGAGCTATAGGGAGTAAATGGGTTTACAAAATCAAATATAATTCAGATGGGTCATGTAACAGCCCGGTTTTGGGTCTAGCCGGAACAGTGGTTTCGGCACCACAAATATGAGGTCATAAAATTTATTTTAATATTCTTTTGAGGTCTACAGCATGATAATATGATTGTGTAAAAATTTTTTTAAGAAATTTTACCGTTTGACTGCCTAAATTGTGAAAAAAGACTAAATCGTGTAAAGTGCTAAAGTTGTGTTCTATTAGTTAAATGTGTTAAATAGCTATAGAACTTAAAAGCTGAGGTCCTTAATGAGAAATTAGGCCATTATATGTGTGGATGGCTGTACATGGAGTGTAATAAATGAAAAGTCAAATTTTGGTGAAAGTTGGTATTTGATGACAAAAGCAAAGATTAATAAAATAAAACAAATGGCAATCTTTCTTCTCCATATTTTCTCGACCGAAAAACACAAGAGAAAATGGGGTTTTGAAGCTCAAATTTTCAGCAACTTAAATCCTTTGCATGTAAGTGAAATTTGTGTTTGTTTTTGTGGATTTTTATATTTTTGGAACCCTTGTAACTTAATCTAGCTAAATAGGGGACTAACTTGCAATATGGTTGGAAATCTAGAGTTTTTACATGAGAGAATATTTTCTATTTTTTAATTTTAATGGAAGAAAATAAAATCTTGTTGTGTGTTGAACAACTTTTGTTAAGGGACTCTTGATGAAAATGTGAAATAAGGACTAATTTGTGAAATGTGAAATTTATTAGTTAAATGTGAGAAATTGTGAAATGTGTGAGCTGCTATAGGCATGAAAATGATTCGGCTATGCATGGTAGTAAATAAATTGAACACATTTCATTTTACGTGCCTAGGGGAAAAATTATAAATATGTCAAACTTTAGGGGCAAAAATGTAATTTTTATATAATATGATTTTTTGATCCTATTGAATAGTGTGACTAATAAATAGGCTAAATGTGATATTATAGATCAAATAAAATGAAATTATGGCCCAGAACAGGGGAAAAACGTGAAATTGACGATTAGGTCTCTTTTTGCCATTTTGGTATCGAGGTAAGTTCATGCTTAAATAATGTAACCTTATGTTGTGTATTTACTATTTTGATATTGCATGAATTGTATACATTTGTTTTTATGAAATTGATTAATGACAATTTTGACGAAGTTTCGAGAAATGAGAAATCTCTATTTAACCTCAAGGGTAGAATACAAATGTCATGATATTAGTACTACCGAGATTCCGTATAAGACCATATCTGGGATATGGTATCGGTATGTGATTTCGTATAAGACCATGTCAGGGACATGGCGTCGATATGATATTTCGTGTAAGACCATATCCGGGGTATGGCATTGATACAGTACTAAGAGTATGAAAATGAAATTACTACGAGTAAACAGACATGTACGTAAGACTATAATTGTAAATTCATGATTATTGTGGAAATAATTGTTTATTACACATTGTGGTTGATAGTGCACATACTTGTGATGCAAGATATATGATAAACATAAATGATGATTATGTGTTAGGCTGTTGGGCCGAATTAAGATGTGATCTAATATGTTTATATCATTTCAACGGGTATGTTAAGAACGAGAAAGTATGTGACTATATTACAAGTGGCACAGGTATATACATAGAACTCATGTGAAGTGAATTTGATATGTGATGAATTCTTAGTGAGAATGTACATGAACAAGTTATGCTTGTGAAACATTGATAATCTTGTGACAAATGATCTACATTTATGATGAATGGATACACGATAAGATTTAATAATGATCATGTGATGGGCTTAAGAGCCTAATTGATTAGTGATATTTTACAGTTCATTTATTTAAACAGTGTTTTGTTGGATATGAGGAAAAGAAAGATGGGCATAATTGCCGAACAAAGTCATTATGGGAATATAGTAAGATACGAGTTTAGACAAGTGAAAGATGGTTAAACTATATGTTGAAATTATGATTATTTCCAAATAATGTGCATGTAATTAAGAGGATGAAAATAACTTGATATTTAATGTGATATGTTATAGTGGGGAGACTATAGTGGCTAGGCTAATGCAAAGGCATGTAAACGGTGTTTATGAGATAAATGAGTAAGCACTAAGAATGAATAAGTAGAAATCTTATAATTTAATGCCAATTGTAATTATGGTATTCTTATAGATGAATAAAGTAAATGAATGTTAATAGTTGTTTATTATTTGCATGTGAACTTACTAAGCTTTAAAGCTTACTCCCCTTACCTTCCATCTTTTATAGGTTAATTTAGCTAGCTCAGGTTGGAGACCGCTGGAGATGCCATCACACTATCAAGCTATCACTACAGGTGTAGTTGAATTAAAGTAGTTGAGTCTATGGCATGAATAAGGACTTTGTCTTTTGAGTAATGATGACTTTGTTAATGTGGCCAAATGTGTTGTCCTAGAATAGCTTGTGGTCCAACTTGTATACAGCCATAAGATGTGGCTCATGTTGATTATTGGGTTGTACACCTAATTGTTTATGTATGCATGTGTCGAAGTCTTGGTGAAGTGAATGCTTGATGATGATGGATGATATGATATGGTACATAAGTATAATGAATGAATGATGACAAATTGGTATGGCTATGATCATGGTTTAAACGTGTGAATTGAGAATAGATTAATAATAGTATTGATTGGATATGAAATTGGTGTGGAATGCCTTAAGTAAGCTTGTTAATTTGAGTATGTGAAATAATGGCATTGCATGGGCATGAATTAGTCTTGATTTGGCATGAATGATTGTCAAAAATGTGACATGTTGTGTGCCATGAGATATGTTTAAGTATGTGAGTGTCTAAGGGTGACAAAAGGCTTGAAAAATAGCCTTATAGTGGTCCACATGGGTGGACACACAGGCATGTGTCTAGACCCTGTGTGACACACGGTCTGCCCCATCGACGTGTAATCTGACCGTATGTCCCCTGCACCCTAATAAAAGCAAAACAAAATGCTTAGTAGTAAACACACAGGCAGAGACACAGTCGTGTGTTTCAGCCGTGTGAAGGGCACGACCTTAGGACATGGGTGTGTGCCCTAGTCGTGTGAAGTTTGCACTTGATTTTGGAATTTAATTTGCCACACGGCCTAAGCACACAAGCGTATGACTTGGCCGTGTGACCCTATTTAGTTGATGACATCATAAACAGAGAGTTACACGGGCTGAGGGCACGGGCGTATGACTCCTATTTTGAAGAAAGATTTTCTAAGTGATATGAAAGTTCCGAAAGTTCTCATTTCAATCCCGAACCACACCCAATATATGTTTTGGACCTCGAGGGCCCAAATAAAGGACGACATGCATGTGAATGAAAAGTTTTAAATTTGGACGAAAATTCAGGACTCAATTTTGTATGATTGTGTGAGTTTAAGTCCGGTAATGCCTCGTATCCTGTTCCGGCGTCAGATATGAGTAAGAGGTGTTACAGGTCAGTTGAACGTTATAAATTGAAGGAATTAATTATAGTGAGACCTTTGCTCCTATAGTAAAAATGGTGATCATTCGTACTTTTCTTTCGATGGCAGCAACAAAGAAATGGGAACTTCATCAAATGGATGTTCATAATGCATTTTTGCATAGAGATTTAGAAGAAGAGGTGTACATGAATATGCCTCCTGGTTTTGTCACTCAATAGGCTAGCAAAGTCTGTAGATTACATAAATCACTTTATGGTTTACGACAGACCCCTCGGTGTTGGTTTGTGAAGTTGACAACTGCATTAAAGTGATATGGGTTTCTTCAATCTTAGTCTAACTATTCACTTGTTTACTTTGAATTAAGACAAGATATAATTTATTATACTAGTGTATGTTGATGATCTTGTTATTGTGGGAAATAATAGTGTTACCTCTCAAAAGTTTCAAGATTATTTATGCCACTATTCCCACATGAAATATTTGGGGACATTGAAATATTTTTTGGGTGTATAGGTGGCACGAAATCACGAATGGATTTTTCTTTGCCAATGCAAATATGTTTTGGTTATTGTTAGTGAAGCTGGGCTATTGGGTGTTAAACCATCTGGTTTTCCCATCGAACAAAATCATTATTTAGCCTTGGTAGAGAGTGTTGCTTTGGCAGATTCAGAGAAGTATCAGAGATTGGTGGGAAGATTTATTTACTTGACTCTCAGTCAACCTGAGCTATCCTACAGTGTTTATATATTGGCGCAATTTATGCATCAACCAGATGAAGCTCATTGGGAAGCAACTTTGCACGTGGTCTTTATTTGAAGGGAAGTCTTAGACAAAGAATACTTTTACGAGCTGATTGTGATCTACAACTATTTGGTTACTGTGACTTTGATTGGGGAAGTTGTCTTTTAACGCGACAATCTCTCACTGGGTATTTTGTTATGCTAGGCACCTCTCCTATTTCCTAGAAAACTAAAAAGCAAAATACAGTGTCGATGTCTTATGCTAAAGCAGAGTATCGTTCCATGGCTACAATTGTGTGTGAACTGAAATGGTTAAAGGTTTCTTGTTGTCTCTTGGTGTTGTTCACTCTAATCCCATGTTGTTGTATTGTGATAGTCAAACAGCCTTACATATTGGTGCAAATCTTGTGTTTCATGAGCAAACAAAGCACATTGAAATTGATTTTCATTTTATTCGTGATGAGATTCAACATGGATATGTTCAAATCGCTTATAGCTCTAAGCAACTAGCCGATATCTTCATTAAGGCGTTGGGGACACAATAGTTTAGGTATATTTTACACAAGTTAGGGGTTTGTAATCTTTACGCACCAACTTGAGGGGGTATTAAGAAAGAAATCAAGGAATATATTTAGATGTGCAAATATCTGTTAAATATGTAAATAATATATTTCGGAGAGAAGTTAGGAACTTTATTCTTAAAGTTAGGAATTTGCATAAATTTATTAGGGGATTTATTTTCAATGTTTATCATTTATATGTATAGCTCTTTTTTGCCTGGAGAAGAAGGAAGTAATTTTCTCTCAAACTTCAATGAGAATTGGACTAACAACACTTTATTAAGTAAAAAAGAGAACTTTTTTTTGGTCGGAAATTTTATTAAAAGGGAAATTGTGTAATATTTTGAGCAGAATATCCTGGGGTCAAAGCCAAAACAAGTCACCATTACAACGAGAAACATAACCATGTGTAAAAGAGAGTTGCTAAAGAATCAGCGGAGGAATTATATGTTATATGCATACTCCCTCCATGGTCGTGAAGTTCCCATTTTATTAAATCTACGAATTACGAAACCAATTTCATTCACTATTGGGTTCTAAACTCTACATGCGTTCTATACCAAGTCAATTAATAATATTTCATGGCATGGGATGTTCAGTCACAGCACATCTGCTTAATTCCTCATCTCCCATCTCACTGCTCGCCTTCTGTTGCTTCTTCCTGAAACCACAATTGGTTTCAATGAAATATACATTTCTAATGCATATATATCTAATGAAACCAAACGTAAACTAATTACTTGATCTTCCGATAAATTGCGTTGGTGGCGATGCTTCCCTGGTAAGACAACAAAAGCAAACTGTAAGTTTGTAATTTATCAGACTATGGCCAAACATCTAAACATTGACAACAAATAATGATTAAGTACCCCCTTTCGTCATTTCTTCCATCAGTATCTGAACTTGGTCTTTCTTTATCTTTCTTGCCTTTAAAACACTCTCTTTTCATCTTTTCCAATTCCGAAGCCGTTTTTTCATCTACCTGCACAAAGGCTAAAGAAGCAAGAACTAAAACAGCATCGCAGCCCCTCACAGTGAAACTTACTTCATTATCCTCATCCTTTGGACTTGCTTCTTCTTTATCTTTCTTGACTTTTCCAATGCCCAAGCGTTCATGAACCTCTCTTTTCGCCTTTTCCAATTGCAGAGCAGCTTTTGCATCTAACTTGGCATTCTTTAAAGAAGCAAGAACTACTACAGGATCCCAATCCTCCTCCTCATTATCACTGCCTCTGGACTTCATGGTTTTACACACACACAAAAAAAAAAAAAAAAAAAAAAAAAAAGAAAGAAGAAGAAAGTTTTAGCTAAGAAATCAAGGCTGGTTTTCTTGGTGTATCAAAACGATGATGCCACAGTCGCATGCAGAGGAAGAGGAGGAACTCGAGAATTGATAATTGCTTTGATGATGATTTTATAATGGCAGAGGAACATAAGGTGGAATTGTTATTAAAAGGCTTTAATATATTGGCAAAACCCAGCATGCCTAACAAGAGCCCATACTCTACAACCCAGGCAGCAAGCCTCACAATGATTTTATTCATTAATTGCTAATAATAATTTAATCACTTCTTTTAAGTTTTAAAATATATAGATAAGTTAATAGAATATAATCTTATACCGTAATATGATATATTTTTGGGTAAATTGTTCAGATAGTCATTCTAAAATTACTTCATTCTTGTTTTATTCACTTTAAATTTTTTTTTATCAAATATAGCACTACCGTTAATAAATATTCTTATTTTAGTCATTGTTCCGCTAAACCTAAACAGAAACTGACTAGGATGCCATGTATTAAAATAAAAGTTGAAATAAAAATAAATTTACATGTAAAATAAAAACATAAAAGAAATAAAACAAAGGCGAAATTTGAAATAACTTTTTAGAAAAATTTAGGAGTGTTTTAGGACCTAAACTCAAAATCAAACCTTAAATCTTAAATCAATTGAATTTAGGGTTTGATTTGGAGTTTAAAGTTTAATTTTATTTTAGATTTAGGGTTCTAAAATACTTTCCAAATTTCCACAAAAATTATCCCAATGTTTTATCTCAATTTTATTTTTTTTTTTTGTTTCCTTTTCCTTTTATTGAAATGTCGTCGTTCTGATTTTATTTTATCTTTTTTCAGCTTTTATTTTTAATACATCTAAACTTATTTTTTTCAACTTTTATTTTTAATACGTGGCATCCCCGTTACCTCTTTGTTTGAGTTTTAAAGGCACTACAAATGAAGTAATTTTAGAATGACTATCTTGATAATTTATTTTATTGTTTTGTGAAAATCTAAGCTCCAATCAATTTTAATAAGAAAACGAGAATATGTAAATTATAATTTTTTTCTTACAAGTTTTTGAAATGTCATTTGTTGAATAGTTAGTCAAAATTTTAAATAATGGAGGTATTATATTTAAGGTGTTTATGTTTTATTTTAATTTTAAGTTTTGTCTCTCAACTTTGAAAAGAATCTAAGGAATTCGCCGATTTCAAGAAGTATCTCACCACAAAAGAAAAGTTTAGCATTTAGCTTTAATAAGGTGAAAATTCATACTTTTATATTGAATTAGTAGGTAAGAACATTACCACTTTTACATAAAGAATGAATATAAAATATGGACAATCATTGGTGTAGGTTAATTCAAGACGGATTTTTTTTTATTTTTTATAAAATATTATATTATTTATGTATTTTAAATTAGAAAATATATATAATTTAAAAATATAAATTAATAAAAAAATGAATCTGCGTCGTAGAATATGGGCCTTGTTCGGCATGCTGGGTCTTGCCAATATATTAAAGCATCTGCTATTATAAAAATGATCATCAAAGCGATTAATTGTCTAGTTCTTCCTCTTACCTTGCAAGCGATTGTGGGCTGCGGCATCATCGTTTTCATACACCAAGAAAACCAGCCGTGATTTCTTAGCTAAATCTTTCTTCTTTTGTGTAGAACGATGAAGTCCGGAGGCAGTGATAATATGGAGGATTGGGATCCTGTTGTAGTTCTTGCTTCTCTAAAGAATGCCAAGTTACATGAAAAAGCTGCTCTGGAATTGGAAAACGCGAAAAGAGAGGTTCTTCAAGGAATTGGCATTGGGAAAGACAAGAAAGATAAAGAAGAAGCAAGTCTAGAGGATAAGGATAATGAAGCAACTGCGACTGTGGAGGGTTGCGAAGCCGATGTTGCTTTAATTCTTGATTCTTTAGCGAATGCCATGTTAGACTAAAAAACTGCTTCGGAACAGAAAAAGACGAAGACAGGGTTTCTTAAAGACGAAGGATCAAGTTCAGATATTCATGGAAGAAATGACGAAAGTGGCCAAAAGCAACGGTACTCATCGTTATTTGTTGTCGGTGTTTGGATGTTTCGGCATAGTCTGACAACTTTACAAACTTAATTTGGTCTTGTTATCTCACCAGGGAAAGGTCGCCACCACCACCACCAACCCAGTTTATGGGAAGTTCAAGTTGGTGCTTTGTTAGTTATTAGCATACGAATTGTATTAGACATAAGCGTGTGTTAGAAATAGAAAAGTTTGTGGACTTCATGTGGTTTATCATCAAATATATTTCAATGATTATGGAGTTGGGGAGGAAGCAACAGGAGGCGAGCAGCGAGATGAGTGATGAAGAATTAAGCAGATGTGCTGTGACTGAAGTCCCCATAACTATAAACTGAGTTGGTGTAGATTTTAGAAACCAAAACGGGATGAAATGGGAACTTCACAAAGATTGTAGACCATTGATTTAGTAAGCATATAATTCTTTAGCAAAACTAGATGTGAGCCATTGGGATCTCTCTCTTCTCTTTTCTACTCAAAATATTACATAATTTCACTTCTAATAAAGTTTCCCACATAAATTCATCTGCCCCACTCACATATATTTCGCACATGTCTTAAAACATTTATATAACATGTTTTTAATAAGGGATAAATGACAACAATTTCTCCTGCACTTTTAATTTGTTATCCTATCTATTGATTTGATACTTAAAACTGAAATTATATGACATGTAACCCAATCATGAGCTGCCTACCATTTCAATTTTTTAAAAGGTTTTATTTACCCAAACCTAAACTCTCTAAATTTTTTAAATCTCTTTGTTTCTGCCTGCTGCCGGTGCCTTTCCGGCTTACTTCTCTTCATCAAAATGATCTTTTATTTCCCCTTTTCCTATTTCCAGGACTGGATACGAAGGAACTCTCCCAAAGGCCACTACATCTCAAACTCAAAATCCATGGAGAACTACCTCAATCCATCGATTTTGCCATATGATGGTCGCACCACTTCGGCCGTAGCTTCCTCGTGGCTAGACACGCTTCTTCACAGTTGGGACCGTCGATTCAAGACCTATTTTTGCATGTTCCATTTCTTGGTTGAAAGTTTGGGTTTTTTAAGTTTTGAGTTCTTTCACTTTTTTTTTTTTTCATTTCTATCATCCGCTTCAAACCACAAAGAGAGTTTCTTTTTCTTTATTGTTTCGATCTTTTCCATCTCTTTCTCTCTTAATTTTCTGCACATTTCTTGATTGATTCAAATGGGTTTTCTTAAATCTAATATATTTTGGTGTTCACTTTTTGTCTAATAATTAGGAATGAGCAATTGAAAAAATTATTGATATAATTAAGTTGACAATTTTTATTTTATTATTTTAATTTGATTTAAATTTTTTTTTAAATTGAATTGAGTTGAGTAAAATAAATTTCGAGTCAAGTTATTAATTATAATTATTTGAGTTAAATTAAAATATAAATAAATATGTCAAATTAAAGTTTTGTTATAAAATAATTAATTTTACATTAAAGTAAATAAATTTAAAATTATATATATTTGAAAAAAAAATAATTTTGAAGCAAATAATCAAATTGGGCTGATATAAAACATAATTGTTAGAATTAAGTGACCCAAATTCTTATTTAAATAAAATACGATGGAAAATAAAATAAAAGTAAAATCCATATAGAACTAGACTTCTTTTATTTTATTTTAGAATAAGGTTTTTTAAACCTTATTAAACTTTATCTATTTTATATTGATTAGGATAGAATGTTTCAATCCTACTAGAATATGGCTTTACAAGCCTATAAATAGACATAGTCTATTCCTCTTGTATTGATTCAAATTTTCGACATAGTGCATTTTCTTCTCCTCTGCCTGTGGTTTTTTCCCGATAGGGTTTCCACGTAAAATTTGTGTGTTCTTTATTTTATTTATTTTATTCTATTTTATTTTTTCTCAAAATTGGTATCAGAGCTTCTGGGTTATTCATCTCGATCACGGTAATGGCGTCTTTGAAGTATGAAATTCCGCTGTTGGATCGCAACACCAGATTTGCGTCGTGGCAAATTAAGATGCAAGCAGTTCTTACACAGATGGATCTGGAGGATGCCCTGCTAGGGATAGATAAGATGCCTTCGACATTAACAGATGAAAAGAAGAAGCGTAAGGATCGAAAGGCATTAACACAATTACATCTGCATTTGTCCAACGAAATTTTGCAGGATGTGATGAAAGAGAAAATTGCCGCTGCATTATGGAAGAGGCTAGAACAAATATGTATGTCGAAAACTCTAACAAGCAAGTTGCATATGAAGCAGCGTCTTTATGCTCATCGTTTGGAGGAAGGTGCGTCAGTACACGAAACACTACTTAACAATGTTTAAAGAAATTCTCTCAAACTTGGAGGCCATGGAGGTTCAGTATGATAAGGAAGATCTAGGGTTGATTTTACTTTGTTCGTTGCCCCCGTCTTATTCAACCTTTAGAGACACGATTTTATATAGCCGCGAGTCTCTCACAGTTGATGAGGTTTATGATTCTTTAACCTCGTATGATAATATGAAGCATCTTGTGGTTAAACCCGACTCTCAGGGAGAGGGTCTCATTGTTCGTGGGAGACAAGATCGGAATGCTGATGATGATCGTGGTAGGACACAAGAACAGAATCCTCGTGGTAAATCTAAGGGTAGATCGAAGTCTTCAAACAGAGGTAAAACTTGTAACTTCTGCAAGAAGAAAAGACACATTAAATCTGAGTGCTATAAGCTACAAAATAAGATTAAAAGGGAGGCTGCGAATCAAAAGGGAAAACAACCAGAAAATTCTTGTGAAGCTGATGTTGTAGAAGACTACAGCGATGGTGAACTTCTAGTCGCTTTTGTCAATGATTCTAAAGTAAGCGAGGAGTGGATACTTGATTCGGGCTGCACCTTCCACATGAGTCCCAATTGGGATTGGTTTACAACTTACGAAACAGTATCTGAAGGTGTTGTTTTGATGGAAAATAATGCTTCGTGTAAAATCGCAGGTGTTGGAACAATTAAAGTTAAGATGTTTGATGGAGTTGTCAAAACACTTAGTGATGTGCGGCATGTTCCAGAATTGAAAAGAAATTTAATTTCGTTGAGTACTCTTGATTCAAAAGGGTACAGATACACAACTGAAGTGGGGTTTTAAAGATTTCCAAAGGGTCCCTTGTTGTGATGAAAGAGCGGAGAAAGATTGCCAAGTTATATGTTTCTGAGGTTCTCTTGTTATCTTGGTGATGCAGCTATCGCTTTCTCTTCCTTGTCGATGATGATGATATTACTAAACTTTGGCATATGCGCCTAGGGCATATGAGTGGGAATGGCATGACAGAATTAAGCAAAGAGGACTTCTTAATGGGCAAGGAATTTGCAAACCGAATTTCTGTGAGCACTTTGTATTTTTGGGAAGCAAAAGAGAGTTCGATTCACTAGAGGAATCCATAACACGAAGGAGCGTTGGAGTATATTCATTACGATGCGTGGGGTGGGGCCATCCAGTGCCTTGAAAGGTGGAGCTAATTATATGCTAACCTTTATTGATGATTTTTCCG
Source organism: Gossypium longicalyx (assembly GCA_025698465.1). Lineage (NCBI taxonomy): Eukaryota > Viridiplantae > Streptophyta > Magnoliopsida > Malvales > Malvaceae > Gossypium > Gossypium longicalyx. Next base: position 21,754,049 of record CM047007.1, read on the forward strand.
AGAAAAGTTTGGGCGTTCTTCCTGAAGCAGAAAAGTGATGTGTTTTCCTCATTTAAGTCTTGGAAAATTATGATTGAAAAATAGACAGGAAAACAGATAAAATACCTCTGCACAGACAATGGCTTAGAGTTCTGTTCTGATGAGTTTAATAGATTGTGCAAGTCAGAATGAATCATGAGACACTTGACAGTTCGTCATACTCCACAACAAAACGGCTTTGTAGAACGAATGAACAGAACGATCATGGAGAAGGTTCGATGTATGTTGTCAAATGCCAATTTACCGAAGTCATTTTGGGCAGAAGCAGCGTCTACTGCATGTTTTTTGATCAACCGATCTCCATCCGTTGCCATTGAGAAAAAGACTCCACAAGAGGTATGGTCTGGTAATCCTGCTAATTATTCTGATTTAAAGATCTTTGGGTGTCCTGCATATGCTCATGTTGATAATGGAAAATTGGAACCGAGATCCATTAAATGTGTTTTTCTTGGTTATAAAGCTGGTGTAAAAGGGTATAAGTTATGGTGTCCTAAAAATAGAAAAGTTGTGATTAGTAGATATGTTGTTTTTGATGAAACTGCTATGCTACCTAACTTATCTCTTAAAGACTCTTCCAATAAAGAAAATCAAAAATAGGTAGAGCATCAGATTAATACAGAGTCAACTCCTCAAGCCAGTACAAAAAATAAGAATAGAGTTGCTTCTTCACCACAATACTCTATCGCCAAAAACAGAACTAGAAGAGAAATTAAACCTCCAAAGAAGTATGCCGAGGCTGATCTAGTTGCTTATGCTTTAAATGTGGCTGAAGATATAGATGCGAATCAAGAGCCATCTAATTATTCTGAGGCGGTTAGCTGTGAAGGCTCAGAAAAGTGGATGTTTGCTATGCAAGAAGAGATGGAATCACTCAAAAAAAACAGAACATGGGACCTTGTGAAACTTCGTAAAGGTAAAAAGGTTGTTCGTTGTAAATAGGTGTTTAAAAAGAAAGAAGGGACTCTAGGAGTTGAAGAACCCAGATATAAAGCAAGGCTTGTTGCAAAGGGTTACAGTCAAATTTCGAGAGTGGACTTCACGAATGTGTTCTCCCAGGTTGTTAAGCATAGTTCGATTTGAGCTTTGCTTGGTATTGTAACCATGCATGATTTGGAGCTTGAGCGATTAGATGTAAAAACTGCATTTTTGCATGGAGAACTTGATGAGGATATTTACATGCAACAACGAGAAGGTTTCTGATTTTGAAAAAAGAGAAACTATGTTTGCTTGCTTTGAAAAAAAAAGTCCCTTTACGGTTTGAAAACAGATCACCAAGACAGTGGTACACAAGAGGTTTGATTCCTTTATGACTTCTCATGATTTCAAAAGAAGTAGTTTTGACAGTTGTGTTTACTTTAAGAAAAAGCAGTGATGGTTCTTTTGTATATCTACTTCTTTATGTTGATGACATGTTGATAGCGACAAAAGATAAAGAAGAGATAAGAAAGGTCAAAGCCCAACTAAGTAAAGAATTTGAGATGAAAGATTTAGGACCAGCAAAGAAGATACTTGGTATGGAGATTCTCGAGATAGAAAATCAAGTAAATTGTACCTAAGTCAAAAGGGGTACATTGAGAAAGTTCTTTGCGAGTTCAATATGCAGAGTGCTAAGCTGTTAGTACTCCTTTAGCAGCCATTTCGGACTTTCATCGGTTTTGTCTCCACAATCGGATGATGAGATTGAGTACATGTCACATGTTCCATACTCTAGTGTAGTGGGATCTCTCATGTATGCTATGGTTTGTTCACGTCCAGATTTATCATATGTAGTCAGTGCAGTTAGCAGATACATGTCAAATCCCGGTAAAGAACATTGGAAAGCGATTCGATGGATTTTAAGATACTTACGAGTACTACGATGTTTGCTTACGGTTTGGAAGAACTAAAGATGGAGTCATAGGGTATGTTGATGCTGATTTTGCTGGAGACCTTGATAGAAGAAGATCTCTCACAAAGTTACATCTTTACAATCGGAGGTTGTGCAATTAGTTGGAAAGCCACTTTGCAAACTACGATCGCTTTGTCTACCACGAAAGTTGAGTACATGACGATTCACGAGGCTTGTAAAGAAGCTATTTGGTTGAAGGGACTATTTAGTGAACTCAATGAAGACCTTCAAATCAGCCACGATATTTTGTGACAATCAGTGCTATATTTCTTACAAAAGATCAAATGTTTCATGAGAGAGACAAAACACATTGATGTTCGGTATCATTTTGTTCGTGATATTATTGCTCGTGGTGATATTGTTGTGAGCAAAATTAGTACTCATGAAAATCCTGCAGATATGATGACTAAGTCACTTCCTATAACCAAGTTTGAGCATTGCTTAGACTTGGTTGGTATTCATTGTTGAAGTTAAACCCTTAAGGGGTTTTATGGAAGAGGTGGAGAACTTGTTTATTGAAAGTTCGCGATGAAGAACTTATTCATTGAGAATTTGTGTCAAGGTGGAGATTGTTAGAATTAAGTGACCCAAATTCTTATTTAAATAAAATACGATGGAAAATAAAATAAAAGTAAAATCCATATAGAACTAGACTTCTTTTATTTTATTTTAGAATAAGGTTTTTTAAACCTTATTAAACTTCATCTATTTTATATTAATTAGGATATGATGTTTCAATCCTACTAGAATATGGCTTTACAAGCCTATAAATAGACATAGTCTATTCCTCTTGTATTGATTCAAATTTTCGACATAGTGCATTTTCTTCTCCTCTGCCCGTGGTTTTTTCCCGATAGGGTTTCCACGTAAAATTTGTGTGTTCTTTATTTTATTTATTTTATTCTATTTTATATTTTTCTCAATAATCAAAGTCTACAGGAAAACCAAACCAAACTAAGGGCCCAAGACAGCAACCCGGGCAAAACAAAATATCTATCTTTAAAGAAAATAAAACCTGCCTAAATAAACTAAAAGAGAATTCTAGAATCTCATTCATTACCACGGTATAAATGCCCAATCAGAGACTTCAAACGCCTGTTGTTTCCATCATTTTTGTCAATTCATCTTTAATGGCGATATCAGATTTCATGGGAAGCATTAACCACCGAGACTATTGATTTATCCATTTGAAACTCCTCTCTAACTTTTCATTTCCTTTCTTCTTCAATCCGGCTTTCTCTCCATGTCATTTTTCCTCTAGTTTTCGGTATAAATGGGCACGCTTTCAACCAGGTAAATTCCTTCCTGCCTTCTTAGAGATTTTTTAGCTAATATGTAAGCTAAACTATTTGCTGATCTAGGGGTATATTCAAACTTGAGATTTCCCGATCTGGATTTTAACTAATGGATATCATGATTAAAGGCCCCTATCTTCAATTTATCTTCTCCTTTAGCATTACATCTTTTAATAATGGATAAAGAATCACCTTCAATGGTGATTTCCTTCCCTTGCATGTCGAAACCTATCCTGGTTGCTGTCCTACAAGCTAACACTTCGGCAACGAGGGCAGAGGGCACTCCAAAATAAAGCTTTGTGCATGACAGGAGAACAAACCCTTTAATGTTTCTGGCTACTATCCCAGAGGTCGATTGTTGATTACACTCGTCGAATGCTCCATCGAAATTTATTTTTATAAACTGCCCAGGTGGGGTTTCCACTTTTTAACTTCCTTGACTATATTAGGCTTGTTATTCTTAACACCTTCTAGTTCTTCTAAATAGCTAAGAACAAAGGTTGCAATCTCCTGACCCGATCTTTTTGTTTTGTCATGTACACGAGCATTTCTGTCCCCCCAGATGGCCCATAATGCGCAACAAAACAGTTTGCAGAGAGGTTGAGAGTGGAGAACAAGGGTCTTGGTAGGCCACTGTTCGAAATCTAAGTTTGTTTCCTTTATACTGTTTAAAGTTGATAAAGTTCTCCAAACTATTATTGATACAGGACAATGACGGAAAATGTGGTTCATCGTTTCTGGTTCTTTACCACATTGAGGGTATAATGTACTGTTTGTCAGTTTCCTACAAAGCATGTTCAATCGAGTAGGCAGATAATTCCATGAAATCTTTCAGATAGTGATTAAAATTTTATGTGGTAGATCTAGGCTCCATAATTTTTTATAGAATTCCTTGCAGTTGGTTTGTAAAGCGTAAGCTCTAGGATCTAAGCTTTGTAATAGTTTATAGGCATTACGAACCGAAAATTCACCCGAAGGTTCACCGCTCCAAGCCTGAAAATCCTCATGAGGTTCTTTTGCCAATGGGATACCAAGGATCTTGCCTACTTCTTCTTCTAGGAAGGTATTGACAATCAACTCCCTGCTCTATTTTCTTTCGTTATTATTGATTAATTTAGCAACCTTAAAATCCTGCGAATTGACCTCACCAGAATAAAAACTAGCATTTCTAAAATCTGAAATCCAATTATCATTGAAAACTGATATGCTCGTGCCCGTACCGACCTTCTAGTAAAGTCCATCTGATAATACCCTCTTTGTCACCCATATACTTCTCCATACGTAAGAACAATTATTCTCTAAACGTGAGTTTAAAAAATCAAATTCCAGAAAATATTTCACTTTAAGTACTCTCGCTACTAATGAATCTGGATTAGTTAAAATCCTCCAACCCTGTTTTGCTAAGAGAGCTTTATTAAACTGAGCCATACTTCTGAACCCCATACCGCCTTCTTTTTTGGCACGACACAAATGTTTCTATAGGCACCAATGAATTCTTCTTCTCCCATGGCCTTTTTGCCACCAAAACTTTGCAAAAATGCTTTCCAACTCCCACACAGTGAATTTGGTAAAAGAAAGCAAGTTATAGCATAAGTAGGGATAGCCTGGAATACTAATTTAATAAAGACTTCCTTTCACCCTTGGGATAAAAACCTTGTACTCCAACCTTCGATTCTCATAGAGACCCTTTCTTTTAAATTTTGAAAAGACTCTTTTTTCCTTCTTCCGACAATATTAGGTAATCCCAAGTACTTTTCAATATTTGTTGAACTTCTAACTCCAAGTAGAGACGAAATTTCATCTTTTTTGTCTCCAAGTGTATTTGAACTGTAGAAAATTGTAGATTTGTCAAAATTCACGCATTGGCCTGAGCAATATTCATATTCTTTAAGTATTTCTTTAAGAATCGTCGCACCCTAATTGTTTCTTTGCTAAATAAAATGCAATCATCCTTAAAAAGTAAATGAGAAATTTCTGGCCCCCTTCGACTTGCCTTTGCACCTTTTAACAAACCTCCCCATTGCTAATCTCATCAATGACGAAAGCCCCTCGCTGCAAATAAGAAAAAGGAATGGACTAAGTGGACCGCCTTGACGAAGCCCCCTAGAAGGTAGAAAGGTTCTCCCATTCATTCCATTTATATTAACAGTATAAGAAACTGTAGTAATGTATTTCATAATCAAGCCAACCCATTCTCTAGAAAACCCCATTTGTAGCATAACTGTCTTTAGGAAATCTCATTCAACTCTATCGTAGGCTTTACTCATGTCTAGCTTCACTGCCATATAGCCTTTTTTCCCTATGTGCTTTTAATGAAACGTATGTAATATTTCATATGCTAGAAGCACATTATCAGAAATAAGACGTCCTGGAACAAATGTACTTTGGACAGAATCGATACAGCTGCCAATGACTCTTTGAAGGCGGTTTGCTATTGTTTTTGCCACAATTTTGTAAATGACCATGCATAAGCTAATAGGCCTAAAGTTAACTAGTTTAGTAGGACTTGGGACCTTAGGAATGAGCACAATATCTATATTATTAAGGGCCCCAAAATTCTGATCATTATTTAAGATATCTAAACAGAAAGTTTCGACATCCTTACCAATGATATGCCAGTATTTCTGAAAGAATAATGCTGGGAAGCCATCAGGGCCAAGTGCTTTAGTGGCCCCCATTCCTTTTAAAGCAATCTGGACTTCTTTTGCTGTTAAGGGAGACGATAGAGCTATACCTTGCTCATACGAAATTTTATTAACAATACCCATTAACAAATGAGATGAATCCCCAACTCCATTCATTATAAACAGCCTTTGGAAGAACATAGTAGCTACCTCACAAATCTCTGTACCGTCTGTAATCTCCCTTCCTTCATCTGATTCCAGCTGAATTATTGTGTTGGTTCGCTTACGGGCTGAAGCACACTTGTGAAAAAAACTGTATTCTTATCTCTAAGCCGAAGCCAATTTACTCTTGCCCTTTGTTCCCAGTATAATTCATCTTTATCGATTTCCATATTAAGGTGGATTTTTGTATCAATGATCTGTGCCATTGTTTCATCGTCCCTTTCTTTCTCTAGCAAAATTTCAAGATCTTTAGAAAGCTTTCTTTTTAATCCTTCCCTCTTCTTTTTGATAGTGCTTGCCCAGCTCTACAATCGAACTTGTAACCTCTCTAATTTCTCTGATAACGTGCCATTAGATGCTTCCCAAGTAACCTTAATTTCTTGTTCTGGATATTCCTCTAAAGTCCACCATGCCTCAAATTTGAATTTAGGACTCTTAGTATATACCTCATCACTATTTGTGTTTAAAAGTAGTGGACAATGATCCGATGTAGAATATGGTAGATGACAGATACTACCCAATGGGAACAAAGTCATCCATTTTTCATTTACGACTCCTCTATCCGGTCTCTCCTTGATATTTGTCTCCGGTAGATTTCACCTTTCCCAAGTGAACCAATTCCCCGAGTACCCAATATCCACTAGTTGGCATTCCTCTAGAACCTCCCTAAAAGCTTCCATTCTCCCTTGTTCCCTCTGAATTCCTCCACTTTTCTCGAAAGAATACATAATTTCGTTGAAGTCCCCACACACTATCCATGGGAGATCTTGTTCTTGACCCAATTTTCTTAGTAGGTCCCATGAAATACTTTTATTATTAGAATAAGGGGAGCCATAAAACCCCGTAAACCTCCAAGCTTCTTGGGCATCACCTTCCTTTATCATTGCGTCAATATGCCACTTGGAAAGACTCTTCAGAACAGTTGTTAACTCTCCTTTCCATACTAGACTTAGTCCACCCTTTGAACCTTCAACTTCAATGTCGATTCTATTCATGAAACCAGAACTCCTCCTAGATTTTTCCATGCATTTTTTATCGATTTTAGTCTCCATTAAGAAGACCATTTAGGGATTATGCTGCTTTAACAAATGTCGTAGCCTCCTAATTGCCCGCGGACTCCCCAACCCATGGACATTTCAACTTAGGCTTTTCATTGCACCCGGTCGGCTTGCCTTTTGGCAGCTGCTGATCCATAATTGTTTGAGGCAAAAATGTGTTCTGAGTTTTCAATCATTGCATCCCCTGAAACTTCTTGATTCACAACTTCTTCATATCTCAATCTTTTTACACCATCTTCATGTGATAAATCTGTATTAATTTTTCCAACATCAACTTCTGGACTCTTCCTCTTTCCCATAATGCATTCCTCCTTACTACTATCTACCAACTTCGATGTAGTTTTCCTTTTCCAGCTAGACTTTGCAGATTTTGTTGAAACTTTCCCCATTGTACTACTCCTTTCATTCAATTCACCCTTCGTAAACAAATCAGAGACTGCCGCTTGTTTATTTAATAAACCCTTCATACTAAGCAGTTGAAGTCCTTCTTGAGGCTTTCCTTTCATAATGTTCCCTTCTCCTATATTTCCCCCAAAACCATCAGTCATAGGTTGATCTTTACACCTTGTATAGGAGTATTGAACTCCTATCTTTTTTGAAAAAGCATTTAATTTTAAACTCTCCTTACCAACTGCGTTTGATTAAGCTTTTAATGCTATAGAAAATGGGGGATCATCTCTGACTTTATCTTTTTCCACAGGACTCAACACAATGCAATCAGTAAGGCCATGCCCCATTCTTCCGCATCCAAAACAAAAGAGCGGTAACTTCTCATATTTAAAAGAAACCCATGATTTAAATTTGTTATCACTAGTAACAAAAATACCTCTTCTGAGTGGTTTTTGAACATCCAAATTAATTCTTGATCAGCATACATCATCACTAATTTCAAATCTGATTAATCCTCCAAAAGAAACCCCAATAGCATACAGTAAATCTTTTTTATTGAATTCCAGAGAACATGATCCTATTTTGATCCAAAATGGTGACGAGATTAACCGAATTTGACTTCTTTCCACTGGTTTGTTTAAACGCTCAAATAAAATAAGCTGTTTGCGGAACAACCACGGCTGTCCGTCCATGACTATCTCCAAGTCTTCTTTGGAATAAAAAATAATTAAAAGGAGATTCTGTCCTGCACTCTAGATCTTAAATCTTTTCCTTGTTTTCCATATGCTCTTCATCTGAGCCCTAAAACTCTCTGGATTGTATGATTTTTTTGTCCAAAGAGAACAAATCAAAGTAGGTTTTACATTCGGCACCACCATTAAACTTTTAACAGATAATTGAATGAGCTCTTCTGCCAACAAGGAGATCTCGTCACTACTCTCCCTATCATCGCCACCACGCCCCCTCCATCCCAAGCTGCAGCAGTTACTGCTTTCTCTAAGATTCTAAAGGAAGCACTCTTGGTTTTTAGAGAGAGGAATCAACGTTATTTTTAGTTTTTTTCAATTCAAATACAAAATTACATGTATATATTTGAAAAAATTTAGTAAAATAATAAAAAAATATTTTAGTATCATATACTTGAATCATTAATTAATTAATTTATGTCCCGACAATTATTATTTTAATTGTTTTAATTATTAATTTTCTTTATATATTTTTTATATTTTTTTGAAAATTTTATATTTTTTTAAAAAATATAATTTTTATAATTTTTATAGATATTTTGAATTTTAAAAATTATTTTTAATTTTTTTGTAATTTTTCTTGAGAAAGATTAGTTTACTTATTTTTAAATTTGATAGGAATCAAATAGATATTTACACAAATCTGTCATTCAAATTGTAAAATTTAATTCGATTCAAACTCGAAACTCTATTGGATTGACTCAAAAAAAAAAATTTTAAATTTTCGAACCGAATTTTGGTCGCTTCTAATTTTAATATGGGAAAAACAAATTTTTTAAAAAAATTTTTTTATTTTGGATTCCTCTTTTCCTGAATGTGATATGTTTTGGAGTTGTTAGTGTGTAGGGATTTTATTAAGTTTAAATCTTTATATATTAAAGTTTTGAAGTTGTTATTGTGAGCCTAGAAATCAAGTCAATATTACTCTTACATTCAAGAATTTGCAAACTTCTGATTTGGTTTCCTATGAAAAGGTTAAAGATTCAAGATTTAATATTCTTTTATCCCCATCTTAAAATTTTGTGTTCATTCTCATAAACTTATTTTTTATTTTTTTTAATTAAAAATCATTAAGGGTTATCTTTACTACATTTTCAACAAATACAAAAATAACACACTTCATTATTTAAATGGACCACGTGTCAAATAATGTTTGTATTTATCACCATTAGAGTCAAATATCAGACCGAATAAAAAATTAGGTACTATATTAGACAATTGAAAGCATAAGTATCACATTAACAATTTTGCTAAAATACAGGGAGATTTGTTGCTATTATCCCTTTTAATAATATTTTTATTCTTCTTTTTACCACTAAATCAATTTCTTAATAATTTTGGAATAGGTTAAAATTTTAATACATTAAAACAAAAATAAAATTATCCACATTCTCACCACTTAAAAATAATTTATTATTTGTTAAAGATCAATATTTTTGAGTGAATTTTTTTTTAAAAAGTACGTAGTAGGATAATAATAATAATAATAATAATAATAATAATAATAATAATAATAATAATAATAATAATAATAATAATTAGATCGTTGAAGAATTGCACATGTTAGCAATTCTGGAGAAACTAAGAGTACATTTAGTTCACTGTAATGAAATAGGGCTGTAATTGAATAGAACTGTAATGGAATAGAGTTGTAATCAGTAATTCAACTGTTTGGTTGAATGGACTGATGTTGTAATAGCATAAGAAAAAAAACTAAAATGACCAGAATACCCTTAGCAGAATTTTTTTTAGGTAGATAGTTATTGTTGTTGTTATTAAATTTTAATAAGATTATTATTAAAAATAATTTAATAAAATAATAAATAATTTAACCATATTTTAACATAATTATTATTAAATATAATTTAATAAAATAATATATAATTTAATAAAATTCTTAATAAAATTTTTATTATATGAATTAAAAAATCATAATATATAATACTATAAAAATAATATATAATCTACTTTATTATATTTAAACTGCAATACATATTTAATGTGCTAAAATATCATTAGTGAAACAAATAAATTAATTATTTTACAATAAAAAACAAAATATTAGAAGTAATAAATAACTTGAGAATTATATTTCACATCCAAACATAATATTCATGTGTTAACAAAAGTTACATAATTTTATTAGTTTATATGTCATAATCCATATGTTATAAAATTTTACAACCTCAAAAAGTTACAACATTGTAATGACATTCTATCATGTCATTATACCATCCAAATATTACAAACACAAAAAGTTACCAAAATATCATCAACACAACCATGATTTTTAATAGTCAGCAAGAAATCTTCTGACCCATTCCAATCGCACAGCAGAAGGTAAACTTAAAAAAATGAGCATTTGCGTTGGATGATCTGGAATTTTGCTCAATGCGCGATAGAGCTCATCCTCAGTTAAACTTTCTACTTCACATAATGTTGGATATAATTTTAGAGCACTTTCTTGAATGGTTGTTTCTGGCTTTTATTGAATTAGCACTTCGGAAGCAATACTCTTACTGATTTCAAGGCCAACGATCCGTATGTTTTCTACCAATAAAGTGGCAGCATCATTAAATGAAGTAAAAGAATCACTTGCATCAGAAATCTTTTTTTTTTCTTATTTGATAATGTGGAATCATATTGGTTTCTAGCTGGTTGTGGTTGTGTAGCTGAGAGATCCATGTCATCTAAAGAAATATCAGCTTCGCATCCATGGAAATCGTTTCTTTCTTCATGAGTATTTGTAGCAGCTACATCCTCAACATCTATTTCTTCAATAATATCAACGGCTGTTTGAGCATCTTTCCGAGTGGCTCGATCTTTTTGCATAGATGGTAGTAAGTTGGTCATAATAAGGGAAACTCCGATGTCTGAATTGAACGACTTCTTTATGACTTTATAAAAATGAGAAATTCATATTAGATATAAGTTTGGTCAAAATAAGATAATAAAGACTTGAAATAATTCTTACATTTATATATGAGTTCCACACCGTATCTTCAGCAACAACAAGCTGCCTATGCTCATCCCAACCAAAGCCGCTATTGTTTTTTCCACTAAACATGTCATAAACGATTGACCAATCCCTTTTCAATGTCCTAATCCTTGATTCAAGATTAGGTTTAGCCTTCAACATGGCATTGGGTAAAAATTTTTCTAACATTTTTTCCAACTCATTTAAATAGCCAGCTTTGAATCCCATATCTGCATTAAAGGTTCCAATATTGTGCAAGTCGACCATACAAGCAACAACGCAACAACTTCTTCTGGAACCCATTTCCTTTTGGCTCATCGAGAATTTTGGGAAGAAACACTTGATTGTGAAAAACCTGACTTAACTATCTTAAGAAAAAACGTAAATTAAAATTAAGTTCAATATTATGCATCAAAAGGTCAACACTTTATAAAATTATAACACATGATGAATAAAAAGAAAATAAATTATCATTCAACAAGTCTAGTACAATACAAAAAAACAATTCAAACACCACCAAAGTTTCATAAACTAGATACATGAAATAACATAAACAATTTAACGTTTACTATTTTTACCCTAAACGTAACTAATTTCTAGATGCTTGCCATTCATTGAACATTTGGTTGGCTAGTTCCATCCTCCAAGTAGCCCATGCATCTGATGGATGAATATTTACGATATTCGGTTCATCGTCATCTATCACATTACTAGGTAATCCTTCTCCCAACTCCGCTTCAATAGGATCAAGACTTATATAGGTTCGAATAAAATTATGGAGCAAACAACATGCAATAATGATTCTATTGTGCACCCTCACAGGATAGAATGATGGACTCCTAAGTATTCCCCATCTAAGTTTTAATAACCCAAAACATCTTTCAATAACATTACGCGCTGAAGCATGTTTCATATTGAAAAATTCTTCAAGAGTACTTGGCTGCTAACATTGATGCCACTCATTCAAATGATATCTTTGTCCTCTAAAAGGCGTAAGAAATCCCTCACAATTTGTGTATCCAGCATCAACTAGATAATAACAACCTATAAAAAGAAACTATTTATCATGGTTAATTTCCCAAAAAAGTATGTTTTTAAAAATTAATTCAAATTCCTCAAATGTTGCACTTTACCATGATAAAATTTTAGTCCATGTCTCCTACTAATGGTATCTCGAAAAACTCGTCCATCAGCAACAGAACCTTTCCAACCAGGAAGAACATAAACAAATTACATATAAGGTATACAAACACCTAACATATTTGTTGCTATGTCACCTTTTCATGTTCAATATCTAGGTTTATCATGTAATGCCCCAAAATTTTTTAATTTCGGCATTTGTGAATTGTGACAAAAATATCTTTCTACTTCAGTGGTTAAATGTTCTGAGTGTATGTGAGAGGTCTCAAGTTCAAGCCATGTCTTTGGCAAAATTTTGTTCTTCTTCTAAATCAAAGCCCTATCTCTGGTTAGTAGGTTTTTAAGTAATTGTTTGTAAATACTTAACAGAATAAATCTGCTGGTCTAGTGGTTAAGAGGAATGTTAAGTTAGTAGAGGTTATGTGTTCGAATCCTTACGTGAGCGAAGGGAATTATTTTTTGCTTGATGCCGTGTAGGTGTTTAAGTAAAATTGAAATTCTGATGGGAGTGGGATAGTAGAGTTAGTGGGGGGAAGTTGAGATTCTGTGATTATCAGAAAATATTCTGATTATCCCTTTCCCTAAAAATACAGTTTTCGGTTCTCCTTCTATTTCCCCAAAAATTTCCTGTTCGTTCTTTCTTTTTTTACTCCTTGCCGTTTTCCCTCTTTTTCCTTGCTGCCTTTTTGCATTTTCCCATCTATTTCCTAGTGGCCGCATCTTGTTATCTTTTTCCTTTGGGTGTTAACGATAAGGGTTGTAAGTATGGTTATCTTTTAGTTATCGAATCATTGTGTAAATGAGGTTTAATTCGTGTTTAGGAGGCCATTGAGTGGCTGTGGATTTTCGACTGGTGCTATAGAGTGCGAATTTGCTGGTGTTCGTTCAAAGGTAAGGGATTTAATGGTTTTAAGTTGGAAGATCTCGTCAAGTTTTCGATTGAATAACGATTTAAGTGACTAAGTTGGGAAAGTATTGGTCAATTATAGGTGCTGGATATCTTGGGAGTGTTTCTACATCGAAAACACACTAGGTGTGTACCCGAAACGTAAAAAACGAGATTCGGTGAAAAGTCGAAAAAGCACTCTGTCGACGCCACACAGGTGTGTGGTAGGCCGTATGATGGAACACGGGCGTGTGATCGACGAACCAGGTCATGCGCGCATGCCACGGCCGTGTGATGGCCAGGTAGGCCGTGTGATTTGTTTTTTAATCAATTATTTGGTACATTATAATTTTTTAGATTTTACAAATGAATTGAGAGTGTGACAAGTGTCACATTTATTAATATAATTAATTTTTATTTTTCAACAGTTAAATGTTAATTTTCACTAAAAATTGGTTTGATATATCATTTGGTACTTAAGTTTTGACACTTTTGTTATTCAATGTGATACATGTATTTGGTGAAATTTATATATTTTGGTACCTAAAGGTAACAATATTAACTTTTTAGTATTTAATTTGAATTTTAGGGTTGATTTAATGAAAGTTAATTGCTAATATTATTAGTTAATTATAATTTTTTATCAATTATACCTTAAAATCTGAATTAAACACTAAAATATTATCCATATTACTTTCAGGTACCAAATGTATAATGTTTTTTGATGAAAACTTATTAAAAAAGTAAATCTCAAATATGGTAAGCCTAAAATTTATTTTATTGAAGTAACAATATAAATTTACTTTATTTTCATTTTTATAAATCATTTTAATATAATTTTATGTGCTCAGCGGAAGAATAATAATTAAAATTAAATATTTTGGTGTTATAATTTTAACTTCCAAGGGGAAAAAACCTTCCCCATTTATTTATTAATTTATTTTGAAAACATAAATTTCAACCTAAATTTATCTCAAATCTATCCACCGCAAAATTTGAACCTCAATTTCTCAGACTTGGGCAAATTTTCCATCAAGTCCTTTGCCGTTTCCATTTATTTGTATTTGTTTTCTTTTCAAACATTGTTTCAAAAAGTTAATATATTATTTAGTGCCTGAATTTGGCTACAGTGTTTAATCTGGTATTCGACTTTGACTTAAGTATTTAAGTTGGTATCTAAATTTCACCAATTTGGTAATTAAACTTTTTTTTTCCAGTTAAGTACTTAATTTTGGCTTCAAAGTTCAATTTGTTACATGATTTTTTTGTCTCAATAATTAAGTATTTATATATTTTTATCACACACGTTTCATATATTTTTATATATTTTTGTTACGTGAATGTATGCATGATTGTATTGCTATACGTATATTTGTTATTTGTATATAAGCATGTTCAACATGTGTAATCTGTTATATCTGTATCTGATTTCTATAACTGTTATTGGGGTGAGATTTGTATATGAGGAGTGTATAGGCCCGTTTGGCCCCTAGCCCAAAACCTAATCACCCCAAACAGACTCGAATAGCCCACTAAATCAAAACCCATTTCTATAACCCCCCAAGCCCAAACAAAACAGAAGCCCAATACCCAAAATAAAAAAAAAAAACAAAACTCTAAAGCTGCCAGCCACCGAACCTCCCCACTTGCCTCTGCCATCACCTGCCCACTGCAGCACCGGCCACCCACTCAGGTCAAATCCACCGCCACAGCACCTGCAAGCAATTAAAACGAAAGGACAACAAATAATAGAAAAACTTGTACAATGGCTATAAAAGCCGAATCAAAATCTTGTAAAATAGACAGCGAAATGTTCAGTCAATACAAACGTTAGATTTTGAAATATAACAGTGACTCCAAAGCAAAGATTAAACACCAAATCGGAAGATCTAAACGACAAGAGCCAGATCCAGGCATAAGGTGATTTTACCCCAAAAAATCGAATCTTTCTTTTTCTTTTTCTCATCAACTACACATATATATATTATATTATAAAAGCTAAAAAAATATATAAAAAAGGAGGAAATTTTTACCTTTTCCACGGTGGCCGGCGACGGCGGCACACGGCGGTCCGGTGACCGGACGGTGACCGGCCCTATGGCCGAAAATCGCACCCTCCCCTCTCCTCTCTCCTTTTTTTTTCTCCTCAGCTACGCAAATGATTTTTTTTTGCTGAAAATGGCCCTTTTATAGCCTCCCAAAACGACGTCGTTTTGGGGGCTGCCTTTTAGCCCCAAAACGACGTCGTTTTGAGGCGACCCGACCCGATCCGACCCGCTCCACTCAGGATCCGCGTGTTTTTGCTCTTAGGGGTTAATTGCGCGCGCAGTCCTTCCGCTTTTTCTATGATTTTCAATCAGTTTTTTTTGTATTTTAAGTTGGCCCTATAATTTATTGCACTTTCCAATTTAGTCCCTGCTGATGCGCTGCGTTCTGATCGGAAGGAACAATTGCTTCCGCGGTCCCTCCATGTTGTGCGCGCATTCAATTGGGTCCCTTTTTTATATTTTATTTTAAATTCGCCCCCTAACTTTATTTTTAATTCAATTTCGTCCATTTTTCCACTTTTTCCCATTATGTTATTTTAATTTTAATATTATTCATACTATTATATTTTATTACTATTATCATTATTTTATCTTTATTTATTAGCATCACATTATTATTATTTTTACTTAATATTTATATATATATTATATAGTATTATTAATATTTTCTAATATTATTGTTTTTTGTTAATGTATTTGACAGCCACATATGTATTCTTTTAATATATATATGTGTATTATACTCCATATTACACGTATCTGTATTAACATTGTATTATGCCTATTCTTTAAGTATTATATACATATATATTTTTCTTTTATATATTATGTATATTGTGTACATACTTTTAAATATTATCATGTATTCGTTTTAATATATATGTATATATCTATGTAATATCATTAATACTTATTTTTTTAACATTCTTATTATTTTTAGCATGTATATACTACGTAAATACTTCAAATATTGTATTTTTATTACGCATATATGTCTTTTAATATTGTATTCTTATTGTTATATATATACCTTAATATAATATCATTTATTTATATATATATATATATATTTTATTTCTCATATTATCTTATGTTTTTTTAACTATATCATGTATATACTACTACCATATATCTATTTATATAGTTATTAATGATTCTTTTAAATATTATGATTATTTCTAATATGTACGTATTATGTCTTTACCTCTAATACTATATATTATATTCTTACTATCATCATTACTATATTTATTATCATTATTATTATTATCATTTTTATCTTTACTTGTTTTCTCATCACTTAGTTATTTGTGTGTTTTATTCATTCATATTTTCGCTATTATTATGCTCTAGGCATTATCTGTATTCGTCTGTTCATATGTATCTCAATATATCTGCAAATTTACATTATTCGTCATTATTATTGTTTATGCCATCATCTTTGTTATTATTATTATGCATGTTAGTGCTACAATTTGTTTCTCATTTCATCATGTGATTACGGTTACGTTGGTCCTTACTCAAAGCATATAATTATGTTTTCTAAAATAAAACAAGTTTTCGTATTTAGATAATTCGAGAAAATCGTGCCCTAACTTATTGGGTTTCGGTTTTTCTCGTTTAATCTAAATGACAATATAATCCTATAAATCATGTCATGTTTTTTACTCGATGCTTTAAAATAATTCTTTCATAAAAGTGATAATCCGTATTTGGTAATTCGAGACAATCGTGCCCTAACTTACTGGGTTTCGATTCTTCTTTTTACCTAAATAACAGAATATTCCTAAAAAATCACAATACAAGTTTTGAAAAATGCTTATTCTCAGAGAAACGAGGTGTTGTGCCCTAACTTACCGGGTGTGACATTTTGTTACCTCGGAATAAGATTTTTGTTAACAAAGGCAATGTTCGGCATTTGGAAATTCGAGATATTGTGCGCTAACTTACTGGGTTTCGATTTCTCTCAGTCATACTAAATAGTCGAATACCCGTTTAAAAAAGAGTCAAAATACATGAATAGACGAGCTCATTCTCAAAGTTCGAAATGTCGTATCCTAACTTACTGGACGTGACATTTTATTACTTCGAGATGAGGGAGTCCTTAACATCCATTTTAACTTATTCAATCATTTTTAGCATTAATTCAAAGAGAGATCGTACCTTAAATTCTTTCAAGTTTTCAAATCTTCGACATTAAGACACTAATTAATCAACTAGGTACCAATTTTGGGCACGTCGAGGGTGCTAACTCTTCCTCGTGCGTAACCGACTCCCGAACCTATTTTCTTGATTTACGTGGACCAAAATCGTTGTTTAAATAAATCAAACCATTTATTAAAAACAACCACTTTTACGAGGTGACCCGATCACACCTCACCAAAAAAGGATTGGTGGCGACTCCTCTATTCTTTTTCATTTTCCAAAACCTAAATCGATTCCCGTTTTTCAAAAAAATGGTTACGACAAGGAGGAAGTGTTCTGAATGGTGATCATCGCTTATATTCTGGTAGCTTGGCTGCACCTTATCTGATAAGTGTCATAATTGCACGATATGATGTGTAGGGATGTGTGGGTGTTTTTTTAACCCCACATGGTGTGCTGGGATGGTTGGAGTTGGTGTGTAGAGAATGGGGGTAGGATTTTGATTATCTGATCTGTATATCTGATTCTGTTGACTATATCTGAAATGGGCATGGGTACGAATCTATATCTGATTGTATATGTGATAATCTGTATGTTTGCATGCTTAATTCTATTGGATTACACACTGAGTTTACAAAAACTCACATCCGTCTGTCTGTTCTGTTCAGGTAATCCATAGAGTTAGGCGGATCGGTACGGCAGAGACTTAACGGTGACCACTCGACTGTAAACTGCTTAAAATTATTATTTTATGGTTTTATTTAAGATTTTTGGTTTTTAATTGAGGGTGTGTAATTTTTGGGACTCTTTGGATTGTATGGATTTTTATCTGTTGGTTTGGTTTCATTACTCGATAATTTGCATGCTCCAACAAAACGTTTTCTCTAAAAATAAAAGTTTTACGCAAATGAAGGTTTTTCTAAAAACTCGATTGCATTTTTTTGAAGTATAACGGTTTTAAGTCTTTTGCTGTAATAAATTTTTGGCAAACAAACTGACTTATTGGTGTTTTCAGTAAATTATGAATGTATGTGAACTATGAAATGTTAATGGTTTATCAAGTCAACACCGTTTTCAAAACCCATTCCTTGTGACGTCACTAGATTCGGCCATAACATCTAGGCTGGGTTTAGGGTGTTACACTTTAAGCGGAAGGATATAAAGTATTAAATGGGTGACAAAGTGTTTTTGACGGTTTCACCATGGAAGGTGTTGTAGTTCAGTTGTAAAGGGAAGTTAAGGTTGAGGTCTATTAGTCTGTGTGAAGTTTTAGAGAGAGTTGGTCCTTTTGCATACTCGATTGGCTTTACCACAGGAGTTAGATCGTATTCAAAATGTGTTGCTTGGGAAAAAGTTAGGCCCATTATGGGTTGAGCTTAGGCTTCAACATTAAAGTTTGGGTGCAGCCCAATCCATTTTATACCTTTTTAATGTATTTTTATCTTATTTTTATATATTATGTGATTTATATCACATAAATTAAATATATAATATTTCAATACTATTTAAAAATTAAAAAAATGTTAAGTCTAAATTTAATTATTCCTTTTTATTATCAATCAAAAATAAAAGAAAAAAACCCTAGCCGCTTAACTTTCTCAAACCATAACTTAACCTTGTTGATAGTGGCACTGGCCTCCGTACTAGTTGCTAGTCATAACTTCTTAAACAATATTCTTTGGTTTTTCTTTTGTTTTCAGTTTCAATCCACTCTATTTAAGCTATTCCCTTAAAAATCAAGAGGAAAAACCTTATTTGTCATTCTTCTATTGGAAAGGGATAAGGATGACGTGGAATCACAGTTTCTTACAATCCTTTCTCTTGGTTGAATATGTTTTTGTGGTATATTTTAGGTATGTTTAGGTTCATTTGACTAAGTCTGTGGAGACTTAAAAGTTAGGATTTTGATCATTTGGTCACTTAGTCTCAAGATGGAAAGAACATGTCTCGAGACTGTTAGAACAAAATTCACATAAATTTTGCATTCAAGAGCCTGAGGTCATGAGACATATTGTATAGTCTCAAGACAATCATTCCTAGGTCTCGAGACAAGTGACTTTTGTCTCGAGATTGAAGCACATCGAAGCTCAATAGATTTGTCTTGTTCCAAGTCTCAAGACAAGACAAGAATCTCTTGTCTCGAGACATTTAAACATCGAAACAAAAATAAGAAAACATGAGAGGTTGGTCTTGAGACATAAAGGACCTTGCCTAAGACACAACATAGTGTATGAAAAGGCTTTATCTAAATATCATCCCTAATTTGAATAGGATTAAACTTAGACAGTAAAATAAATAACAACAACCATAATTATAGCAAAAGAAATTTACAATTTTTTTTTACTTTATTTAATTTGAAACACATATTAGATAAGTATGAAAACCCAAATAAATGAATCATCGAATTTGATTATTTGAACTAAACTGAAAAGGGGTTGTAAAAGTTAATTTGTGATTATGTTTAAAATTTAAAAGAGAATTTAAATGAATTATTGGAAAATAAAGATAGAAGAATTAAAACAAATCAATAATTATAATACTAACATTTGAATTTATCCTATTCACTAACAACACCTACTTCACAAATAAGATTACAATTACATAATTACTACTACATTTATATCATTGTTAACATACTATTAAGTAATTAGTATTTGTTGGTATAATGTATTAAGTTATGAAGGCTGATATTGCTGCTAATGTGTTTCAAAGTTCAACACGATTAGTTTAGTTAATAATTAAGTAGTTGAAAAAATAATAGAATATAACATATTTTTATTTAATTAACTTCAACTACTTAACTACTAACTAAATTATTTATAAACACTTTTAAACAGCAATATTAATACCAAACTGCCTTCATACCTCAATATAATGAATAAAATTTTAATAAGAAAAAGAAGAACAATCATTTGAGTATCATTCTTTCATTACCCTAATCCCCAAAAAAAAGCATCAATATATCAAAAAATCATTTGATTAAAAATGCATATTCACGAACATAAGGGTTTTTTTTTTCTTTGCTTATTCGATTATACCCAACCCTAAAAAGCTTGAAAGTTACAAACACAAATCTAGGGTACGTTTGGTTCATTGTAATGAAATATGGTTGTAATGGAATAGAGTCAGAATGGAATAGAATCAGAATCGATAATTTAATTGTTTGGTTGAATGAAATGGTATAGAGTTGTAATAGTATTCTTGTATTTGGTTGAATGTAATTGATATTGTAATAATATAAGGAAAAAGACTTAAATGACCAAAATACCCTTAACATAATTTTTGTAGGTAGTTGATTATTGTTATTAAATTTTAATAAGATTATTGTTAAATATATTTTAATAAAAATAAAAATAAATAATTTAATCGTATTTTAACATAATTATTATTAAATACAATTTAATAAAATAATATATAATTTAATAACATTCTTAATATAATTATTAATAATATTTAATAATAATTTTAATATAATATTATTATTAAGAATATTTCAATACCTAATATATTCGCTTCAATCTAGCCTCTCACCTCTTCTCTTACAAAGAGGTCACAATCGCCAATATAAAAATGAGTTTCACATATAATATGATAATCCTCTAATAGCAATTTATTTTAATTGTCAATTTTAATAGAAGGCATATTTTTTATATTTTATTTTATCCGTTATAATAGTATGGTAACAACAATTAATTATAAAGTATACTCTTTAATCAATTAATTATTTATAACAATCTTTTGGTGAAATAAAAACATTCAAATTTTACATAAAAATTACTAAATTTTAGTAACACTAGTTCTTTTCATATGTGAAATAAAAAATCAAAACTCATAGTCCTTTGTTATTCAAAAACCATAATCCTTGATTTTATGTTATTCAAAAACTCATAGTTCTTTATGTTATTCAAAAACATGAAGAAAACTCGACATAAATACAGAAGAACTGAGATCCGTAATCCCTTTGTCTCAAAAGCCATTCATCATTTTATGTTATTCAAAAACTCATAGTTCTTTATATTATTCTCGTATAAGAAATACGAACTTGACGACACAAAAGATAAATAATTAACGACATGCAAAAAAAAAATTGAAATCCAAATCCAAGTGGAACCATACTCTCAATTTACATAATTCGAAAAGTACATAAAAGAAGGATAGAAAATTGTTCATTATAGAAAATATATTATCAAGTGGATTATTACCCTTAAAGTTAGAGCTCTCTTCTTCATCTTGTTCATTATAGAAAGTTGTTTGAGCCTAGCTTTCACAGTCTCACCCAACGGAACATTGGGTACTTTCTTGGCATTTTGTAGCCATGGATGTTTTGCATACAATAGTTGGGATGATTTTTCATGCATAGAAAATATATATCAACATAAATAAAGTATGTAACATGTACACAAAAGGTTACCAAGCACTTCCTGTATTGTAAGACGCTACTTTGGATCAGGATTAAGCATTTTCTTTACAAGGTCCTTTGCATTGCCCGAAACCTTAGGCCATGGGTCCCTCTTAAAGGCAATAGCAGAGCGAATAATTGCTTGTGCCACCCCTGCTCAGTCTCTATATGCAAACATGAGAAATGTAGTTTATATCTATTTTTCAAAAGTAAAAGAGTAGATAGTGAACCATATGCAAAAGAATACATCAAACTCCTGATACATAATATTAAAGATAATTAAAAGTTTTTTTTTTTTATGTCTCTCTTTTCTTTCTCCAAACTCTGGAAGCACACATTGTCTCTACATTTATCTCGAGATATAACCTTCATGATGTGAAAAAAAGGAAAGTACTTGAAAATAGAAAGACAAACCTTCCCAGAATGGTGGCACACCACAAAGTAAAATATAGACGATAATTCCAACACTCCAGACATCAACCTCTAGGCCAAAATTATGTTTAAGAACCTCTGGAGCCATGTAATATGGGCTTCCCACTATCTCATTGAATAGTTCACCTGTTAAAAGAGGGCATTCTTAAGCTGTTTGAGCATAAATATAAAAAGGAGATAGATGAAGCATGGACCTATAGTTCTTAGAAAACAACCGCTTTAAGATAGAATGATTGTGTGTATGTAAAACCATGTTCCACAATGATCCAGCCTCATACTACAGTTGGAGATAACAAAGAAAAGGCCTTCTACTCACAAGCATCAGATCTTGGCATTCAGATGGCTAGAGATTTTTGTGCAGAAAGTTATGGCATTGAGTGAGCTCAACAAGCTAATCACATGGGTGTTTTGGTTCAAGCAGATAGGCTTATTAATGCTGGTGATGGGGATGACCAGAATGTGATTAAATATGCCCCTCCAAAGGTTGGTGAAACAGACACTACCATCACTGGTTCCCCATCTCCAGCCTCTACTAAAAGGAAACAGATGAATGCAATTGTCTCTCTCCCTAATTTTATGGAATGCTCAGGAGGGCTAGCAATTAAAAACTAACAACAACAATAACAGTAACGTTTGGGTGCTATAGCCAATAGCCCCCTCGCTTGTGTTTGTGCTCCACAATATTTCATATAATACCATAACAACAGTGGAGCATCCGAACCGAAGTAGTAATCTCAAATTTAGGGGTAAAAAGGAACTATGAATGAACATATAATCAAAATCCATTCTACCTAACCAGTAGTAGCAGGAATCGGTGGTAGACATAGGAGCAGTCCTGACGAGTTGAGGCACATTTCCCATAGGATATGAACCATCTTGGCGCATAATATCCAAGTTAACTATAAAACAATCTATCAAAAAAACCTAGCTAATGGAAGTAACCAGAAAGATACATTAGACAACTTTGTATCAAAAACCAAGAAATAATTTAGACCGACTCATTTGACATTTTGAACTGATAATCCAAATTCCATATTCAATTGCATTCAATGTGACTATAAAATTTGAAACTAATAATAAGGAAAAGAAAATTGGATTTATTAGATTCTAACATTTAAGATGAGATCAACAAATCTGCAGACAAGTCCTTACAGACCATTTACTGAAAAAGCTGTGCTGCCCTTAAGGTATAACTGTTTTCCAGAACCCCTGGATCATTACTAAGTCCATAAAACATTCCTCAAAGGTTCAATTTTGTAAGGGGTTGAAAAAGATGTTCAAAATAAAAAACTCAAACAATGCAATATATAGTAATCAAAAACCTGACCAAAAACAGCTAATAGACATGGACAAGCCTTGTTTAGCTTAAATCCGAGATGGTGTTTCTGAGTGCACAGTATACCATTAGAAAATTTATAAAAGAGAATTATCGAAATGTTTTATTTGAATGGGAAACAAAAATTGCATAATAATATTGAACCAATTTTAGAAATATATAGAAAGATGAGATCATATAAACACATGACTATAATTATTTCTTCATTACAAGAAAAAGATGAAATCAAGTCCTTACTTGCTTAATGTCTCGCTTTATCATTGTGTCAACAATATCCTCAGCTTTAGAAACATACCTTGCAATCACTCGCTTGTTCATTGTGTCAATTGTATGTAAAGCTTCAGAAATCACTGCCTCCTTGCAATGTGCACCAATCAATATATTACTTATAACAAGAATTAAGCAAGGAAGGGATGATTTCTGATTTTGTAGATAACAACATTTAATCAATTACACATGCTATGAATTAAGCATAATTGGTAATAACAATATTGATCTAATGCCTTTCACCTTCAATTCCAAATAAGAGATCAAAAGCATCCTTTAACAACAAAGATAGCCAATGACAGTGATAATACCACAATGTTGAGTTCCAAACCTCTTACTTCCATCATCCTTAAAAACCCAACAACTTTATTAGCATTGTATTGTAAGCAATTAAAAGAGAAATTTTAATTTGATTACAAAATCCATTAATCAAAGTGGAAAATTTTATAGCATCATGTTGAAGACCTAACTTCAGCATTTCCCCTAAACAGAAAACCCAAAATCAATTTGGCAAAACCTAAAATCAATTTGGCTTAATTGACAAGAAAGCATTTATTCAAAATGCTAAAAGCACTATCGAAGCATCATCAACACTATCAAAGCGTGAAATTCTTACTTAACATCGATGTGGGTAGAAATGGTGTTAAAGGAGAGTGGAAAATAGAAAAACTCCTTCCACCATTAACAAGTGAAAGAAGAATAAAGCTTACCCATACGGCGGCACTGCTAGAAAGACTTGCATTCTCATCAATTGATTCCAGTGATAGGTTGGAATCGCCTAGGAGTGGTAAATGAAGTGTGAGTCTTTGGCCTTCAAGTTGATTTGCTTCCTTTCAGGTTAATTTGAGCGTGAGATTGTTGACGGCTAAGGGAAAAAAAAGTGAAACTGTTGAGAAATTTCAGTGTGAGGGTGTTTTTGGAAGAGAAAAGAAGGTCATTCAGTGGAAAGGTTGGAATATCCAATTCGACACCTCCTCCCTTGAATGGCTATTCAACGATTTTTGGAATGAAGCTGTAATCGTCATTCGGCGTTTTAAGCTTTCCAACGAACCAACGTTTTGCTTTGCTGTAGAAATTAGAACCGTTCTATCATGGCTTTGCCATTACATTGAACTAAACGAAGCGTTAAGGTCTGAAAAGGTGACAATGGTAATAATAGGGGTAGCTAAATCCTACCCCTTAATAATTTCTAGCAAAGTAGGCCAATCCCACATTAATAATTTTGGTTTGTTCATTTCGAAAGCAGGAAATAGGGAGCTAAATCTTAAATCAGTTTGGGTTGAAAAGATAAAGGATCCAAAAATAATTAATGAGCTAGGAGAAGAAACAAGCCCTGACGCATTGGGAAAGCGTGTGGACCCTTCGCTAGATTTGAGCTCCGCGGGTGTTGGGGCAGTTGCTGGGAAAGAGACCCATAATATTGCTACCCAGGTTCTTTCTAAAAATTCTGCTATTTCTGGTTTTTCCGTTTCTTCTGCTTGATATGTTTCATGAAATTACATGGTGGGGGTTGGGGGTCACTTGCAAGCTTGAAGGATTGATGGTGTGAAGGTGCAATTTAATCTAGCTTTCGAAGGGCCTTAAGGAGCTGGAATACTGATGAATGAGGGAGTTCTTGATCTTGGAATACACTCTACAGTGATTTTCAAGGATTAAAATTCTCTTTTTTTCGCATAGGTTTCCTATTAAACAAAATTTTGAATCTATAGGTGCAAGTTCTTCAAACGCTAAAGACAAGAAAATTGGTGGTAAAATTAATATTGATCGTGGTGGTAGAAAACCGAATAATGCATTAAGGGGACAGAGGAATCGGTTTAAATTCTCGAGAAATTCTTGAGTTCCCTTAACCGAGTTTATGAAAGCGGTGGCAAAACTCTTATCTGCCCTAGTGGCTGGAGAAGTAGAGATTGAAACGCAAAGTGTAGCAGGCCCAATTTTGAATGGGGATGAGGCCTCTCGACAGTGATGGTATGGTTCTAATTTTTTTTTATTTTTCATGAATTTTACAATATTTTCTTGGAATTTCCCAAGGTGCGCTAGCGTCAGATTTCCTCGGATTTTTAGCGAATATAACATGGATTATAAGCCTAATATTGTTAGCCTGCTTGAGCCGGGAGTAAGTAGAGCCAAAGCGAACAACATTATATCGGGGTTGGGGTTTCAGTATTCTCATAGAGTGGAGGCAATTGTATATTCTGGGTGTATTTGGTTTGGTTGGAAAGATTCCATTCAGGTTGAAGTGGCCTGTAGTCACCCCTAGTTTATTCTTACTCGTACTTAGTCTGGTTCTTCTTACTTCCAATTTTTATTTCTTTTGTGTACCAAAGTCATAATCGACAGAAACACAAGAACCTTTGGAGGAATTGAGTTTATCGATTTCACTTGGGCAAGTTCCTTGCATGGCTATCGACAATTTCAATGCAATCTTATCCCTTAATGAAAAGAGTGGTGGGCTTTCTAATGGTAAGAGAAGTCCCCTTTTCGGTGATTTTGTTGACATGGCTGAGTTGCATGATTTAAGCTTTAGGGGTCCTCCCTTTACTTGGCATAGAGGAGGTCTTTTTGAGAGATAGGATTGTGCGTTGGGTAATGAAGCTTGGGTTCTCGAGTTTCTAAACTGTTTAGTTACCTTCGTAAGATTAAGTCGAATCACAGACCTATCCTTCTATCCATTAATACGGAGATTTTTTTGCCTTGGGGATGGCTTTTCTGGTTTTTTGTTGGGTGGTTCGAGCATCTTATGTAACACCCATAACCACTTCTGTCGTCGGATTAGGGTTATAGAGTATTATCGTATAATTCAGAACAATCAATAATAGATAGCATCAAGTTTACCAAATTAATTAACAAAATTTCATAATAATCAAGATCGAAGTAAAACATACTCTTATGGGTTTTTTTTTTTTGATAAAAAATACTTTTATGGCTTTTAAATCAAGCCTTCAAGGCCCTAAAAATAGTTTAAGAACAATTAGGGACCAATTCAAAGCAAATTAGAAAGTTCAGAGAAAAAAATTAAAAAATTTCAAAATAGGGGTCACACGGTCGTGTGACATAGCCCAAGTCGTGTACCATTCAAAATACCCTTACACAGTCGTATTGCAGGCCGTGTGGTAGACCGTGTTCAATTCGATGTTGGATTATACGACTGTCTTGTAGGCCGTGTGCCAGATCGTGCTTGAAACTATTTTGAGACACATAGCCGTGTCGTAGGCTATGTGTCAGCCCGTATGAAATCTACACTTAATACGCTTAGGGCACACACTCGTATGGGTTGCCCGTATGTGACACAACCCTGTGACAGCTTCTGTCTCAAGCCGTGTGTGCCAAAAAATGACCAAAAACTTGCTCATTTCATATCCAAATGCTTTGGTACCTAAACCAATTTTCAACAAATGAGTATAAGACCTAAAAAATGCATTTCAATGACACTCGAAACATGTCAAGACAATCAACCTAAAACCTTGTCATCAATGGCACCATGATACGACATTTACACAATTCATTTCCTTAACTACATATACAAACTACAAACATGTTTCTAATGACCTATAATGAATCTCAAAATGTCATATTTAACTCAAGTCAATCTATTATATCACATTCATCCATTATGCTTAAGTTTAGAATTAAGCATGTGTACCTAACAAATTTATTCAAACCACAACATCATATGCACACAACTATATAATATAAGTATTTAGGAACTATTACAGACCATAACTAAATTCCCCTATTACATGCCATATAAACCAAATAGAATTCAAAATCTACCAAAAGATCCCCAGATAGTGTAAATTCTTCGAGTTGATCTGATCTCTCGATTTCCACAAAACGTGATCTACAAAGAAAAGACAAAGACACAAGTAAGCTTTTATAAAGCTTAGTAAGTTCTTCAATTAAACGATAAAACATAATTAAATATAATAATTCAAATAACAAGATAAATGAACAGAGTTCCTATCAACAAGGTTATTATCAGAATTCCTATCAATCACAGCTCACAATAGGTGAGTAATGTTCAAACATTAGTTCAAATCAATTTTCCACATTTCAATACATTCACATTTCTTACTATCACAATGCATAGCCTCTTTAACATATAATGATAATACAACATTTACCACCTTTACACATATATACTATTACGAATCGCTTATCATTTTGCACCTCGCATTTAGATCCTCATGTATTTCCATTCGATGCATACTAAAAAGACGATTCAAATTTCAATACACATTTCATATTGTGCCATAGTCCAACTATGGTATTACATGTGCATTGTCATGGCCCTGCCTTGGCCTTACGTTCATAGTGCCATAACCCGATTATGGTCTTATCATTAGAATGCCATAGCCCAACTATGGTCTTATCATCAGGACGCCATAGCCCAGCTATGGTCTTATTATCAGGATACCATAGCCCAGCTATGGTCTTACATATATACACTGCCATGGTCCAACCATAGTCTTACGTCTGAATAATTGCCATAGCCTTACTATGGACTTACGTACGAATGCAGCTTGTCTCTATTGATATTAGGATTATCATTTTTGTAACTTTTTATAATTCCAGTTCTATCAACAAATCAATTTAGTATTAGTAATTTTATATCATTTAAGCTTTAGCATTCATTAAAAAAATAGAAATATAACTGAGTTCATATTAAATGAACTTACTTGATAAAAAAACGAAGTCAAAATCGAGGCAACGATCAATCCGTTATTTTAACCTTTCTACGATTAGAGCCTGATCGATTTATTTCTTGATCTAAAAATAATAATTCCATTTAATTATCAACTTCCAGCAACATAATTAAATAATTTTATGCAATTAAGTCTTTTTGTACATTTTTACAAAATTACCCCAACATTTTACCTTTTATGCAATTTAGCCCCTAAACTCAAAACATGGAATTTAAGCATTTTTATTCAAATTTTAGTTTAACTGAATATTAAAGTGCCTTTCTACAGCCCAATTTTGCAATTATTCCACATCAAGTACAAGTAATTTTATCATTTTAACAATTTAGTCTTTAATATCAAAATTATCAAATATTATTTTACAAAATAGTCCAATCTAACAACGAAGCTTAATAATCTTTCTTAAACTTCAAAAAATAACTCAACTCATCAATGAAAAAAATTATAATGTTTGATAGTTTTACGAATTAGTCTTCGGGTTAGCTAGATTAAGCTAATATGAGCTCAAAACATAAAAATTACTAAAAACAAGTGAAATTTCACTTACCTAATATGAAACCAAAGCTTGACCGGAGTTTTTCAAGCCCTAAAAATTGCTATTAGGTTCTTTTCACACGAAGAATAAAGAAAAATGATGATATTTACCTTTAATTCATTAAATTTAACTTACCATTTAACCATTTACAATTTTAATCTTTTAATTTTAACTTATAAAATTACTATCTTATGTACATAAATGTCCATAACATATAAATGTGTTAAAATTACTATCCAAGAAAGTTTAATTGCACACTTGGTTCTTCAATAATATTAAATTCCAACTAAACAAGCTTAATTTCAATTTAACCTTAAACTAATATGAACTAAATGAGCAAATAAGCCAAAAGTTAGTGGATTTAATCATGCCACCACAGCTTGGACCTTTTGACCATGGTTTAATCACCATTTTGGTCCCTTTAGTATTTTAAATCTATAGCAATTAACTTTAACCTCTTTTATAATTTAATCCTTTTACCTTAATTAAGCAATTACTCATAAAAATTACTGGACTAAACTTCATTTCACCTATAATACAGCTCTGTCAATATTTAATAAAATATTTACGGCTTTAAAATTATGAAAATGAGGTCCCAATACTTCATTTTCAACAACCACTTGACTTTTGGACTAAACCACTTATACTAACCATTAATCCAATTAATTAAAATTCAATATAAAAATTATTATTGGCTCGCATAATTTAAATATTAATTTTACGAACTTACTCATCGGACTTGTAGTCTCGAAACCACTATTTCTTACACCATTGAAAAATGGGTTGTTATATCCTGAATTTTAGAACTTTGTTGGTGATAACTGGAAGTTTAGCAGAGACCTGTCAGATGCGTTGTCCAAGTTCACTAATAACTTAAAGGAGTAGAACAAATCTATTTATGGACATATCACCACTTGAAAGGAAAACCTGAGTAATAAATTAGGGGACATTCAACGAAGAATATATATCTATGGCTCAAATTGGTTAGCTCAAGATGAAATGATGGTTAGACATGAGCTGGAGAATTTGTTGCATCACGAGGAACTCCTTTGGAAACAAAAGACAAGGTGTGACTGGCTTAATTTGGGAGACCGTAACACTAAGTTTTTCCATACTCACACTATGCAAAGAAGGGAATCTAGTCGTGTAACCACTATTCGCAATTCTGAAGGTGAATGGATTTATGACCTGGAGTCATTGAATCGGAGGCGAATTTTTTTTCCAAAATCTCTATGGGGAGGATCTTGGGCTTATGGGAAATTTATCCCCTAGTCGATGGTTTTTGACATGGCACCACTTAAAGTGCCATATAGGGACTGTTTTTATGCCCTCTTCTTCCAAAAGTAGTGAGACACAGTTGGGGAAGTTGTCTGTGTATAGGTCAAAGCGATTTTTAATGGAGAGGTTATAAAATCAGATTTGAATAACACCTTGATAGTATTTATACCCAAGGTTTTGAATTTGGAGGACTTTGCTCAGTTTCGTCCTATAAGTCTCTAATTTGTCCTTTACAAATTGGTGATGGTGGTAATAACTAACCATCTTAAATATATTTTCCCTAAAATTATTACACATGAGCAGACTTATTTTATTGCAGGTAGGAACATCACTAACAATATTTTTATTGTGCAAGAGGTAGTCCACTCTATGAGAGGTAAGAATAAAAAGAAATGGATGGCGGTTAAAATTGATTTGGAGAAAGCTTATGACCGTGTAAAATGGGATTTCATTAACACTTCCCTTCAGGCAATAGGTATTCTTGATTACCTCATAAATGTTATTATGTATGCTATCTCTAATTCTACTATATAGGTTCTGTGGAATGGAGTGTCGTTGTCTAATTTAGACCACTAGAGAAATCAGACTAGGATGTCCATTCTCCCATTATCTTTTTGTCTTATGTATGGAATGACTTGGTCATTCTTTCCAATCGACCATATCCAAGGGTAAGTGGAGTCCCATACGTCTGTCTCCCTCAAGATGGACCCTTTCACATTTATTCTTTGTGGATCACTTAGTAATCTTTAGCAAAGTATATTCGAGGAATGACAGGATTCTTAAAGATATTTTAGAGAATTTTTGTAAGGTCTTTGGCCACAAGGTTAACACTAGGAAGACCAATATTTTCTTTTCAAAAGGCGTGGAAGACCAATATTTTCTTTTCAAAAGGTGTGCGGTGGTATTGGTCTGAGGAAATTACAAGATCAAAATACCTTGTTTTTCTTGAACTTTGGTTTTAATATCGCATCAGATAAGGAGGCCTTATGGTTCAAGTAGTCAGGTCGAAGTATCGATTGAATGGGAATGTACCAGATTGTATTGCTTGGGATAGGAGTTTTTTTCTGTGGAAATCACTCTAAAAAGTTTGGCCTTTATTGCAGGAAAATTTAATCTGGTTAGTAGGCAATGATACAAAAATTCGGTGCTAGAAGGATAATTGGGTTCTAGGTTAAGGGCCTTTGTTTAAACATATCCATGCTAATGTTAACATGTATTCACACTGTCTACTTTTTGAAATGGTTACAGAGGACGGTTCATGGAATCTTAAACTCTTTAGAGTTTGGTTATCATGTGATATAATGTATTGTGAGTATTCCCCCTCCTCACCCTTCAGAGGAACCTAATAGAATTTCTTGGCAGCATACTTCGACCAGAGCTTTCTCTATCAAAAGTGCTTACAAGTTTTTAAAAGAAGAGTCCTGTAGGACTAGAGATGAGAAATGGAAATATACGTCGAAGCTTCCAGGTCCACAAAGGGTCCATTTCTTTATCTGGATAGTGTTAAAACAACGATTTCTCAGCAATGTAGAGAGAGTTAAGCGGGGATTAACAGTTGATCCTTCAAGCCCTATTTGTGGACATGAATCGAAAGATATTTTGCACACCCTTAAAGATTGCACTGTAGCTAAGGATGTTTGGAAATAAATTATCAAGGAAAATCATCAAACACATTTTTTCTCTAACAATTTACAAGAGTAGTTAATTTTTAATATGCAGGACACCATAAAGATTTATGAGGGAGGAGCTAATTTGGCATGTCTATTTGGATTACTTGCTTGGTGCATTGGAAGAACCGAAATCTATTTATTTTTTAAGGAAGAACTTGGAGCCCGGAGGAGGTAGTTAAAGTGGCGAATAGTTGGGCCAAACATTATTTTTCTACATTCACTGTCAGCTCGAATGGATGTTATGAATCTTCTTCTGGAGTTTCGACAAGTGGGAACTGATTTCTTATTAACACTGATGGTGCTGTTCATTTGAACTTCGAGAGTGCAACTGCTGGGGGAGTTGTGCGCGATGAGAATGGTGATTAGGTTTTTGGATATAATCGGTATTTAGGGAAGTGTTCAATCTTTAATGCAGAACTTTGGGGTATTTTGGAGGGTCTTAAGCTCATCCAACGGGGTAGTTATGATAAGGTGATAATCTAATCAAATAGCTTGGAAGTTATTAAAGCAATACAAGGAAGCGTTTCTAACACACCGATTCAGTTTTGATCAGATGGATACAATGTATTTTGTCTCAAGAAGGCCAGTGGCTCTTACGATACATCACTAGGGAACACAACCAGGTTGCGGATTTTTTAGCAAAGTTGGCTTTGGCCAATAAAGAAGACTTGCAGATGTTTGATCTCCCTCCAAAGGAAACTCTAGTTTCTTTTGAAGTAGATAAAGCAAAAGGTGTATTCTCCTTTCGGTATAACTCTATGTAATTTTGTTAAGTAATTGTTTTTATTCACCAAAAAAAATATTATCTTTAATGTATGATTGGATTATGTGTAAAATATGTAGAAGATGAATCAATTATTAGTGTAGAAAAATATTTTTATATGGTATTGAATTGATTCAAAAGAAACTTTAATAATTTTGTTAGAAATTTTAAAGGTTTAATGGTATAAAAAAGCCCACAAACTTTAAAAAAAGAAGAAGCAATTAAGTCCCTTTTTTTTTTGTACTCAATTGGATACTTGAACTTTCAAAATGCATCAAAAAGGTCCTCAAACTTTTTCAAAAAAAGTAATTAAGCCCCTACTTTTTTTGCACTGAATTGGGTACTTGAATTGCCAAAATACATAAACAAGGCCATCAAACTGTTTCAAAAAAGGAATTAAACCCTACTTATCAAAAATGCCTTTTGATTGTTAACTTTAATGGTTGACCGTTAAAGCTAACTGTCTCTAATTTTTTTAAAGTTAAAGTCATCATATGTCACAACCAAGGTGTGACATGTGGCAAAAATGATAAAAAAATAAAAAAAAATAAAAATTGTTAAATTTTAATAAAATATAAGAAATATTTATTTATTTATTAAAAATTAGAAAAAAATTATAAAATATATAGAAATATAGAAAAAATATAAAAAATTTTATAAAGTCATAAGAAAATGATAAAAAATGTAAAGAAATATAAAATTAATAAAAGAATTATAAAAATCATCATACCAAAAGAAACATTTTATAATTTTTCTATAATTTTTATTGATTTTTATTTTTTTCCATTTTTTGCCACATATCACGCTATGTTGCGACATGTGATGGCTTTAACTAAAAAAAAATGGAGATCGTTAACCTTAACGGTCAACAGTTAAAGTTAATAGTTAAAGGGACTTTTTGATGCATTTTATAATTATTTTATGATATTTATAAAATTTAACAATTTTTTTTATATTTTTAAGATTTTTATTCATTTTTCTAATTTTTAGTAAATTTTAAATATTTTTTATTAAAGTTTAATAATTTTTATAATTTTTATTGATTTTTATTTATTATAATTTTTTGTCGCATGTGACGCAGTGGTTGTGACATAGGTTGACTTTAACTAAAAAAATAAATTAGGGATAGTTAACTTTAAATAGTTAACTTTAACAGTTGGTTGTTAAAGTTTACAATCAAATAGTCTTTTTGATGCATTTCGGCAATTGAGTGCAAAAAAAAGTAGGGGATTAATTGCTTTGTTTGAAAATTTTTGAGGGTCTTTGTTATGCATTTTGATAATTCAAGTACTCTATTGAGTGTAGAAAAAATAAGTAGGGGTTAATTGCTTTTTTTGAAAAAGTTTAAAAGCTTTTTTGATGCATTTTAAAAGTTTAAATACCCATTAAGTGCAAAAGAAAAAATAGAAATTTAAATTTTTTTTTTAATTTTAAAGACATTTTACACCCTTAAACTTTTAAAATTTCTAACGAAATTATTAAAATTTCTTTTGAATCAATTCAATACACCATATAAAAATTTTTTTTTACACCGATAATTGATTCATCTTCTACATGTTTTACACATAATCCAATCATACATTAAATATAACATTTAATTAAGAAGTCATGTATTCAGTCACTAATTTTCAAAAAAGGAAGGTTTACCTATTTTGTCATTTTAATCTAATTTTTTTTATCACTTTCACCCTTAATATTTAAAAATATATTATTTCTATAATTGATATTTTCATAAATTTGATTTAACTAAATAACATTTGAGTCAATAATTAAGATATAATTTCATCTAATAAAATGCGGGTTTATAACTTAATTTATCAAAAAATAAATTTACCTTAATAAAATCTAATGTTCTAATTTTTCTATCAATTCATATTCTTATCTGTTTATGTATGATTGGATTATGTGTAAAACATGTAGAAGATGAATCAACTATTAGTGTAAAAAAATATTTTTATATGGTATTGAATTGATTCAAAAGAAACTTCAATAATTTCTTTAGAAATTTTAAATAATAAAAGTTAACTGTTTACAACGAAATTATATAATAAAAAAAGAATTTGTAGTATAAATACAAATTTTGTTTGCATAATACAATTTTTAAATCAATTTATAATAATACGAACCTATATAAATAAGGGTGAAGTCAAAAAAAAATTTTAGGGGGCTAAATTAAATTGTCTATATTTTTATAATTTTTAAAGAATTAAATCAAATTTTTATCATTTTTAGGAGGGCCAAATTATAATTTTACCTTTACTAATTTAAATTTTTTAAAAATTTAAAGGGCCAAAATGACAAATTTTTCATTTTAAGGGGGCTGAGGCCCTGCCAGCCCCCTAAATCCGCCTCTGTGTACAAAGATAATATAATAGCATTAACTATTCTATATTATAAAGACATTAAATATAGTTTAATGGGATGTTGTAATGATCCGATATTTAGTGGTATCGGAAAATACTATTTCAGAACTCCATTTTCATAAATTGAGTCCGCAAGTATTAAATTTGAATATTTACAGGGATAATATAAAATTATATTAAAGATCGGTCCAGTAATTTTGCCGAATTACTAGTTAATTAGGGTAGGGACTAAATTATAAAAGTATAATTGCTATAAATTTTTAATTAATAAAAGGCTTGGGGATTAAAATAGCAATTCGATGTCCACGAAACCAACTAAAAATTTGAAAAAGGCAAGTGCACTTATCAATTAATAGTATAGCTATGGTGAGTACATATATTATTTCGTCGAAGACTAATAGTACTAGTAATTATCGTCTTTATATTATTTAACCGATAAATTTGATTGATTAATTAAAACTAAATCAATTAACTAGAGAACAAGTCAAAGAACAAATTAGGAAAATAATTGAGTAAACAACCAAGAAGCAAGACAATACCCAAGAAAGAATTCACCTAGACTTCATTTGGCATTATCAATCTAAATTAAGCAATTTCTTCATTTAGTATCTTGATTCGTAAAAATCCCTAAATTATGCTAATATCTTTCTTCAAGACTAAGAGCAACTAACTCTAGGTTGATTAATTAAAATTTCTTTCTAATTAAAACCCCTATTATCGCATTAACTCGATATATGGATTCCCCTATTAGATTTTACTCTAATCCAGTAGATTTATGTCGTTCTATTTTTAGGATTGCATGCAACTTCACTCAATTATGCTAGATCTACTCTTAAACAAGGTCTATTTCTCATCTGATTCAAGCACATCAAACATGGATTAATAGCATAGAAATATTAAACTAAGAATTAAGCACACATATATGAGAACAAGATCTAAGTATTTATTGCGTAAAAGTAGAAATCAAATAACATAATCCATCCTCGGGTTCATCTCCCTAGGTATTTAGAAAATTAGTTCATAATCGCAAATAAAAACATGTAAAAGATAGTAGAACCATAAAAAATAAAGAAACTCATAATATACTTTGAAGAAATCAAAAGGAGATCTTCAATCTTGATAGAAATCTGCTTCAAAGTTAACTTCAATATTATTTTTCAAGTTGTTTTCTTGAGTATTCTATGACGACTTACTCCCCTATACTTATATTTAATATATATAGGTCTTAAAATGCTTGAAAAACATAAAAGATTACATTTTTCTGCGCGTTTGGAGTGCAGTTCGTGAAATCCACATAGTTTGGCACATGGCTATGTGGTAGCCCATGTGGCCCTTGTACTTTGCTCTGATTTTCTGATTTTCACTCCTTTTGCTCCCAAATTCTCTCCTAAGTATAGAAACATGAATTTAAAGGATTAGGAGCATAAAATTCACCATTTTAAATCGATAATCATCCAAAAACACATTACAAATGAGGCTAAAACATGTTACTTTTGGCATTTATCAAATATCCCCACACTTAAGCTTTTGCTTGTCCTCAAGCAAAATCCTTAATCCATATTCAAATTAAATTTTCTCAATGTGTCATTTTCATCAATAATGTTTGAGATAATTCGCAAACAATCATACATTGGAAATTCAACTAAAAGGACACTAAAGATTCAAGCAGTCAAAGCTGAAATTTTTTAAAGCACAAAAACGCAGGTGTCTCCCCTTATCTAAATAATTACCTTAAATTCAAAATCAACAAGAATTGGCATCCTCACTAAAGATTCGCTCATAGCACTCAAAGTGTTTAAGGTTCAATAAATATGTACTCAATAGACAAACGAGAAATGTCACTACCATATGCTTGTTTAAATCAAATCTCCACCACTAGAAAATGAGATGACACACCAATCAAGAGGCCTTTAAAAGGTTGTAATAGGGCTTAGGTTAAAGGTATGGAAAAGGCCAGAAAAGCCAGTTATAATCGAGATTGAGTTGATAAGTTACCAAACTAGAAAAAAAATCAGTAGCTAAATTAACATAATTTACATCAACAAGACTAATAAAGAATATTAACGAGCTTTTAAACAGAATATGCAACTAATGATTCAAGCTCAATCATATATATATTTGTCATTTTATTTTTTTTAGAAAAAAATAAAATTGAAAAAATGAAACGTAGTTAGGCAACTAACCTAATCAAATCTCGAAAAAAAGGGAGTCAATAACAAGGATAATTTTACAATATACATATAGGTTGTGGGATAACATTAACTGGTTAGAAAAAATGTGTTAGGATCAAAGGAGTTTACTAGGGGTTAATTCAATAGATAAGCTTTTTACAAGTTAAATGGGTTAAATCCTAAGTGCCTCTATCATCTCAATATATTAAATCAATAATATGGTCTCGAAATGCATAATCGAAGCAAGTTCTAGAATAACAAATCAAGTTGACATACTCACAACCAAAAATAAAATGAGCACAAAATAAAATATATGCTCTATAAGCTGAAAAGTTCACAAAAAAATTTATGGTTTTGATGTCAAA
This sequence comes from Gossypium longicalyx, assembly GCA_025698465.1. Lineage (NCBI taxonomy): Eukaryota > Viridiplantae > Streptophyta > Magnoliopsida > Malvales > Malvaceae > Gossypium > Gossypium longicalyx. The sequence continues at coordinate 21,791,789 of CM047007.1, forward strand.
CTTGCAATTTCAAATTTTCAAGATAATAATTCAATTCAGGGAGATAACCTAAAATATTTATTTATGAAAAGTAACTGATCATTCTTGACTCTGTCGTGTCTTAAGGTATAAACCAACCAATATATAACAATCCACAAATTAATTCAAAACAACATCAATAAAAATTTCAAAAAAAAAAAATTCACTCTAATGGAGGGTATGAGAAAATTACTTAAACACAACAAATAATTCATGGATTTTATCACAAATATACAAACAACCTCCCCACACTTAAGATGTACATTGGCCTCAATGTACAAACAGATATAAGCACAAAATAAACATAATATCAAAAGAGAGGGAGAGAACTAAAATTGCCCTAAATTTGGATGAAATTGCCAGAATAGTGAAAACCAGAATCATGGCAAATCTAAAAGTAGTACATGTTTTCGAGCAAAATAATAGGAAGATATATACAAATAAATAAAAAGATAAAGGGATTACAAACTTGAATAAAAAAAAACCATGAAAATAATAAAAATAACAGCATAGTTCAAAATAAAAATAAAATTAAGAAGTCTCACGGATAAAAATAAAAATAAATAAAAATAAAAGTACAACCGAAAATAATATAAATAAAGAAAATAAAATGAAACAGATTAGTGACCGTCGTTATGAGAGGAGTTGAGATTGTGCGGTGCATAATTAGAATGGGAGATATAAAGGTGCTAGCAAATCTGATGCAAAGTCGTGTCGATGATGTCGAACCGCTCAAAGCATCACTGTTCAAAACGGTCAAACCACTTGGAGAGATCCTTGAGTGTAACAGTGCGAGCAGCGGTAGGGTGACTCAGAGGCGGAGAATGAGGTGGGTCTACATGGCGAGGATGATCATCATCTAGAAACTCCCCGTGCTCATCTAGAGGATCGGATTGAGATAATAAATATCGACAGGGACCCACTCCATGTCGCTCTATCATCCTTATATGACTCATAATAGATAACCCTTATGGGATCATCTGTCCAACCAATGTAAATGAGAATGTCTGCTCTGGTATATCAAAGAGGCTGAAATACATCGCTAGACGAGTCACGTAAGGGCCCTAACAGATAGAACCCTTCCTACTACGGTCAATATGATGGTGACAAGCAAGGGCGATGAAGGGCGTGAATGTAATGGAGCGCAGGAGGTAGGCATGTGGCCTTCGACTGGCTCGGGTTATAAGGTGTCACCATCTCTGCTATATCAGAACAATAAAGACTCGTTGAGTTATGGATAGGCTAATATAGGGTGGAGAACCCTGAAGTGCTCATAATCTCATTAGTGTAGATAGTAAGGGCCACTCCAAAACTCGAGACGCTCAGATAATGCATCATACCTCCTAATCGAAATGAGACAGTAAACTCTAACGTAAGCTCTGAGTAGTTAAGCTTGATGATGGAGAATAGACTGTCCTATGGAGCTGTCTCGATCAGTGTGTGCATTCTATCAACCAAGTGTATCTCCTATAGGGCTGCCCAACTGATACAACAGCCTAATCCCAAGGTTCTCTACTGTAAGTACTGATACAGGTCCTTTTGAGGACCCGAAGGGAACAAGAGACATGGGTGTCTCTCGATTAGGGGAGGAACCGAGGACAAGGTCGCCCCTTATGTCTTTCACTTTTTTGAAGTGGGAACTGTAACCTTAGATTTTCCTCTAGTATTATTCATGATGTACTTGCAATAAAAAGATGAAGATCCAATATCAAATAATCAAAAAAATCAACACAAAATAAAGCAAATGTACGAATTAACAAATGGTTTCAACCTAATAAGTCGCACAACGAGCACTGAATCCAAACTAACATCTAAACCATAAGATCGAATAACAATTAATAAATTAAATAATGCAACAAAATAAAGACAACAAAGATAATAATAAGAATAAAAGTATAACTACACCTAAAAATATATATAACTAATAGTAATAGAAGACATCTAACAATAAGAATAACAATAAAATAATAAAAAACCTAAATATAATAAGTAAAAAATAAAAAAAGTAAAGTATTAAAAATAAAATAAAATAAAGTAAAATAATAAAGGGAAAAATAAGAGACCAAAAAGTGGGGTTTTAGGTGTTCGGCGAAAGTGTGGCGTGCAGGGCGGCGGAGGCAGTTTGTAGGGGGTGGTGGTGGTCGATGGAGAGGAAAGATTGGAGTACGCGCGAGGGGGGATAGATTGGGGTTGGTGTAAACATGAGGAAAAAGGGAAAAGAGAGGGTTTGCACGATGTTTATGGCTGGTAATTGTGTGCAAAGATGGTGAAATGACAACGAGGTAGGTTGGGAGGAGAGACTTGACGATGGTGGACAAGCGGGGATAATAGAAAACAACGTGAGTGATGATGGGGGAAAAAAAGGGAAATGCCTACGAAGGAGGAGAGTGATCGGCGACGAGGTAGGTAGGGAAGGTCGACAGCGGTGAGGGTAGGAAGGGAAGAGGTTCGACTGCTAGGGTTGGCTAGGTAAAAACAAAAGTGAAACTAAAAATATTAAAACCCTAGGGTTAAATATGGGACATGGTCGTGTAGTGGCCCGTGTTGGGTCGCAAGGCTGTGTCTCGTACATGTGTAGAGCCACTTAGGTCGTGTGCCATTTCAAAATCAAGAGAAATTAAGTTTCAAGACTCACACGGCCTCGGAAATGCCCGTGTGTCTAGGCAGTGTGGGTCATTTTAGCCCGTGTGATTCTTTGAAAAGAAAATAAAAGATATACCCAGTATCCATACGCCTATGTGTCCAGACTGTGTGTGATGACCCTTCACTTCTCCAAAATCCATGTGAAAAGCCGTGTGGGCCAAACAATCTACCACACGCCCATGTGCTAGGCCGTATGTCACACACGATCATGCCTTCGAATCGTGTAACTCTCTGTTGTTGTATGTGTCGAACGAAAATTGAAAAACTTAGCTCCAGTATCCACACGGCCTAGGACATGTCCATGTGTCCAGGCCGTGTGTCCCACACGTTCGTGTCTCCAAATCATGTAGACCACTCTATGTAACAGCCCGGTTTAGACCCTAGTCAGAATAGTAGTTTTAGGACCACAAATATGAGCCAAAAAATATTTTAATATTGTTTTTCGTGTTTACAGTATATGGTTAAGCATGTGTGAAAGTTTCATATGAAAATTTGATTGTTTGTGTGTTTAATTTGATAAAAGGACTTACTCGCAGAAAATGCAAAAGTGGCCTTCTATTTGATTAAGTGCCGAATTGATGTGTCTCTTTAAATATGAGGTCCTTAAGATGTAAATGGGCCATTGGATTTATGTATGTACAAAATTAGACATGAGCTGGTGGATTTTAAAAGAAATGAAAAAGGTTAATTTAGTAATTAGAATATTACGTTAATTAAATTATAACAAAACATGAAATTTTATTCATTTCTTTCCTTTTTACCCGAATATTGAAGTAGAAAAGAAGATATTTTGTTCCTTTAGGGTTTGGCACATAGATCACTCGATTAAGGAATGAATTTTGGTCCGTTTTTGATAATTTCTACGTTTTTGTGATCGTTGTTTAAAATTCTATCAGAATTTGTAGTATTGGTTGAAAGAGCTTGTAAAGATGAGGATCTCAGCAAAGAAAAGAGAAAAGTTGATTCAGAGGCTAGAGATTTGAGAAAGAGATCAATGAATAAATCTTATAATTCTTCATCAAAGAAATCTCGAGATTTTATTGATCGATAGATAGCTTCAGCGAGATATCAGAATAGAGATCGTGAAAAGTAATACACCAACCCTAAAGCTCAAACTACCTCAGTATCGAGTGTTGGTAACACAAAGGATGTAAAGCCTGAGTGTAAACAATGTGGAATACGACATTTTGGAGAATGCTAGGGAAAAATTAATAACAAAGCTTGTTATAGTTGTGGTTCACGAGATAATTTGATAAAAGATTGTCCAGAGTTAGCTGAAACAGATAATGCTCAGAACATGAGGTTGAGTAACATTGCAGCTAGAGGTAGACCACCAAGAAACACGGGAAATATGAGTGGTGGTAGAGGTGTGACACGAGACACTGTAGCAAGATTTGATGCTAGAGCACCTGCACGAGCCTAAGCTATTCAAGCACGAGAAGAAGCGTCATCTCCAGATGTTATTATCAATACTTTTACTCTCTATGATACTAAAGTTATTGCATTGATAGATCCAGGTTCTACTCATTCGTATATATGTGTGAATTTAGTATCTAGTAAGCCTTTGCCTGTAGAGTCTACTGAATTTGTAATTAGAGTATCGAACCCTTTAGGCAAGTGTGTACTGGTTGATAAAATGTGCACGAATTGTCCATTGATGATTCAGGGTAATTGCTTTCCAGCCGATTTAATGTTGTTACCATTTGACAAGTTTGACATAATCCTAGGTATGGATTGGCTATCGACGCATGATGCTATTGTAAATTACAAACGAAAGATGATTGATTTGAGATGTCAGAGTAATGAGATTATTCGAATTGAATCAAATGTTTTGAACGGATTGCCGCAGTGATTTCAATGATGTTAGCTCAGAAATATGTGAGAAAGGGTTGCGAAGCTTATTTAGCTTATGTGCTTGACACGAAAGTGGCTGAAAAGAAGATTGAATTAGTGTCAGTTGTGTGTGATTACCCAGATGTGTTTCCTGAAGAGTTACCGAGTTTTTCACTAATCCGAAAGGTTGAATTTGGTATTGAGTTAGTGCCTAGAACAACTCCAATATCAATAGCTCCGTACAGAATGGCACCGACTGAATTACAAGAGTTGAAAGCTCAGTTGCAAGAATTGACAGATAGAGGCTTTGCATGACTGAGTTATTGTCCCTGGGGTGCACCAATTTTGTTAGTGAAAAATAAAGACAGAACTATGAGAATGTGCATCGATTATCGACAGCTCAATAAAGTGACGATCAAGAACAAATATCCTTTACCGCGGATAGATGATTTGTTTGATCAGTTGAAAGGAGCTACTGTGTTTTCAAAGATAGATATGAGATCAGGTTACTATTAGTTGTGAGTAAAAGATTCAGACATTTTGAAAACTACATTCAGAACGAGGTACGGACACTATAAGTTTCTAGTTATGCCTTTGGATTAACGAATGCACCTGCTGTTTTTATGGATTTGATGAACATAATTTTCAGACCGTATTTAGATCGATTTGTTTTCGTATTCATTGATGACATTTTGATTTATTCGCGTGATGAAATTGAGCATGTTGAATATTTGAGAATAGTGTTACAGACTTTGTGAGATAAGCAGTTATATGCAAACTTTAGCAAATGTGAATTTTGGTTACAAGAAGTCCATTTTCTGGGGCATCTTGTGTCGGCATCTGGTATCTGAGTTGATCCGAGCAAGATTTCAGCTATTTTAGATTGGAAGTCTCCAAGAAATGTTTCTAAAGTCTGCAGTTTTCTAGGACTTGCTGGTTATTATTGACGGTTCGTAAAAGGCTTTTCAATGATTGCGACTCCGTTGATGAAATTGCTTTAGAAAGATATGAAATTTGAATGGTCTGAAAAGTGTCAGAAAATTTTTGATCAGTTGAAAGCTCTATTAACCGAAGCTCTGGTGTTAGTTTAGCTAGAATCGGGTAAAGAATTTGTGATCTATAGCAATGCATCTTTGAATGGTTTAGGCTATATTTTGATGCAGAAAGGCAAAGTAATAGCTTATGCCTCGAGACAATTAAAGCCGCATGAAACTATCCGACACATGTTTGAAATTGGCAACTATTGTGTTCGCGTTGAAGATTTGGCGCCACTATCTGTTTGGTGAGAAATGTTATGTTTATTCTGATAAAAAAAGCTTAGAATATTTGATGACTCAGAAAGATCTGAATATATGACAGCGAAGATGGTTAGAGTTGTTAAAAGATTACGAGCTTGTAATTGACTACCATCCGGGAAAGGACAATGTTGTCGTTAATGCTTCAAGCCGAAAATCATTGTTTGCATTGCGTGCGATGAATACTCATTTAAATTTGTCTGATGATGGTTCGATTTTAGCTTAATTGAAAGGAAAACAGTTATTTATTCAACAGATTTACGAGGCTCAGAAGATTGATGATGAAATGTTAGCAAAACGGGTCCAATGTGATTTGAATACTGATTCAGAATTCTGAGTTGGTAATGATGATTGTTTGAGATTTCAAGGTCGGATTTGTGTTCCGAGAACTCTAGAGTTGATTCAGATGATTTTGAAAGAAACTCATAATAGTTGTCTATCTGTTCATCCAGGAAGTACTAAAATGTATAATTGTCTAAAACAACTTTATTGGTGGCACGGTATGAAACGAGATATCTCAGAATTTGTTTCAAAATGCTTAATTTGTTAGCAAGTTAAAGCTGAACATCAGGTTCCATCTGGGTTACTTCAACCAATTATGATTCCTGAGTGGAAATGGGACAGAATCACGATGGATTTTGTATCGGGTTTACCTCTGTCACCGAGTAAGAAAGATGCAATCTAGGTTGTTGTTGATAGATTAAATAAGTCGGCTTATTTCATTCCAATTCACACAGATTATTCACTTGATAAGCTTGCTGAGTTGTACATTTCCCAGATTGTGTGATTGTACGGAGTACCTATTTCTGTTGTTCCGGATAGAAATCTGAGGTTCACATCACAGCTTTATAAGAAACTGCAAGATGCATTAGGTACGAAATTACACTTTAGTACTGCTTTTCACCCGCAAACGGATGGTCAATCCGAGCAGATAATTCAGATACTCGAGGGTATGTTGAGATGTTGTATTCTTGAGTTTGAAGGTACGTGGGAACAGTGTTTGCCATTGATTGAATTCACCTATAATAATAGTTTTCAATCGAGCATTAAAATGGCATCATACGAAGCCTTATATGGTCGCAAATGTCAAACACCATTGTATTGGACAGAGCTTAGTGAGAATAAGATTCACGGGGTTGATTTGATCAGATAAACAAAAGAAAAAGTGAAAGTAATACGAGATAGTTTGAAAGCAGCTGCGGATCGTCAGAAATCGTATGTAGATTTAAAAAGAAAAGATATTGAATTTGAAATCAGTGGTAAAGTTTTTTTAAAAGTATCTTCATGGAAGAAAGTAATCCGATTCGGTAGAAAAGGCAAATTGAGTCCGAGGGTCATCAGGCCGTATGAGATTACCGAGCGTATCGGACCAGTTGCTTATAGATTATTATTGCCACCAGAGTAAGAAAAAATTCACAATATGTTTCATATATCGATGCTTCGATGATACATATCTGATCCCTCGCATGTGATTTCTTCATCTGAAATTGAGATTCAGCCTAATATGACTTATGAAGAAGAATCGATCCGTATTTTGGCTCGCGAGGTTAAAGAACTTCGGAACAAGAAAATTCCGTTAGTAAAATTATTATGGCATCAATACGGTATTGAAGAGGCTACGTGGGAGCCTGAAGATGTTATGAGACAGCAATATCCGAATTTGTTCAATTCCTAAGGGGGGAGAGTTGTAACAGCCCAGTTTAGACCCTAGTCGAAATAGTGGTTTTGGGACCACAAATTTGAGTCAAAAAAATATTTTAATATTATTTTCTGTGTTTACAGTATGTGGTTAAGCATGTGTGAAAGTTTCGTATGAAAATTTGATCTTTATGTGTTTAATTTGATAAGAGGACTTAATCGCAGAAAATGCAAAGTGGCCTTCTATTTGATTAAGTGCCGAATTGATGTGTCTCTTTAAATATGAGGTCTTTAAGATGTAGATGGACCATTGGATTTATGTATGGACAAAATTAGACATGAGTTGGTGGATTTTAAATGAAATGAAAAAGGTTAATTTAGTAATTAGAATATTATGTTCATTAAATTATAACAAAACATGAAATTTTGTTCATTTCTTTCCTTGTTAGCTAAATATTGAAGTAGAAAAGAAGATATTTTCTTCCTTTAGGGTTCGGCACATAGATCACTGGATTAAGGTATGAATTTTGGTCTGTTTTTGATAATTTCTACGTTTTTGTGATCGTTGTTTAGCAATCTATCAAGCCCATGTCTCAATTTATGATTTTTTTGATGATTTTGAGTTGAGCCATTGATGAAATTGTAAGCTTTGTGTTGTTAAATGATGAAAGATGAAAGATATGTGATATATAAATATGTTTTGTCTTTGAGTTTTTGATGAATTTGAGTATTTTGGGCTAAATTGTGAAAATGAGAAATTGAGGGACTAATATGTGAAATAAATGAAATATGTGGGATTATATGAATCTTATGAAAATTCGACTAAGCATGTGTATAAGGAAATTTTGTATATTTTGTGATTTTATGAATTAGGGACTAAAGTTTTAAAATGTAAAAATATGAGGGCTAATTTGTAAAATACCCTAAATATGTGTATATGAATTGAATTGAATGATTTGTTAAATAAAAGGGTTAATTTTAAATACATATAGATCAAGAAAAGAGGAATTCGAATTTAGATCGAGGGAAATTGAAGGTTATCGAGTAAACGATTCAAATTGTCAATTTTGTGTACGAGGTAAGTTCGTACGTGATAAATGATGTTACACTTATGTTTTAATGCTTTGATAATGCATAAATTGTATATATATTTGACTATGGTTTGAGCACGATGATAAATCAATTATGTTCGGCACTAAGTGTGCGATTTGAAATAGCTTCGGCTATAAATAGCACTAAGTGTGCGAATTGGAATAGCTTCGGCTATATGAGGCACTAAAGTGCGTTACCGAGATAGCTTCGATTATTTGAAAAGGCACTAAGTGTGCGGGATCATTATAGCTTCGGCTAACCATTAAAGGACTAAGTGTGCGAATTCTTGAAGCATGGAAAGACTTCCGGATGAATTAATGTAATTGAACGAGAGGTGAGAATGAAATGAATAAATATGGGAAAGTTCAGGTATGTATGATACCTATGTGGTAGATGATACTATGTGTATGAAGCTTGATGAAATTGTATGAACATGTTAAATGTGATGGAATAGAATTGATGGATGAATATGAACTACTAAGTGTTTATTAGTTAGTGTTTTGTATTGTATAAACTATTGATTATATTCAGTACGAACTTACTATGCTTTAAAGCTTACTGTGTGAAATGTTCTCTGTTTTACAGTGTTATAAAGCTAGCTCGAATCCGGAGATCATCAGCGACTCATTCACACTATCAGGCATCTATTTTGGTACCATTTTGAGAGTTGTATATATGGTATATGGCATGTATAGGCTAGTGTCATTTTGATATGTTTTGTGTTGTGAAAATTAGCCATGAGTTTTGGCTTGTAGATGTTGATATGTATGGCTTCTTAAGTTGGCTTAAATGGTGTGTTTGCTAAGTAAGTTATATGATGTATATATTGCTTATGTGATGGTTTAATTGTGAAATGTTGTAATGGTAAATTTTGTGGTATGAAATAGGTGATAAGATGATGATATTATATTTTTGAAACTTATGTGAGTTTTAATGATTTTGGTATATTTAGGTTGTGGAATTGAGTAGTGAATTGGATGGTATTTGGATGTTATGGAATATGTATGAAATGGTTGATTTGGTTTCCTATAAATGATGCAAAAATGTTGTGGTTTTGGTGTGCTTGATATATGTGGGAAATGTAGCTTAAACCAAGCCCAATTTCACCCCACACGGTTGAGCACATGGGCATGTGTCTCGACCGTGTGCCTACTATAATTAGTTATACAAGTCAGTCTCGAGCACGACCTAGATACATGGGCGTGTCTGGTGGTCCTGTGTGGCACATAGCCTTGGCACATGGTCGTGTCTGGCCATTTCGAAGGGCACACGGACTAGACACACAGGCGTGTGGTTAGTCATGTGACCTAAGTCAGTTTCGACCATGGCCAAGGCACACGGGCGTGTCTTAGGACCGTGTGGTGAAGTTAGTATGTATGACCTATTTTGCCAAGGCCTAGACACACGAACGTGTCTAATACCATGTGAGACACAAGGCCTGCTCACACGGACGTGTGACCTTTATAACTTTGAAAAATGTTTAAGTTTCAAATTTTTTTTGTATGAGCTCGGTTTAGTCCCGACTCTTTTTTAAAGCATGTTTAAGGTCTCAATGACCTAGAAAAGAGACTTTATGTTGATGTTTGATTATGATATGATGAAGTATGATTTTTAGATTGTGAAATGAATTCAAAATGTTCCGATTGTCTAGTAATACCTCTTAACCCTAATCCGATGATGAATACGGGTTAGTGTTGTTACACTCTAGGCCATGTGGCCCTCTTTTTTTTTACATACTAAACATGCAACAAAATAAGGAAAATAAAAATAAAATTTTAAACACTCGAGTTGTCTCCCAAGAAGTGCTTATTTAAAGTCTAAGCTCAACTTTCCCTTTCACACTCACGGTTAATTCAGATTTTAGAGCCAGAGCTCCTCTCTCGTTATTAATATCACCACAATGATAAGATTTGAGTCGATGACCGTTTACCTTAAATGTATCGTATTCAGGATGTGTTACCTCTATTGTAATATATAGAAAAATGCTTTTTACCATAAATGGGCCTTACCATCTCGATTTTTACCTTTCTAGTAAACAATTTGATCCTTGAATTATATAAAAGCACTTGATCTCCAACTATGAATTGTTTAGGCTGCTTTAAACGAGCGTCGTGGCGTCGCTTTATCATTTCTTTGTACAATCTTGAGCTCTCGTAAGTATTTGCTCGCCATTCATCTAACTCATTTAGTTGTAGCAGTGTCTTCTTACCTGCAAGTTTAAGATCATAATTCAGAAATTTTATTGCCCAAAATGCTTTATTTTTGAGTTCTAGTGGTAAGTGACAACCTTTCCCATAAACAAGTCTATAGGGAGATGTTCCTATGGGTGTTTTATATGCAGTCCTATAAGCCTATAAAACATCATCTAACTTTAATGCCCAATCCTTCCTATTTGTCTCTACGGTCTTTTCTAGGATGCGTTTCAATTCTCGATTTGACACTTCAACTTGCCTATTAGTTTAAGGGTGATAAGAGGTAGCTGTTCTATGATGTACACTGTATTTCTTAAAGATATTATCAAATTGAGCTTACAAAAATATCTACCCCTATCACTAATGATTACTTGAGGTGTTCCAAAACGAGAGAACAATTTCTTAAGAAATCTAACTACCACCCTAGCATCATTAGTTGGTGAAGCTTGAGCTTCAACCCATTTCGACACATAATCTACCGCTACCAGTATGTATTTATTACCATAAGAACTAGGAAACGGTCCCATAAAATCAATACCCTAAATGTCAAAAATTTTACAAGAAAACATCTAAGTTTGAGGCATTTCATCATGTTTGGAAATATTATCTGTCTTTTGGCATCTATCACAAGAAGAAACATACATGTTAGCCTCTTTAAATAGTGTAGACCAATAAAAACTTGAATAGAGTACTTTATGTGCTATCCTAATCCTACTGTAGTGTCCTCCTGTTGGTCTAGAATGACAATGGTCCAAAATTTTATTCACTTCCGGTACTGTAACATACCTTTGAATTACTTGATCTGCACACACATGAA